>VZSZ01007033.1:291030-460868 GCA_013398815.1 Ibidorhyncha struthersii | reverse complement strand
CTGCGAGCCCCCCGAGCCGGGGGGCGGGAGCGGATCCAGCCACGGGTCCGTTTCTGCGGCTCCTCCGTGGGCACCTCCAGGCGCTTCCAGGTGCTAAAACCGCTGGATGTGACAAGGGGCAACTTTCTCTAACTGGATTTCACTTTCTCTGCCCTGTCAGCTGAGGATGTTAACTTTGGGCGCAGTTTTTCTTATTCCCTCGAGCTGCTGTTTAATTTTGCCTTTCTAAGTGTGTTATGTTTGATGTTATTTCTGCCATTATGTTTCTCTGAGAGAGCAAGGGGTGTCTTGCAGCGCCTCAGGGAAGCACAACCATCATGTTGGCATGAATTACTTTAAGTTAGATGTAACTCACTCAGAGGTTTCATTTTGTTTGTTTTTTTTTTTATTATATTTTCTAGAAAAGTTCCATGACACAGATGTAGTGTTATTTTTCTTGTCACATTGCCTTTCATTTGCATGCATGTTTGTAGCATGATACTTCGTGAACGGTAAGATGTGATAATCCATTCTTTCACTATAGAATCGTGTTACAGATTGCAAATTATGTGACAATTGATTTGAAAAAAGTTTGTAATGACAAGTTTTCATGTGTCTGTGCAGTTTAGGTTGTATTGTTTTTACTATTTTTCGTAAGCGCATCAAATAAAGGTAAATTGAAATTGTTGCTTTGATTTAAAGATGTACAAGTACCTGACGTGATTCAGAAAACCTTCCTTTCTATTGCAGGTTAAATCAGCTGTTGTTTTTGAGAGTCCTCAGTTGTGCTGCTTTGTCAGAATTGACCTCACGTGTTTAGATATTTGCCTCCAGATCTTCTGCTGAGCACGGCCCTGCTGAAGGGCAGTGCCCCCTGAGAAAACCACTCTTCAAGCAGAATCTCAGCTGTGACAGGCTACTGAGAGTGGTACCACAGAAACTATGTAAGCTGGTTTTGCACTCCTGGAGTAAACATGATGAAAACGGAGTCCTCGGGAGAAAGATCAACCCTCCGAAGTGCCTCTCCTCACAGGAATGCTTACAGAACTGAGTTCCAGGCGCTGAAAAGCACCTTTGACAAACCGAAATCAGATGGAGACCAAAAAACGAAAGAGGAAGGAGAGGCCTCGCAGAGCAGAGGAAGGAAATATGGCTCAAATGTCAATAGAATTAAGAACTTATTTATGCAGATGGGCATGGAGCCCACTGAAAGTGCTGGAGTTACCCCTAAGACCAGAGGGAAGGGTGGCCCTCCATCACCTCAGAGACGAATTAGGCCCAAAGAATTTGTGGAAAAAGCAGATGGTTCAATTGTAAAATTGGAATCATCTGTCTCAGAAAGGATTAGTAGATTTGATACTATCCATGATGGTCCTTCCTATTCCAAGTTTACTGAAACTCGGAAGCTGTTTGAGCGAAACGCTCACGAAACGGGACTTTCCAATCGCTATTCTCCAAAGAAAGAGAAGGTCGTTTCCAATGAACTTCCGGATGAATGGTGCAGCTCTAAGTCTCACAGAGGCAGCACTGATTCACTGGACAGTCTTAGCCCAAGGACAGAGACCGTCTCTCCAACTGTGAGTCAGCTCAGCGCAGTTTTTGAAAATACTGACTCACACAACGTAATCGTTGTAGAAAAGTCGGAGAACAGTGAAGAGTACTCTGTAACTGGTCACTATCCGCTAAATCTCTCATCTCCTGTCACAAATATCTCCTCCCCAGTTGCAAACCTTGAGGGTTTCAGCCCTTTGAAAGATACCAGCACGTGGTCTCCGCCAGCCAAACAGAGTACAGGCTTGATGTCTGCTGAGAACTCTCAGCAGAATAGCATGCCTTCAGCACTGAGACAGAAGACATCCACAGGCACTTCAGCAGGTTCAAGAACAACTGAAGAAATAAAGAAGAGTACGGAGGCAAGTGCTGATTCTGTTGAGAGCTCTGCGGCAGATCAACAGGATTTGGTCAATGTGCTTGACAGTGAAAGATCTGTGGACAGCTGTACTAGGAGTAAGTCAAAAACAGAGACAGAAGTTTTGTTGCAACACAAGGAGCGGTCAGAGTATGCAGAGGGTATCTTTGATAGACTTGAAGCTGCAGAAGTACCCAGAAATGCGGCTTCAGGTGGTGATTTTGGCACAGATGCTGTTTCAGACACTACTGAGTCCCATTATGATGAGGCAAGTGAAAAAGAAGTGCATGAAGATGTGAATAATTTTCAGAGTTCCCATGTGTACATGCACTCTGACTACAATGTGTATCGGGTACGATCGAGATATAATTCTGACTGGGGAGAGACAGGTACAGAACAGGATGATCAGGATGACAGTGATGAAAATAACTGCTATGAACCTGATATGGAATATTCTGAAATTAATGGATTGCCAGATGAAGATGAAATCCCAGCCAACAGAAAAATACAATTTAGCCGTGCTCCAATTAAGGTAAAGTTTCTGTGGTCTTTTTCTGTGGTTTGGTTAGTTTTCAAATGCACCTTTATTTGAAGTATATTTTGACAGCTGATCTCAGCTCTGAAAAGATCGCAGAGGGTCGTTCGATATACGTTTTTGTTACAGTCAGCCAGCGAGCATAATCTTAAATGAATTAAGGAAGCTGAGCTCTGATGAGCTTGTGTCATTTCCTAGACTACTTGATGGCTGACTAAGCTAACAGAAATTGAGAATGGCAGCTGGGTTTGTGAAGTTTTGAGAATTTTAACATGCATGTTTTGACTTATATGACTGAGCTGTAATCGCATGGTGAAATGTAGAAGCGGGTATTTGGTGGCCTTTGTGTTGCTTCTTTTTTTCATTTGAAACCACAGCTTCTTTAGATTGGGTGACTTTTCTTCAGCTGTCATCAAATGTTCTTTAAAGTTCCTGTATTTAAACACTGTGTCATGAAATACAACGTGATTCTGTTTCAGTAGTAGAGGACTGTTAGTATTCTGCATCTGAATTAGTATCATCTTGTCTAGTAGCATCTTCATTTTTTAAAAACTTTATTAAACATTAATATAGTGTGTCTCAGGGCTACAGAAAGGCCAAAGTCAGTTGACTGAAATACGTAATGAAGGGTGTGTTTCTTGCAGAGCTTTTTTTTGTTTGTTTGTTTGTTTTTAAGTACCTTGAAATTACAGCTAAGAATGTAATTTGAAGTATTTTCAGTTCTGGAAGGAATAATTAGTCATGTTTTGTTGTACCAGCTTTTCACTGCTGAGTCTCAAAGTGTAAAAATATTTTACTTCTGAGTTGCTTTTCATGCACATGGTGTCAAACGGACAATTCAAATGGCAATTGAAAGAGCATATATGGTGGAGTACTTGAAATCTAAACATTTTTAAATTAATCTGTAATTGTATTTTCATTATGTGAGTTTAGTACTGAAAATTATTAAATCAACAAATGGAAGTTTCACTATCAAACTTGAAGTAATGTGATTTACAGAATCTGTGTTCATACCACCCATACTTTTAAGTTAGGGTAAGATGTATATTTGTATTAGGACATTTTAATCTGAATGAAGCAACCAGGTTTTCACATCTGTTTATTGGGGGGTGGAGGGAGGGGAACGGCCTTGTGTTCTTCGTGCTTCTAAAAGACCATTTTTTACACTGAAACAAAATATTCTGAGCCAAGATAATGGATTTTTTTGTTTTGTTTTGTTAGTATTTTATTCAGGCTTGTGTCATGGACCAAAAATTCTGACAGTGTTTGTGCTCCCTCTAGGTTATTCCCATAATTAAACTAGCTGGTTTTCTTTATTTTTTGTGGGAGATGAAGTAGAGAAAACTTTTATTTCAAAGGATTATGAAAGTTGTCCCCCCAACTGCCTTCCCCCTCAGGCTCTACTAACAGACAAGATGATGTCCTCATCTCAAATATCTACCAATTATGTGCAGAGGTTTGTTTTATCATATTTGTTATGGTTCCAACAGATAAGAATTCAGAAAGTGATTACACTGATTTTATTCTTGAGATGGCTGGATTTTTCTGCTGTTTCTGTTTTGAAAGAGCTAACGGTGACATTATTAGTTCAGTATATTGCTGTCATCTGTCTGAATCATGCAATCATGCTATAGGAGTATTCTCTCAGTTATTTAGTTATAAAATTTCTCAAGATTTTCATGCTATGCTCATTTCAGATTACTATTATCAAGTAATAATAACAGTCCATCGTGAAAATGCTCTAAAAGTCATTTGTGTAAATAATAAAAGAGTACATTTGTCATGGTTTTCAGCATAAAGCACTCTTAACAAGCTTATCCAAAGTAGAAGAATCATTGCTTTAATTATTTTAGCATCTTTGTTGTAAATAGGAAGAACACAGAATAAAAGCTGCATCGAGAGAGAGCAGCGTAGGAGAGATTGGGAGGTTTGAGAGATGCCCGTGTGATTGGGTTTTGTCCCGGCTGCCTTCAGTGCATGCAGTCTGGTAGTCATGTGGGGAAACAAAAGTGAGACCATGTGGAAGGCTTGCACTAAGAGGAAGAAGTGCAGTGAAAGCTGTGGAAAATTAAAAGCTGCTTCTTGAGCCTTCCTCTCCTTTCTCCGCAGCACTCTGTAATTCCCTCGGCAGTGTCAAGCAATGTAAGCTCAGGCAGGCTGCCAGCAGCATCAGGTCACTGCCCGGCCTCGCTGCTGCGAGCAGGGACCCGGGAAGGGCAGCTGGAGAATTCCCCGGTGGGTCCCCAGTGGCTCGTGAGTCTCTGGGCTCCTGCGCTGCCTCTCTGACAGCACTGCCAGTTTGGCACGCTGCTAGGAAGTCGTGAACCGACTCCAGCAAGTGGTTTCCGCCCAGCAGAAAGGTACTAATGAGCAGCGGAGGGGGCAAAGGGGACTCACATTCTGTCCCCTCGTGCAGTGCTAGTGGACAAATTTACCCAATCACTTGCTTCACCTGCCCGTTATATGGGGACGATGCTTGCTAGTTGAATAGACAGCAACTATTTAAGAATTTGTCTGTTATAGGTAATTTTATGCGTTAATGGGCATAACTGGCTTCACTAATATTTTCCTGAATGTCCTCTCCTGCACAGCGTAACTGAGAGAGAGGAAAATTAAAAGCAATGTAGGAATCGCCTGCTGTAGGTGACCCTGCTCTGGTAGGGGGGTCGGACTAGATGATCTCCAGAGGTCCCTTCCAACCCTGACCATTCTGTGATTCTGTGAATATTTTCTGAACTGTTGAAAACTGATTTGTCTTTATTAAAATGAAGCAATTTGTACTTAACTACTCCGCTAGGTAGTGGTGTGAAAAATCCAACCCAAACTCTAGATGTTTAGTGCTGATTTCAGAGTATCGTACCTCCACTCTCCTTCTGCAGGTGAGCTCTGAAATAATTAACAAAATTGGCATTTGAATGTGTAGACTGTGAAATGAGTGGGTAGTTACTGCCATAAAGTTGTTACGTGAAGGTCTTAACAGGTTTGGATAAACATCTTTGAACTATTTTTCCAAGGGATTTTTCAGGTAGGCATGTAAGAAGTAAATGGGAGGAGAGCTGAGACTGAAGAGCAAAGAGATTGCAGTTACCGCCTAGGGGGATCCTTTCTGTCCCTTTAGGGGAAGTGCTGTGGACTATGAGAAGTAATGAAGTATAGACCGAAGGATGAATAAATAAAATCTTACTCATCAAACTGATAAAGATTGAATTCTGCTCATCTCCCAAGCAGGATAAAACCCAGTTATTGAGAAACTCACTATAAAGAGAAGGATTCAAGTCAACGGATACAGGCAATTCTGCTCTGTTACAGTCTGTAATTTCGCTATCACAAATCCCATGCTCCATGGGCCATTTACTCTGCTCTAGCATTATGGGATATGTTTGCTGATCTCGTCTCTTGTTAAAAGTCCCTTTAGGAGTATGTGGCTGCCCAGGGGCCACTGCAGGCTTGAAGAGTTTCTAGGTATTCGGAGCGTGGCATCACTGATGCGAGCAGTTGTGCGTGTCTGTGGGACCTTAAGTCAGCTTGGCACGGTTCAATAAAAAATAGCCTAAAAGGGCCCAAGAATTGGTGCTGGGAGTAGGGATGAGTGTGTTGCTAACCAAGGGATGTGCACATTGATGGAGCAGTTGATATGTTTAGGCAGCAATATGGAGGCCTTCATCAGCACTGGCAGGTTCTTGTGTTGAGGTATTGTGTTTCTGCTCAGGGATAGAACAGAAACTCTCCAAGGCAAGTGTAAGAGGTGAAAAAGTTAAGTGAATGAGATGAGGGGAAAAAAAAATACCCTGGTTTTGCCAGGAATACACTTCTACACGAAAAAGCAGATGCTTTATTGGCCTTTTGTTGAATTTGCAGGGTTGGGTTTTATGCTGCTTCCCAAACATTGCAGGCTAATTGGACAAAGCTTGTCAGTAGTGCAAAATTCATTAGCTGGTGGCTTTCCACACTCTAGCAAATGGAAATGCTATGATTGTCCAAATCATAGTCCCTTTTGAGCCATGCTTCCTCCATCCTGGATAGAATTAGGGTGGAATAGTAATGTTCACCTCTTCTCCTCTCTCCAAGTCCAGAATGTCTGGTATCTTCATAGCCGATAGCTGCATCTTCGCTATTTCTGGCACCAGGTAGCGTTAAACCATTTAAAGCTGTTAGCAGCAATTGGTATCTCCTGCTGAGCCTCCTTTTGCGACTTTCTGCTCTGCTGACTTGGCCCTGCCTGGCTAAGGGTTGAAGAGGGTTGGGTAGTATGTGATCAGACTGTATGGCAGACGGCAGCTAACTTGTGGTGCAGTGAGGGGTTTTAGCCCAAGCTGCTGCTGGAGTTTTCAGGGTTCTGTAAAGCTTCCTTAGGGTGCAGTGGTGGTGAAGGGACCTGTCTGAGTTTTAGGGTAGGTGGGAGAGGGGGTAACAGAAGAGATAGAGCAAATGGCTCTTCCATGCTTCAGCTAATTCCATACAAAGAGATGATCACTAGTGCCCGTGCCTTATATGTTCTTCCTTTCTTTTGTCATGCAGCATCACTGAATCATATACCCTACAGCATTTCAGTTTTCCAGATCGTGTTGTGTTTACGTGGTCTTCAGGAATTGGAATCTGTGCTTCTCTCTCTCTCTGAGAGTTTGAAGAGGTTTTACAAGAAGTGCTGTGACTGTAGTTTAGTGTAAAATATTAATGAAATTTATATTTAACAGTTGTTTTCAAATTTCTTATGAACTATATGGTGATTTTTCTTATCAAAAATCAGTTCAAGGAGCAAGTCTTTCTTTTAGTTATTCCTCATTTCTCTAGGTGTATTCAGGAGTGTAAATAGTGTCAAAGAAAGAATCTGAAACAATCTGAACCTGTAATTACCTTGGAAATTTTTATTCTCTAAAATATTATTATTCTTTGTCTGGTAAACATTGAAATAGATATGCTGGAAACATGTTAAAGTTTTAGTGTTGAAATAGAGAGTATTCCTTTGCCTGATTGAGTATTTAGTATAGTTTTTACCTGTTAAAATATTGAACTATTTTGGATCATAGAAGTCGTAAGTGAAGGTTACCCATCCACAAGCACTGTACAGTCCCTGACGCCAAACTTGCCAGCACTTCTATTTGTGTTTTACTTAAGTGAATATGGAGTTGGATTTAGATGACCTCCAGATCTCACTTCCAACCTCAGTGAGCCTATGATTCTGTAAATGAAGTAGTCCCAGTGGGTGTTAGGACAGTTGTTGAAGGCGTATGTGGAAGACAGGACTTGCAGAAAGATCCTGAGAGTATATTAGATTTAAAAAGTTTACAGAATCTGAGAAATTCATCCACTTCTGAATGGATTAATTAAGGAACCTTACAGATAAATAAAGATGTATAGCTTCCTTCTGAAATTACTGAAAGAGTACTTTCTTTTCCTTAAATTTCATTCTTTACCTTAGCTCCTGCGTCCATGCAGTGTTTACAGCGTTAGGAGTGAAAGATAGTTTTGGCTAAAGCATCAAACTAGATATTAAGTAGGGTTCGTCTTTGTTTCCTATAATTTTGAATAAATCACTGAACCTTTGTGCTGGCATTTGAATTCTGTAAAATGGGCAACAAGTTGGTTATAAATTCCATTAAACTTGACTTGTGAAGTAGTTTGAGATCCTGAGCTATTGCTTGGGTAGCTTGAAACGTGTATTCTGCTACATAAAATGACCTTATACTTTTTTCAGGTATTGTGAAGTATGGGAGATTCTACAGACTTTAGTAATAAAACGTGTTGTACAGCAAGGATTGTGATGCTAACTTTGATTATTTGCAAAAGTTAACAATGTAAAACCATGTTCTTTCTTCTGGTGGTAGGACGTACAGAGTGTTTCTGGGACCTGGTCTTTTATTTCAGTTACATTTGTTATGAAAGGCCAGGTTGTGAAAGGCAGAACCTTTTATATATATTTGTCATGAAAAGGAACAAAGAGTAAATATTAAGGATTCAAAGACTGGATGCTCTTAGATAAAGAACAACAGTGAAGGGATAAAGCATTCCAGAACAAGTTGCTATTTTGGTTATTAAAAGGCAAGTCTGTTCTACATGGTTGTCTCGTATGTGAAGTGTGTATTATTGGGTTGGAATTGTATACTTCCACTGGATGAGTCTTTCACACACAGTAATTTCAGATGCAAAGAGTTTTCTTGTATTCAGTATGCATGGAATTATTGGAACACAGTAGATGGAATAAAGTTATTTGCCTGCCACAATATGCTGTGGAGACCTTAACTCTTGTATAGGTCATAATTTCACTCCTAATTCTAGGGGCCAGCTATTCCTGGATGCAATGTTCACATGCAGTTACTGAACTAAGAAGAAATAATGTTGCTTTAAACTGGGTTTTATAAGCATTGAGGACATTCTAGAAGAGCTGTTTGTAGAAACCCAGTTAGGATTGAATAATTGGCATCAGAGGTTTATGTGGTTTAGATTGAAAGGAGTTTCCAATTAAAGGTTTTGAATTTCAAAAATGCAGACTGAGAAACTGTAAGGAAATGGTTTGAAATCAGTTGAACCAAAGAGCTAAGGGAGCTGTCGGTAGGGTTCTTGGAACCTCTTTGATTCAGAATTAGAAAAAGTGCATAGGATTTGCATCCCAAGAAAAAGCAGAATACACGAGCAGAATAATTGCAGACCTAATAAGAAGAAAAGCCAGCCAAAGAGAATATCAGAAGCTAGCCAAGAACTTGCAAGGAGAGGCAAAAGTGGCTGTTTAAAAAATAAAGACTGTCATAGAGTTCAGAAGTCTTAAAGTGTGAATAAGATTTTGCCAGAAGTCAAGCTGAGTTTGACCTTGTAAAGGAAAATAATCCAAGAGGTAAAAAGCTTTTTATCCATTAAAAATGAAACAAGGAAGGAAGTTGGGTGTTATACAGTGAGCATGAGGTTACGATTAGAACTATCACCCCCAGTTTATAGTAATATTTTGGCTTTATTTGTGGTGCAGTTGGTCGTGTTGAACATGGAATCTGGACTAAGAGTGAAATAAATGTATACAGGTGGAAACTCTTACAGTGGAAATTCTTACAGTGAAATGAAGATGAAACCTAGAGGTTCCTAGTGCTCAGGTTTGTAGAGGGCTGAGTGAAAGAAGTTGTGTTTTAGAAAGACTTGTAGCAAGCATTTCAAAACAAACAGAACACTGTCAAAATAGAGATGGTATTTAACTGCAGAAGAGCAAATGCAGTAGCTGTTTTTCAGAAAGTAGAGAAAAGGCAGTTCTGGCAGTTTGAAAATTATTAATCTCTTTTTTTGTTTTCCTATAGCAAAGCAATAGGAAAAAACTTTAAAAAGAATCAAAGGCAGGGAGGCAAATGGAAGAGTGGAATACATGTAAATGGATTTATGAGAGGTAGCATATGTCAGACTAAATTAGTGTCTGCCTTTGATAAGACAGAAGACCTTGTTAAAAATTTCAGTAGTTCTGTCTCGGAAAGTTGGAGCATGCTAATGACACTTGCTTTTGATGGAAAGTGGAGAAGCCTTATCATTGCATAGGATTACAGTAAAATATGGGTGACTGGGAGGACTTGAGTAGTGGGGATGGATTTACGAGCTAAGAAGTTCTATGGTAAACTAGTGACTCATTTGTAGGGGATGACAGCTAAGGAGAAAGCCACTCCGTGAGTCGCTTGCACAGAATGACAGCAGTAACCCGTGGTGCGATGCAGCTGTGAGGAAGGGAAATGGCATTCTAGATACATGAAGCAAAATATTTTGGTAGCGGTAGGGAATTGTGAGTGTCATTTTATAACTCGCTAAGGAGACTTCATTTGGAATGAGTCTGGTGGATTCTGCTTAAGGCAAGTGAGTTTGCAGGAAAAGCTGCAGCAACTTGCTGTTCTTAATATGTCTTTTTCTTGGTTAATTCTATCATAAAACAGGGGGTTTAAGAAATTTATCTTGCTCAGTGAAGGATGACAAAGCCTGAAAAAAGAGCATAACTGCATCTCTGGTATATTCATAAAGAAAAAGTACCTAAAGGCTAAGGGAGAGTGTTCCACTTTTAAGGTGGAATTCAGCATTTTCCAACTAAGAATAATGAATTATAATAGCAGGCAATGACACAGGCAATTTCCTTCTCTTTTCCTATGTTCCTAATAGACTACTGTATTGTCTAACAGTGTCTATTAATTCTGTTAAGAGTTGGAATTTCCTTCAGCACTGTTGAACTCGTACGCCACAAATAATCTATTAAAAAAAGCACCTGACATTCCTGTAGTTAAATGCTACAAAGCGATAGCTGCTATTCAGTGGTGTCCGTTTTTATGTAGAAAGTATTGTAGTGAGAGCAGAAGCTAATTTTACTCACTGGAGTTGATTCAAGAGACCTGTCAGATCACTCAGATATTTCCATATGATAAAGTCAGTGGAAGATGTAAATGCAGAATTTATCTCTGAGACCCGTTTGCCTTCTGATATTACACATGCAGCTGCACTTCTTAGTCTGTGCACATCTGTAACTTTTTATGCTCCTCTCTGCAGTTTCCATCTGCCTCAGTATTCAGTGCATAATCTCAAGGGCATAAGATGCTGCTTCACATTGAAAGGATATCTTTTAATATTCAGACTATGCTCCATGTAGACCTAGTCCCTTTTATTTGATAAAATACCTGGATTTCAAATTTACTATTAACATTATTTGTTTAAAAACAGTAAGGTGTAGAAGCTTTTAAAAGTCATGCTACCCGAATCCTGTCTAATTCGTCTAGATCATGGCCTTTATGATAAAAAATATCCCAGCTTCTAATCATCTTTACATCTTTATAAGCTTGCAGTCATCTTTAAGATGGACTTCAACATATTTAGATACTGACATAGTTTCTGTAGATATGTAGATTCTGACGTATTTAAATATTTACCTGTTAGCTCTGCTTTCCTAGAAGCCCAAAGATACGTGTTCATTTATGTCAACTGTTGTGATTGTCCAGTAGATTTTATTGTGCGTGGACTGCTCAAACAGAATACTCAAAATATTTTAATACCGTGTTTTTCACAAGGGCAAACCAGAGAGAACTTATGAATCCAGAGATTTAGAGCACTCTTGAAAAAGCTGGTAATTTAGGAGTGTGGCAAAGTGCAGTAAGGCAAATGAGAATGTTTCAGTATGGTGTTTGGGAGCAGGAGACTACCAGACCATGTCGTTCTGTATTCTTTGCTCAGCCTTTTTCTCTGAAGTAGTTGCTCAGTTTTCTCCCCCCGATTAATCTGGTACATTGACTGAAAACTGCCACCTTGATGTTTTGCACATTTCTTTCATGTTGATATTTGAGGTGGGAGGAAGGAAATACCATTAATCAGAGGGGTTTTTTCTTTTTCCCCTTTTCTCTATATGGCCAGTAAAGCAATTTCCAACCTTAACAGCTGTAGGTCCAAAATAACTGCTACGACTTACTGTGGTTTACTACAAGTGCATGACACAGTCATTATCAGTAAGCCTTGGCCATTAAAAAGGGGAAGTTATGTTTGACCAACCTCATAACCTTCTGCAATGAAATGACTGGCTTGATAGCTGAGGGGAGGGCAATGGATCTTGTCTATGTTCACTTCATAAGGCTTTTGACATAACATCCTCATAGAGAAGCTGATGAAGCAGAGGTTGGATGAGCAGACAGTGAGGTGGATTGAAAACTGGCTGGACAGAGAAGTGAGCGGACAGGAACCTCATGAAGCTCAGCAGGGAGAAGTGCAAAGTCCTGCACTTGGGAAGGAAAAGCCCCAGGCACCAGAATATGCTGGGGGCCACCCAGCTGGAAATCAGCTTTGCAGAAGAGGATCTCGGATCCAGGTGGACACCAAGTTGAACATGAGCTAGCGATGTGCTCTTGGAGCAAGGAAAGCTGATGGTATCCTGGGCTGTGTTAGGAGGACTGTTGCCCAGCCAGTCGAAGGAGGTGATCCTCTCTCTCTGCCCCATCTGGAGTACGGGTTCCTGTTCTGGACTCCCCAGTACAAGAGACTGGAGAGAGTCCAGTGAAGGCCCATGAGGATGAAGAAGGGTCTGGAGCATCACTCCTATGAGGAAAGGCTGAGGGAGCTGGGACTGTTTAGCTTAGAGAAGAGTAAGCTCAGGGGGAATCTCATTAATGTATATAAATACCTGAAGGGAGGGTGCAAAGAAGACAGAGATGGAGATAGGTGCTTTTCAGTGGTGCCCAGTGACAGAACCAGAGGCAGTGGGCACAAACTGAAACACTTTTCCCTGTGAGGGTGACTGAGCACTGGCACAGCTTACCCAGAGAGGTTTTGGAGATACTCAAAAGCTGTCTGGACGTGGTCCTGGGCAACCAGTTCTAGGTGGTGCTGCTTGAGCAGGGGGGGCGGACCTGATGGCCTCCGTAGGTCCCTTCCAACCTCAACCACCCCGTGGTTCTGTGGCTTCATTTAAATCAGAAAATATGATTTTCCTGATGGTGAACTTTGGCAAAGGAAGCAGCTAAATTGCATCCAAGATGAATTATTTTAATTTTGTTATTTGTAAAATATGCCAAGTGATCTCTGATATTATTTATCAAATTATGAGAAGACATGGTTTTGCAAGTCCAAAGGTGATGCAGAAGCTCCAGTACGTTTTCCCTGATTGTAACAGTTAACTTGGTTTAAATATACATGAATATTTTAACAAAAGCTCACTGAGAACAGCTTGAATTATTACCTGTAATTACAGTGGAGTGGGGTCAAATAAGGATTTCTGGAATGTAGAAGCTTTTTTATGTGTTTTCCTTCCCCTAAAATATATAAACATTTAGGTAGGGAAGTCCTGATTGTTTATGAGTTGTCACAAAGCTTTATCCCTTCTTTTTCAATGACTATAATTTAGATCTAATTGTTAATTAAAATCTGAGTATTAAATATTGTATGATAAGGCAGGCAGTGCTTCACTGTAGAACACGGTCATGATACTGAATTTTCCTGGACTTTAAACAATTATGAAGTATCTGTAAGATGCAGCACTTTGCCACTTTGCAAGAAAATCATAGGGAAGAACTTCAGCTCTGTTGACTTGATGGTACCTTTCCTATTTGGGAGTAGTGTATCACCTTAGCTGGGGGTATAAGTGGGCTGACGTTCTTGTGTGTATGTACGTATATTACCCCTAACAGACCGTTAAGTTTAGTTTAAGGATTTATAGTGGTCTTTTAATGTTTCCTGTTAATAAGAACCTAGACCCACCACTGTCAATCAAAATAACTAAGAAAGGAATTTTTTGGGGGGAGTTGTGCGTATTTTGCTGTATTATAGCATTAGCAGATTGACCTAACTTTATAAGTAGCGTTTAACAATGTCAAAATATTTTGAGGAACTGTTTAGTGTTGGGGAAATACTTAAGATTAAGAGGAGAAATTAAAAACAGCTTGTACAAAAATAAAACTGTTGAGGGGTAGCGCTCATTTGCAGCAGAAGCAAAGCCCGCTAGTATCTCGCATGTAGCAGTAGCTGAAGTCTGTATTGCTGTTGCTGTCCTGCGGTTGGGTAAGCCCTGTTTGGAATGGGGATGTGAGCCAAATACTCAAAAGCTGTGGTCAAACTGGCAAATAATTCCACACTGTGCTGTACACTTTCAGCACAATCTCAAAATTATGCACTTTGTAAAATGTAGTGGGCTGTTAACATCATCTAGTTGATCTATGAAATCCTTCCAATAATGACGGAGAGAGGCGTTCTGCTGATTTCTTAAAGCTCAAGAACTCCCAGAAGAGAGACCAATGCGTATTGCTGAAGACGACCAACAGCAATTTATAAAACATCAGAGAGATTAGTGGGAAGTTTTTTGAGTAGCACTTCAAATAAATGGATTAAACCAGAAAGACAGTGTGTTGCATAAAGTAAATTGTCCTTCACTCTTTTGTCTTAAAAGTGGATCTGTTAAAACAGGCCTCCTGTGCCCATATATAACTTTTATTTATTTTATTTTCCCAGTCCAGAGGCTCGCTTGTTGTCTCTAAGCTCTTGAGAACCCCTGTAGTTAATCCATGCCATTAAGAACCGCACATTTCTGAGCTTGGAGAAAGCTGGATTTAGCTTCCAGCAGCACAGCGATGAGAACTACAGGGGCTTGGCCCCGGGGGTATGGTGGGGCGGTCGAGGTCTCCTTCCCCAGCCGGGTGATGGGATGGGAGCGCGGGCTGAGCTGGAGCCTCGTCAGCAGGCAGCAGCCTGTTCCTGGCTGGGTCCTGCCCCAGCTTTCATAAGCCAGTGCGGCTGGTACGCACTAGCGCTGCACTTTTGCAGCATTTAGGATTCAAAGAAGCCGTAGGGCAGGTTTGTGGCCTTTTTCTAAGAACTTAACTGCTTACCACTGCATCTGTAGTCCTGCAGTATAGCATTAGCTGAAATACGCAACTGAATCTTTTCTTCACCATTTTCCCTCAATTGACTTCCTAAAGTTATCTGAGCATTGTTGTCTGCCTTTTTTAAAATGTAGTTTCTAGTTTTGTTCTTTTTTTCTCTGCCCCCTCCCCAGTATTGATTCTGGACATTTGCCAGGCTACAGTTAGTTTTGTTGATGGCCTAGGACATAATTTCCTTTTTTATCCTCAGTTTTGTTGTTTTCTAGGGCTACATACTTGACATTTTGTATTACATTATAAAATAGAAAAAAAAACCCCAACAAACAGAAGCTTTTTTTTTAAATTGTCAGGTCATGAATTTTTTGTCATTGTTTTATGTAGAGCATATACAACACTCAAAAGACTGAAGAATTTACTGTAGTGCTTTTTTTTTTAAATGAGTTTATTTTCTTACAGCATTATCTGTAGTGATTTTATTTTGCTTATTGTATTTTGTTTTTTGTAATAAGTAAACAATGTTTGAAATTTACAGCTTCATATCCATAGAGCCTCTGTAAATGCTGTTCTCTGGTGGTTCTTGTTCTCTGCACAGATCTTTCTGATCTCACACTTTGCTTTTAATAGCTTGCAGCTTTATTGTGTGAGACCACAAAAGTTAGATGTGCCATATGTTCTGGTGCAGTTTTCCTTAAACCTGTGGCTGACATCTGAGAGGAGAGGAAGCATCTTCTCTGGGCCGTGTTGCGTGGAGTAGATGTTTTGCTTGGCCAACTTACAGGTGGATCTGCTGCCACTCCTTTTTAGAATATACACTTGTACACCTAGAAAAGTAAGAATTAAAAGAACAAAGTTATTTGTGTCTGCAGATACTTGACTAATAAAATCTTGTAGTGGTAATTCATCAAAAGGCTTTGAAAGAGAAATTTTTGTCTTAAAACCCCTGTGGTTTATTCTTTGATGATAAACATAATGCTCTCAGGGGTGTGGGGCTTGCTTTAGCTGCAAGAATTTTTGCAGTGCAAGGTAAACCTGCCAGGAGGGTGTAGCAAAAATGTCTGTTGAGGATAAGTATGGTGTGACTTCTCTCTGGTATGAGATATTTTTTGTTCTCTTTTAAACAAAAGTGGTACTATAGTCATGAAATACTAGATCAAATTCTTTGTCTTTTATTAGCACTGGAATTCCAAGATACAACATCACTTGGTGAATTGCTGAATAATAGTTGTCTTTTAAGGACTGACTTGGATTACTTTACTCTGAAAATGAAGGTCAAATTTTTCTTTTGTCTCACTATCTGAAAAAAACCCACCAGAAGCAGAGGAAAAGGAGGACTACCCCTCAATCCCCTTTTAGACCTCAGATTTGATTAAGTTTCTAAAGTGGACAAAAATACAATTGTAGAATAAATTGCATTTAAAATATCTTACTTTGAATCAACTGCTTCTGCTAATACCCATATCCATGTATCTGGTGCAGACATCAGTGTTACCATCAGAAATAAGATATTTTGGGGACTCACTGACATTTTCCAGTCCTTTGTCATGCTGCCGTCATGAACTTGTTCAGTAAATGAGCTTAGTAGTACTGATAGATTTTCAGGAGTTACACCAGTGTCTCTGATTCAGTTCACTGGGTTTGCATTCAAAAATTCCTGATGGCACATGATGGGGTATCAAACTGAACTATACTGTACTATACTATGCAAACTATACTGTACAAGATTGGTAGACGACAGTGCTGGAAACCATCATGACAACACCACTGAGTCACGTGTCATCTTCTGCATCATTTAGTTTGCGCACAGGGAATAGAAAATAAGGTATCAGCATGCACTGATAACAGGGCAACTGGAGAGACATGATGATGGCAATGACCTGAAGAATCACACAGACACTAATTTTTCTGTTCTTAACGCTGCATTTGGCAGCGATGAACAGAGTGGGCATCAGGAGAGCTGCAAAACTGACAGGCAGCACTTCCTTTTCTCATGGGTGTGTGGCAGCAAATAAACTCAAAAGAAGCATATGTGAATGGCAAAGTTTGAAATGTACAAAGCTTGAGAGTGTTGTAATACCAGTAGCCTGGAGAAGGGAAGGCTTTGGGGAGACCTTATTGCGGCCTTCCAGTACCTAAAGGGGGCCTACAGGAGAGCTGGGGAAGGACTTTTAACGAGGGCATGTAGTGATAGGACAAGGGGTAATGGCTTCAGACTGGAAGAAGGTAGGTTTACATTGGATATTAGGAAGAAATTTTTCAGTTTGAGGGTGGTAGGGCACTGGCACAGGTTGCCCAGAGCAGGTGTGGATGCCCCATCCCTGGAAGTGTTCCAGGCCAGGTTGGATGGGGCTTTGAGCAACCTGGTCTGGTGGGAGGTGTCCCTGCCCAGGCAGGGGGGTTGGAACTTGATGATCTTTAGGGTCCCTTCCAACCTAAACCATTCTGTGATTCTATGAATACAGCAAAATAAGGTGGCACTTAATGTTAAAGAGCTTGTCAAACTGAGATGAATTAGGGGAGTTTTTCTTAAAGATGGAAGGATAATTATGACCATTAAAAGCTGATGAGGAACCTCTGCAGGAATTGCCAGTGCACTTGCCACCTCTGCTAAAAGCCTAGTGATGAGATTGTAGGGTATTTTGATAACATCTGCGTCATGGAATATAGGATTTTCAACTGTTTTCTTTTTTGGTGTTATCACAGCACTGTGGAAGTTTAACGTGGAGATGTCTGCAGAACCGCTTCAGTGACTTAGCAGTATTTTACAGTCTCACCTTACTGATGCACTGATTGCACTACAAAGGCACTTCTTAATTTCACATCATGGTTAAGAAAAATTGTATAGCTTTGTCTACAGCCTGCTGTAAGAGACAGTTTCAATAGTGTTGTGGTTTAACCCAGCAGGCAGCTAAATACCACACAGCCGTTCATTTATTCCCACCCCCAGTGGGATGGGGGAGAGAATCAGGGGAAAAAAAAGGTTAAAACTCATGGGTTCAGATAAAGACAGTTTAGGGAGGAAAAAAAAAAGAATATATATACAAAACAAATGATGCGCAGTGGAATTGCTCACTACCTGCTGACCGATGCCCAGCCAGTCACCAAGTAGCGGCTGCTCCATGGCCAGTTCACCCCCAGCTACATGCTGAGCCCTTTGGCCAGTGTGGGTCAGCTGTCCTGGCTGTGCTCCCTCCCACCTTCTTGTGCACCTCCAGCCTCTTTGCTGCCAGGTCATGAAAAACTGAAAAGTCCTTGACATAGTATAAGCACTAATTAGCAACAACTAAAACATCAGTGTGTTATCAACATTATTATTCTTATTATAATGTGCACTTGCAGCCTGGAAGGCCAATTGTATCCTGGGCTGCATCAAAAGAAGCATGGCCAGTAGGTTGAGGGAGGTGATTCTGCCCCCCCCCCTACTCCAGGTGGGGTCTCACAAGAGCAGAGTACTGTGTCCAGCTCTGGAGCCCCCAGCATAAGGACATGGACCTGTTAGAGCGGGTTCAGAGGAGGGCCACAAAGATGATCAGAGGGCTGAAGCACCTCTCATACTATGAGGACAGGCTGAGGGAGTTGGGGTTGTTCAGGCTGGAGAAGAGAAGGCTCTGGGGGGATCTTATAGTGGCCTTCCAGTAATTAAAGAGGGCCTACAGGAAAACCGGAGAGGGACTTTTTACGACGGCATGTGGTGATAGGACAAGGGATACTAGCTTTAAACTGAAAGAGGTTAGATTCAGACTAGATATCAAGAAGAAATTCTTCACTATGGTACTGGTGAGACACTGGAACAGGTTGCTCAGGGAAGTTGTGGATGCCCCATTGCTGGAAGTGTTCAAGGCCAGGCTGGATGGGGCTTTGAGCAACCTGGTCTGGTGGGAGGTGTCCCTGCCCATGGCAGGGGGGTTTGAACTAGATGATCTTTAAGGTCCCTTCTAACCTCAGCGATTCTATGATTCCATGATTTTCGTATTAATTCAAAACCACATCACTATACCAGCTACTGGGAAGAAAATTAACTCTATCCCAGACAAAACCAGAACAAATATCTAATCAGTTAGAAGAGAGTGAACCAAAACAAAGGAAGCTATAGCAAACTATCTGTGATGAAAAAAACAAAATCTGAGAATTGTGGGGAGTACTGACCTTTACTCTTTGCTCTGTTTTCCCAAAGCACCCAGCCCTGGAAGTTCCAGCCTGTTCTGCAAGGCGCCTAAAAGAGTGTGCTGACTGTGTAGTGTGCTATCTAATTATACTAATTACTGGTGGGATGGTCCCTTCATCCAGCTACAAGGATCATGTCAGAAAACGTTTACTTCAGGTAGATCTTGTAACAAAACCATGAATTGATGCTTTGCAGGAAACAGTTTCAGTATCTGGTCGTATTCAAAGAAATACAAAGCTACTTTGATAAGAAAGCAAATGAGTTAAAGTTTGTAACTTTCAGTACATTTGATGTATAACTAAAAAACAATCCTGCATTTTTGGGTGGCAGTTTATAACAAATGGCATCAACTTCATGAAAGAGAGTATAGTGCCTTCAGTTGAAAGCAGTTCTTGAGATTAATTACTAGTCAGTGAGTCTCCTTTGTGATCACATCACAACTCTGTAAGCTGATCAAGGAGATGCTCAGAAAACCTTTGGTACTGCTTAACAGGGTTTCTTAATTACTGATCTTGGAGTGCATGTACATCATCTCATGAAGGCTGGCAGCTTTTTCACGTGTTGCAAATCTATAATAAAATTTTAGAAAATAACTTTGGCTTGTCTACGCAGTTAGTAAAAGAGCTTGGAGAAAGGATAACCATTTTTGGAACACGTGCCTAGGAAGGGGACTCAGATGTCCCTCCATCATTTTCTAGGAGAGTGCTTACCTAAACATTATGCTGTAGGTTACATTGTGTATTCTTCCACTCCTTGTGTTGAATTGTGGGACCAAAGAACCGTCTGTATGGAAAGAATTTGCAGGTCCTGGTACTGGAAAGGACACAAGGGCAAATACGATTGTGTAGCTTAATATTTAATGTGTTCCCCTTCAGCACTGAGGGCAGCTTTGGGATCTGAGATGTGCTGAAAGACTTGTTAAAATGAAATAGATAAGGAGCTGTTAGATTTAAGAAGAGATTCTTGACTTGAAAATTGAATTTTAACACCCACGTAGTGGATGAGTGTTGTAACCACTTGGCCTTTTATATGAAGTGCACCACTCTCATGTCTTCCTCTCATAGGCTTTCCCATTTTTTTTATCAAATGCAACAGTTGCCTGCCTTCAGCAGGCAGTTGTAGGCTTTGAGCCCTGGGTAAAGGGATGCGTCTGTTTGCAGCTCTTATTAAGGCTGTAAGCTGGAAGAAGTCAGAGAGACTGCAGTACTCAATAAATTGATTCTTGGCTCTGGGCAGGGCCTTGGTCGATGTTTGTGGAGCACCACCCCTAACGCAACTTAATTTCCCTTTAGATTTTGTGGGGGTTTTAAGTGCTCAACTCCAGATTTTATATTTAGTCAGTACATAAATGTTGTGTTTTCCTTTGACCAACTGATAAGACCATAAATACTTCACTGGACTGTAGTCCCCAGTTAGTGATAATAAATAGTGTTTGTTTCTCAAACCAGACTCCTCTTCTGGGTGCTTTTCCATCCTGTTTTCTTCAGTCACAGTATCAGTTGAAACCTGACTTTTTTTTTAGGTTCTCTCTCCCGTTATGCTATTTGAAAGCGGTGGCTGGGAGGTGACAAAGACTAACATTTAACTTTACTACTCTAAAGCAATTTGAGTGTGGCATATAATCCCAAGAGGGAACAAAAAGGATAAATAAAACATTAATGAATAAAGAAGCTAGGATAATTTTAAAACCAGGATAGGCTTTCTTATTCATGTCTTGAAGCTGCCCTGGTTTTGATATACAGTCAGGGCCTTATCGAGGTACTCGCTTTTTGACTAGAATGTCTCTTTGTCTGCATAATGAATATAAAATGAGCCCAACAGATAAGGTAGTAGGCAGAGAGACAGTCAGAAGAAGATGAAGTAATTCTCAGCTATGCAACTGGGATTAGTGGAAGAAAGAGGAGTAGAACTGAGACCTTCAAATTTTAATGGAAAATAAAAAATGTAAAATATAGATAACTGCTTTTGGGGAATCTTATGATATTGATGAATTGATGCCATAATACTACAGTTCAGAAGGAAAAGATTATTTGCCTTTGATGATGGGATGCTCACTGACCTACAGGTAAATGAGGTACAGGTGAAATCTGGGGAAAGAGCCAGGAGCTGCAGCTACCCATGTTGGAGCACTTGCCTCCTGCCTGCACCACTGCTCTGTCCTTCACCATTTGGGCTTGAGACAACTGTGCAGTCGTCAACATCTCCAAAACACACCTCCCGCATTGTCATAGCTCTTTACTAACTGTGAAACTGAGTTTCAGAAATTAAAAGAAGGTGGGTAATGTACTGTGGACAGAATTGTACCTCACGTGTAACTCTGGCTGATGAGAGTGGGTTTGTTGTCAAGGATATCTTCAGAACTGAAACTGAAATTAATACAGAGGAAGTAAAGAAAATGCCTTCGGCCTGTGCTTTGAGTTCCTAGTGTTTTTGTGACACTGCTGACTTTCTTCTCTGCAGCACTCCAACGTGACTGGATACTTGTTCGAAAATACTATCTGTCATGGGTGTAATTATATGCTTGGCCAATAAAAGTAGGAAACGAATTACAGTTCTCAGAATCTGTACTCCTTTCCTTTGTATAACGGTATCAAGCTATGTTGAGGAAACAAAAGAGATTTAAGAGTGGGGGGACTGCCATGGGGATATGTGTATATACTGCTGCAAGCAGCAGTATAAATTAGATGTACCTGAATTAAAATTAAACAAGACAGGTTGGTACCAAAAGCAGTCTAGTTGTAGCTGTTTGGTGCTCAATAAAAGACTAATTTACTTTGCAATGTAGTCATATACTTTGTCTTATTTTATGTGTTATATAAAATAAGCCAAGCAAATTTTCCTTACTCAGCCTGCCTGTCCAAATGCTAACTGCTGATGGATGGTTATAGAGATTGCTAATAATTATATATTCCTCACAACAAGAGATTGTGAACTTTTATTTGATGTTTTCACAGTATTTTATTTATGGTAATTCAAGGATGTAGTTTAGACAGCTTCCAATTTGAAGACAAAATTCCTTTCATGATTTAATTGAGTATCTAGGACCCTGAGTGCAACTAAATAAATATGTGCTCTCCGTATACCAGAGGACACGAGCGCAGACTTCTGGTAAACTTTTTTTCAGAATGCAACATTTGAAGAATCGAAGGTTTTTCTCTTGCAGTTCGAGGGGATAGCTGATTAATCTTGATGTCATTCTGTAGAGGCAGCTGTATGTTCTTTTATGTCTTTTACAGACATAAATAGATACATATAGACAATAGATACATACAGACATAAATACATACATACAGGCCTTTTTTTGTTTTTCCTGTGGTGGTTTAAAACATGTTTACACACCAAGTACAATGACTCTTCCTGTGCTAACCTGTGACTGAAGGTGCTGAGAAGCTCGATGCAGAGATGTTAACCTAACAAAATCTTTCCATTCTATTGAGAAGCTCTCCGGACTTCCAGTCTTTTAAGTATCTTACAGGATGATAAGACCTAGGGGTTTCTTGTGCTACTGTGTGCTACAGACTTTGATTTGACTTTTTGTTTCTGTTTAGCTAAATTGTGGGCAGATGTAGAAGTACAGTAGAATCCTACTGTTAGTGAGATGCAAATTAACACCTCCCCCTAGTGCAATCAATTCTCCTTAGCCAAGCTAAAAGTTTGAGGTTTGGTGTGAGTTTTTTTTCCTCTCTGTGTATAACTTAAGAAAATGTATTCCTTATTGTGTTCTTTGTAGTTTTCAGAGTTACTATGTAATGTGGAGGATTTTGTGTTTGAATCTCCACAGCTATTTTTGCCATTATGTGGGGTTATCTTGCTGCTGTATCAAACTTTTTTCTGGTAGGGCAAATTAAGAAATTAGTACACAAGAAGCATGTAACAGCATAGGAGAATTTGATGTGATTTAGGACTATTTGCACTGAGTGCAAAGCTGTGCAAAGCTTTATATTCTTACTTAAGCAAAGTTTGTATTCTTACAGAAGCCCCCTGAATTTTTGCAGCGGGTGATGGTGTTTCTAGTTGTGAAGCAGCTTACCGGCTTGAGCTCTGAGAGTATTTCAGATATTATAAGCTGGTCTTTTCTCTCCCAGTTCTTTTCAAAAGCTTTCAGATATGCTATTTGGAGCATTGAAAAAGAAAACTAGCAGTTTCCCACAGTATAAAGTAATAAAAGTCAGTCCATTGCATATAATATGCCATGCTGATGTATTTGAAATAAATAAAATGAACTACTCAATTTAGGCCCTGACACAAAGACAGATTTGTCCCTCACGTGTCCCCCCTGTGTTGTGGCCTTGGGCCCTGGCTGCATGTCAGAGTTTGTGTCCCATCTGGGAAACAGCAGATGCTTGGCAGCAACTCATCATGTTTTCCAGGAAGCCCCTCTTCCACCTCTGCAGAAGAAAAAGGTCCTCTCCTCCCTGTGCTACTGGTGGCAGCAGACTGGGAGGAACTTTCCTGTTTTGCATAGAAAATAATCTTTTTTGTCAGACTGCCTGTGTGCGTATAAGCATGCCTTCAGTTCAAAACATTGTCTGCAAACATATATTGTTCATTTTTTGCCATTCTAATTGCAGTGTGCATTGATACTGCAAGTTGATATACATTCTGCAATTTGTGCAAGAGAAAAAGGTGAAAAACACCTAGACGGCACTATCTAAGGGCAGCTATTTTTATTTCTCTGTTATGTTTTAATTTGCTCCAAATGATGGGTTTCTCTGTGGCTGAAACACTTGCACCTTCCAGTTTGCACAGTCAATTTAAACGTTTGCTGAATCATGGCAGCCAAATTAAAAATTGCAAATGTCAAGTACTGTATTTAGTGATACGTATGTCTGTACATATGAATTAAACAGTTAAATAAGAAAAATATTTTGCTGTGTTGTTGTCTAACCGTATTTCTAGGGATTGCATTGCCTAAAGCTCTAAAACCTGAAAAAAAAAATCATCAGGCTTCAGAAGTTCAGTGTTGTTGAGCTCACCTATTTTCAGCGGCATTTGTTGTGGAACTTAACTTGGGGACCTGTGAAGGCCTAAAACTCATACTTCAGCCGTCTCCATAGTTTTAAACACTTTTCCGATTTCTTGTTCCTGGCGGGGTCCATGTCCCCTGTTTACTGTACGTGAGAGCAGTGCAGCAGAAGCTCGGGAGGCAGTTGGGGTTGTGCGACCACAGAAGGATTTGATCTCCTGCTCCTGCTTGTGGTGTTCAGGGAGAAGAAGTACTGTCTCCTCTGGCCCTACCTGGGGGTTTCAGGCACCTCTCAAAGACTTGCAGTTTAAACATTAGGAACACTGTCGTAAATAATACTATTCTACTTTGTGTAAAATAAGTAAATCTTAGCCTTATCTGAATAGCTACAGTTCAGCAACTTCTCTTGCATTTCTGCACAGTACCTTCTAAATTTCTTTAGTTACTTACCACACTGATGACTTCCCATGGTTAGTCCAGTTACCTTGGAAACCAGTTTACCTGCACATCTGATCTCTGAACTGCTGAAATAATATGTACTGCTTGCAAATCAATTTGAAGAAAGCTTTCTCCTGTCTTAATTGAAGAATGTTAATCTCTTTGTTTCAGAAGTATCAGAATTTCAGAGGGTTTTTTAGGTTCTATTAAAATGTGTTGCTTGTTTTTCATTTTAGTCCTTGAAAACATGACAAAGAGGGTTAACCTTATGGTATATTTTGAAAAAGATGTAAATACCTCTTATGACCCACCACTTGCAAATACAAAAATTAAAAAAAAACAAACAGAGAGACACAAAACTGTTTTCTAATGGCTGAGGCTACATTATGCAGCTGTTGAATCAGTGTAGCTGCAGAATTTAACTGCATAGTGGCAGTTCAGAAATGTCTTGTATAGTTGTGGCACGGCTCTTGCACAGTGTTGCAAAGAGATGTTGAACACGTAAAGCTCCTGCCTGGGCGGTGGTGAGGAGGACAGGCTGTGCCTCTGCTTTGTTATCCACATCAGTCCAGGTTTCCTTGGAACGGACTATCCTGAAAGCAGTATTTTTCTCAACAGTGTGCCCAGGTGGCCAAGAAGGCCAATGGCATCCTGGCCTGTACCAGAAATAGTGTGGTGAGCAGGACTAGGGCAGTGATTGTCCGCCTGTACTCAGCACTGGTGAGGCACCACCTCGAGTACTGTGTTCAGTTTTGGACCCCTCACCACAAGAAAGACGTAGAGGTACTGGAGCGTGTCCAGAGAAGGGCAACAAAGCTGGTGAGGGGTCTGAAGCACATGTCTTATGACAAGCAGCTGAGGGAGCTGGAGTGGTTTAGCCTGGAGAAAAGGAGGTTGAGGGGAGACCTTATTGCTTTCTACAACTACCTGAAAGGAGGTTGTAGCGAGGTGGGGGTTGGTCTCTTCTCCCAAGTAACAGGCAATAGGACAAGAGGAAATGGCCTCAAGTGATGGCAGGGGAGGTTTAGATTGGATATTAGGAAAAATTTCTTCACAGAAAGGGTTGTTACGCATTGGAACAGGCTGTCAAGGGAAGCAGTGGAATCACCATCCCTGGAGGTATTAAAAAGAGGGGTGGACGTGGTGCTGAGTGAGGGACGTGGTTTAGTGGTGGTATTGGCAGTGTTAGGTTGATGATTGGACTCAATGATCTTAAAGGTCCCTTCCAACCTAGACAATTCGATGATTCTATAAGATATTAAAAAAAAAGGAACAATAAGATACTACTTTTTTTTCCCTTTATCTTTTCCTTTAGTGTTCACTGCGTACTTGCTGGTATTATGTTCCTCTCCACACTACTACAATTTCATTTTTTAACTAACGTAACAAATGAACACTAAAAGTTGTCTCCAGTCTTGTGGGCGCAACATAGAAATGCTGATTTCTCTCATTATCTTCTGGTAGTTTATTCTAATGATATCAAGATTTATTCAAATATTTTTTTTCAGGTTTTATCCGGAATGTGGAAGTTGAATAACATTATTCTGAAAATAAGAATAATATTTTATTTTCAATGTAAACTTATTTATCTGTTATTTCTGGGGACCTTTCGTGAAAATTAAACTATAGATAAGAGAAAGCTCTGTTTCCCACCAGACTTCATTGTGGTGTCAGGCTTTCTAAGCAGAACTATCTATGCTTTCGTCTTCCAGTGTATTTGAGATGATGCTTTTTGACAGTTTATATAGCAGAATCATACATTGTGTGACACAAATTATTTTTTGAAAGTAATTCATATATTTTAAGCATATGCTGAATTGTGGTAAAAAATATTTTATTTGCAGTGATACAATCAATAGTCGATCTGCTTTCTCATTTATTTTTTTTTCAGTATGGTCATCTGCCTCTCCCTCTTTTTGACACATTCGGGTCATTGAAGCATTTCCTGAGGGTGGTCAGGGCTTTCATACATGGTTAGATATGTTTATTCCAGAATTTAGGTAACAAAGTTTCATCTTGAAAATTTATGTAGAGTCAGAGAGTTTCTAGAATTTTTTATAGGATTTTTTTTCCCCAAAGCTCTATCAAGTTTACAACCTGCTTAATGGGGAGGAAGAACATTAGAGAGCAGGATTTATATACTTAGCTGGAAAGAAATGTGGTTTTTCTTGTTTGATTAGTCTACTTACAGTTACCCACTAAGATTCTAATAATTAGAGACCAAAGATTTGGGGATAGGATTTAAGACGGAATTTTGTTAGAGTTCATAGAAAATCTCTTGAAAAATTAAAATGTTGATGGAAAGTTTATATGGAATCTGTTGTGATTAATCTCTCCTTATTTTTCCCCATTCCTCTGGGAGAAAATAAGTTGTGAATTGCATGACTTGTACTTCTTTGTTACTTGGAAAAAACCCCAGGATGCCTGAAATCAAGAGAAAACATGCTATAGACTGAAATGATAGATTCTCAGCTGGTGCAAATTTAACTGAAGCGGATCTAACTATGTTATTTTTTATCTACTAAAGTCCTGATTACAGATGTGTTATTTTCCAGTGTTTTAAAAGCATTTAAAATAAACAAGGAGGTCATCAGGAGTAGCTAGCATAGATTCACCAAGGGAAGTCATGCTTGGCCAACCTGCTGCCGCCTACGATGAAACAATTGGCCTGGTAGACGAGGGGAGAGCAGCAGATATTGTCTATCTTGATTTCATTAAGGCTTTCAACACTGTCTCCCATAACATTTTCACAGAGATGCTGATGAAGTGTGGGCTGGATGAGCAGTGAGGTGGGCTGAAAACTGTCTGACTGGCTGAGCTCAGAGGCACAAAGTCTAATTGGAGGACAGTAACTAACGGTGTACCCCAGGGGTCAATACTGGGCCCAGTCCTGTTCAACATCTTCATTAATGATCTGGATGATGGGGCAGAGTGTACCCTCAGCGAGTCTCCTGATGACACAAATTGGGGAGGGGTGACTGATATGCCAGAGGGTCGTGCTCCCGTCCAGAGGGACCTCAACAGGAGCAGTGGGTGGAGAGGAACCTCATGAAGCTCAACAAGAACTGCAAAGTCTTGCATCTAGGTAGGAACAAACCCATGCACCAGTACATGCTGGGAGCTGCCCGGCTGGAAAGCAGCTTTGCGGAAGAAGACCTGGGGGTCCTGGAGAACACCAAGGTGAACATGAGCCAGCAATATGCCATTTGTTTGTACATAAGGAAAACCTGTTTTGCTGTGAGGGTTACTGAGCACCAGTGCAGGTTGCCCAGAGAGACTGTGAAGTCTCTGTCCTTGGAGATACTCAAAAGCCATCTGGACATGGTCCTGGGCAACTGGCTCTAGGTAGTCCTCCTTGAGCAGGTTGGTGTTGGACCAGATGACCTCCAGAGGTCCCGACCAACATCAGCCATTCTTTGAATCTGTGAAACTTGTTTGGAGCATTTCTGTAACTCCAGTCTAAATAGGTAACAGCAGTTTTTTTCCTCCCAGTGCTGTAGAAGTGTAAGTTAAGTGGCAAATTGGGCAAACAGGTCACGTCAGTGAGTAGGCTGAAAGTAGAGCAGTCATGCTAGTGAGAAATTACCAGATAGACAGTCTCAAAAGTTGAAGAATATTTTTGTTAATGATGCTGACCAAAAAGGCAACTGTGGACATAGTCAATTGTGTGAAATTTGGAGATGACCTTGAAGATTGGTGTAACAAACATGAGATTACAGTCAGTCAGATGGGCAATGAAGTCATGTACTTTTGGGTTTATGACTGAGACCTCCTGGAAATTCAGGAGAAAGGATGAAATACCTGGATTCACAGTTGATCGTAGGACTAGTACGATTAGTCTGTTGAGGCTGTGTAGCCGTGTACAAAGCAAGCGTGTATTTAGAGAGATAAAGTGAGAAATTTCTAGTACAGGTAGTGAAGCGCTGGGAAAACCTACCCTGAGCGACTGTTTACAGTTCCAATGGCTTGCATCTAAAAAACTTGACTTTGCACTGGAATGAACGACTGGACAGAGCTGCCGATAATGGGATCTAAGAGAGCCATGACTGAATTTAGGATGGAAAACAGAGGATAGTTGTTAATACCAGACCAGTGTGCCTTGAATCTTCATACTGGGGTAGGTGTAGAAATAGTATTAAGGCAGACTTCAGTAAATTTGTGAAAGAGATTATAAAGTAGCCCGCAGGAGCAGGGTTTGGTCTGAGAATTAGAAAGGACCTCCTGGTTTCTGTTCGTGTTACAGTGTCCTAAATGAAATGTCTTAGCTTCTCTCTGTGCTGGATCAAGCCAGTGACAGAAGAAATTAATGCTTGCAGAAGCATGTTTTTCCACTTCATTTTGGCGGGTTTATCACACAAGAGCTATGGGTTTTTCTAACGTGTTGGAACTGACAAACTTGTCAGCTGTAAAATGCCACTGATATCAAGTATAGTTCTGTTTGCATAGTGAAGCTCATTCTCTAGGAAAAAACTACAGTAGAGCTATCCTGCTTTCTGTTGGAGGAATTAATTAAGTTGAACTGAGAAACCTGGAACCTGAGATTCTGATGTGATTGCACCAGTGGATGCTGCTTCCAAGTACAGGGCTAAATACTTCAGTGCACAGCTAGGCACCTTGCCTTCTTTTGCTGCGTTCTTTCCCATATGCGTTTCTAGGCAAATAACATTGTGAGCCGAGGCGGCTTTCCATCGTGAACAGCTGATTCACAGTCTCTCCAGGTCACAGGCAAGCCTGAATAATGAGAAAAAGAACCCCTGTTAGTAAAGAAGGAAGTAAGTTTTTCTTCTTCATTTGTATTTCAGAGTTTTCACATATTTATGGGTAGAGGTGAGTAAAGCATCTCTGAAGTTCATCCAGATGTAACACCTCAATTTTTGATTGAGATGGTTCTCAGCCACCTAGTTTTGTATTCTGAAGTACAGAAAAAAACCCGCCAGATTGTTAAAGATCTTATCTGAGTGTTACCTCACTAAGAGTAGATATAGTAGGTGAAGGCTGATGTTGAGATAGTCACCTTAAAGTTTATGGTCAATGACGATCTAGTCAGTATAGTCAGTGTAATTAATATCATCCTAAGGGAGAGGTCTGAGACAGATAGATGAATTAGCTTGCAAATGAGCCTGTTTCTTCTCTACATTGACTGTGCAGTTTACCTTAGCTATTAAAATACTGAAAATTAAAGAAAACTGAATTGTGAAAGGTCACCTGAGATTGATTCTGCCATTACTTTGACAGTTCATACTATTCTGTAAGCCAGAGATGCATTAGGGCTCTGTTTTTAATAGCATTTGTAAGTAAAATAAAAGCACACACTGTAGAAACACCTTCTTTCTGCAGGGTTATTAGATTCAGTATCTGGATACCTAAGAACTCAAAATTAACATGGGACTTTTTCAAATTATGTCATTAATGATCTGAGCCTTGGTTTTGGGTCTTACATCACAGTTGATAGTTTATCTTTTCTTGTTCTTGGACCCTACCTATTAAATTCCTAGGGTTTTGGTGAAAAGGTGTCTTTTAGTATATGACCATCATTAATTGTCTCAGATATGCACAAGGAAATGGAAGTCATGTTCTACTGCACTTTTCTAAATGCCGATTGCTTGTTAGAGCAATCACATCAGTGGGATTATTACACATAGTATTTAACAGTGTATTTCTGCACAGCTTCAGAACTTCAGGGTAATTGCTACCATTCATTGTTTTTATTTCAGCTCTATTATGCTCTATTACATTACCACATACTTGCATTTATTTTACTTCTCTTGCAAAGAGCTATTTGTCTGAATAAATTATGTACTGAATTGTCATAGAATCACAGAATACCAGGTTGGAAGGGACCTCGAGGATCATCTGGTCCAACTTTTCTTGGCAAAAGCACAGTCTAGACAAGATGGCCTAACACCTTGTCCAGCTGAATCTCAAAATTGTCCAACGATGGGGAGTCTACCACTTCCCTGGGGAGATTATTCCAATGGCCGATTGTTGTCATTGTGAAAAATTTTCCTCTTGTGTCCAATTGGAATCTCCCCTGGAGTAACTTGTACCTATTGTCCCTCATCTTTTCCATGTGACACCTTGTAAAAAGGGAGTCTCCATCTTCTTTGTAGCCCCCTTTAAGTACTGGAACGTGGTGATAGGGTCTCCCCTAAGCCTTCTTATCTTAAGGCTGAACAAATCCAGTTCTCTCAGCCCTTCCTCTTATGGCAGGGTTCCCAGTCCTTTGATCATCTTTGTGCCCCTTCTCTGGACCCTGTCCAGACTGTCCACATTTTTTTTGCATAGTGGAGACCGAAACTGAACGCAGTATTCCAGGCATGGCCTGACAAGTGCTGAGTGCGATAATGACTTTTTCAATTATGGGTGGCTCTAAGGTCAAGCACAGGTTTCCACTCAATATAGGTAGCACAGGCATTGGAAGAAAATGGAAATATAAAAGGTAGATAAAATATAAAGCAGATTCAGTATAAATCCTTTTTTGTGTGTGTGCTCTGAAAAGCTACAAATTCTGCATATTGAATAATAAAAACCACGATACTTACAAAGGTAAGACTGTTCATTCTAACTAATAATATGATCAATCCAGAGGCAGTCTGGAATGGTCTGTAAATTGCTGGTAGGTTTGCAAACTGTCCAGATTGTGTTTCTTCAACCATATCTTCTGGTGCACGACAGATTTCTTCTGACAAAATCCACCTTTGCTTATTGATAGACTTAATCATTGCTAGTTTTAAAACAATGGAGCATTAATCTTAGAAGGGTGAATCATTTTGGAAGCTCTTTTTTTGAAGTATGCTAATCTACTTTTTGGTGATGACATAAACACAACTATTTACTGTGTATGAAAGAATTCATAGGTTCGCATTGTGAACTGGGCCTGGTTATATTTTTTATGAAATTATAAATTTTTTGGCCAATAGAAGTTTCCTTTCTTTGGAAAATGGAAACTACTTTTCCCCCACAAAAAAATAAGCCACAGTTACTTAGTTTTGGTGAAAGCAGTGTATAGCTGAAAATAACTGTCCAGGAGACATTGAAACATTGTCTTGATTTAAAATATCAGAATGTTATATTAATTCCAGTTAAAAATGTTTTGGATCAATTTGGCATTAAATCAGCCTTTTTAGTGTCCCAAGGGAGCTACAGTTAGATGCTTCATGTTTTTCTGTTCCCTTATGGCTTAGGCTACACAGCTGGACTATATGTAAAATAATTAACTGCTGCCAAGTGATTCCTAGTTTGGTTGTGGTGAGTCAGGAATTGGGAAGACCAAGTGTCATAGGAGATCTTCTGCCAAGGAATATTAAATTGCACATCATGTTTTTGGATTTTCATTTGAATTCCTATATGTAGTGAAAATCAATATTTTAAAGCTACGTTTGGCATAATCTTTGCTAAGGAAATTTTGGTACGCAGTCTTTTTTCCAGTGCTCAAAATCCAAACACTGTCTAACAGTTAAAAATGTTGTTTGTTGACCTCCGTTACTGTATTAGGGTTAAACTGAGCTTACACTGGACACGCTACTTTGATTTCAGGAATGGACGCTGGGAAGACCAAACTTAGCACAAACTTAGACTGATCTCTTTTGGGAGACCTTCTCAGTGGTGCATCCTTGTCTGTAATTTTGAATATAACTTCTGAAACTCGCTGTGCAGCATGCATCAACATGCCATGTATCAGTGTTCATTGCCTCCAATGCCTTTTAATTTAAGGAGGTCTTCCTCAAATCATCTTCCTGACTCCTCCTCTTCTGTGTTCATCATGCCTATGGAAGACTTGTGTCTTCCACCATCTAGATTTCTTTCCTGTTCTAGTGTCAATTTTGTAAGATTTGAGAGTTCTTAAAACATAAGTTTGGGTTGGATTCTTTCTTTATTTTGGCAGGTACATAACATTGCACTGACAACATAAAAGGGTCAACAGAGCTGGCAGAAATGACCCCGCTCTATAAATTGAGTCTATCATGTTCTTACTGATGTAACAGTAGATGCAGCAATTAAAATATGAATTTTTCATTGCTACAAGTATTTTTTTTTCAGTCTCTGGGGACAAAAATAGTCTTTAGCAATGGACCCAGCTCTCAAATTCAGGTGCTAGCCTGGAGAGAATCCTCAGTTTGTCTGGTTAATACTCATATGTCTGAGCTGAACATAACCTGAGTTTCTCACACTGTAATTTTAGTTCATTCTTTGTTCAGGCATTTCACAGTAACTTTTCCTGACAAATTATCTCATTAAATTTAGTAAATAAGACTTGTTCCACTTGGCTGCATGCACCATTGGTTGTATTAAATAACTAATTAGATGCACAAGTCATTTAATAAAAATTACACTCTCTCCCAATTCCATAACCCAAACAATCTGACAGTTTCTGTAGCAGCAGTGAAGTGAAAGTAGTTCGAATCACCAGGAAGACACTACAATTGCTATGTAGTAGATTCTAATGGCTTCATCAATGAAATATTTTGAAGCTGGGAATTCATAAGCATCGTAATATCTGCGTATTATTTTACCTCTGCAGTTATTTGAAAGGCATATATTCCTTTTCAGTGAATGAAAATTCTAGCCTCAATGTTTGAATTCTTGTTATTTTGCTCGTTTAAGCTTTTGTTTGGATCCTTTTCCTGATGGATTAAGCAAGCAGCTGATCTTTGATCATAGCATCTGTGCTCCTTATTTTGCCTTGAAGTTTCAAAATGTGCAGTTCGTGAAAGGTCTAAGCAAATGGATTTCTTTTGTTTGTCTTGTTCAAAATAAAGCAATTTGAAGACTTAGGGGTATTACTGTGCTACTGTCAATGCTGTTATCGTTTAGGATGTATCATTGTTTTCCCCTATCAGGACATGGATGCAGGGTTCTTGGGAAATGACAAGAAGTATTACTACCTGAGAGAAATCATTATTTGGTTGTCCATTAATGAAAGGGCTTTGGAGTAATTTTACTAACTGAAATGCCAGTATAGATAGTCTGATCCCTAGGTGAGAGTGACAGAAAATACAGGTGGATTGTGATGATGCCATTCTTTTGATACTGACAGAAGAAACAAGAAGCGAAAGAACAATAGCAGCCATCTACACACCATCAAGTCCAGGGGGTGGTGAAAATGAAGACTTTGTAGGCCAACTGTTATAACCCTGTATGCTGTTACTTCTTTTATGTTTTTTTAATTGGTCTAGACTTGTGTCCTACATGGATACAGTTTGTGGTTTGGCACATTAAATTCTACCCCCAAAAAGCAGACACAAGCAAATTTAGTTGCTAATGCTTAAATTACACAATACACAATTCACTAGCTTTTAGAATAAATATTGTAGTTCTACCTACATATAGACATCTAGGTGTTTAGATTTGCAAACTCCTGGGTTTGGTTTTATTCACTGTTACTGCAAAAAGATTGCAAAAGATGCTAAGTGTTGGAGCCTTCACCTCTTTCCCAAAACTCTCTCTACCTCTAAGTGCTCACACCACAGGGGTAAAGAAGGATTAATTATCCCTAGTCTGTCCAGCAATGACCGAATCCTACTCATCTTGAAATCGGCATGAAGAAGATGCTGTCAGAGATCTCTTCATCCTTTTTTTCCCCAGGTCTGAAGGAAGCGGCAATTAGAGGTTTTTATTCCTTTTGCTTACTTACGAACAATATTGTTACAGGTTTTAGGGAACCATCCGACAGCTACCGCAGGCAGAACTGGGGGAGACCCAGGGTGCCCAGAAGCTTACAGGGACCAAGCTGCCCTGCAGGGGAGAAAGGGGCAAGTAGAAGCAATCCTGGTTTATGCGCTGTGCTGTAAACCAAATGCTTTTTGCCTTTCTGCTTGTATTCAGAATTCACCTCGGTGGTAACTCCTGTTCCTTTAAATGCTTTATTAACGGTCCAGCATATTCTGCTTACGTTGCTTCATAATTCACTGTGTAGCATTCATTAAACAGATACTTTCATCGACAAGTAGAAATTCCTTTATGTGTTTCATTCCTTGCATCTATTAAGAGATGATCCTGGAAGCGTGGCGAGGAAAAGGAGCAGGAAGCGTGGATAACCATCCACAAATTGGGGCATTTACTTTTACAATGAAGATTCACATTCACCCTCTTCATTTCTAACCTTGATGCCAGTTCAGGTCAAATCAGGCCTTCGTTTATTGACCTGCTAGAGTTTACTGACGGAAAACATTACTCTTGGCAAATTACAAAATGGCTAGGAGTATCAGATGAAATAACTGACGCTTCACTGCAGTAATATAAATGACCTAAATACCCAGTTCTAGTGAAGTCTTTTGGTGTGTTAAAATAGATCTTTTGTAGAGTACAAATTGTGCACAATGTAGAAATATCACCATAACAAAATATCTAACGATCTTTTAAGGAGCTCTGTTAATCAAAAATGTTCTGAAATAAATGTAAAGCCGTTGTAATTAGTATTTTGTTGATGGTTAGTAGCATGTTGTCTGTGTGACCCCTTTGGAAGAATGTTATCTTTCATCTTTTCAACATGCTGGCACATCCCCAAGGCTATGAAAAATCCAGAGTCTGGAGATGCAGGAATTAAATGCATTTCCAAATGCTGCTTTTTCCCCTACATTTTCTTTTGAGCTAATTTTTCTTTCTTTTTTTTTTTTAATTCCATGACCTTATTTGTTTTACACGGTTTCTAAAATTGGATCGCACCTCCTAATTGTAAGTGATTCAGTTTTAACATTTTTCCTTTGCAGAAGCACTGCTGTGGCTTGCTGAGATGTTGAGCACCCACCTCACTTGCTAATTTCCGCAGGAGCTGGAAATGTTCAGCTTTCATGGAAATAGCACTCAAGATGTCTCAAGCGGAGGACTTAAAAGCTGTTGCTCCAAAAATGGCAGGCTGCTTTGGAAAATACAGTCCTATATTTGAAGTGCATTTTTTCTGCATTAATTGTCTCCCTTTTAGTTTGATTCTGATTCAGCTTCACTGAGAGAATTGGGGTTGGGATGGGGGGTGGGTTCCAGGCACGGATGCAGCAAGGGGGACATGGAGGACAGGGGGAAGATGAAAGTCCGGGGCCAGCACCAGGGGCCATAACTGTTTGGTTCGATGTCCCCCATCGTGAGTGTGTGCCCTTGCAGTACTCTGCCACTGTGTCTGCTCGGACTGATGCAGCGCAGAGGAATTTTAACATTAGTCCTACATCCAGCAGAGATGAGTATAAAGAACCTCTTTTTAAGATCCCATATTTTAACATGGTGGTGTGTAGAGGTGAGAATGGTTCAAATTCACGGCAGCCTTGGATTTCTGGGTGAATTGTACCAATTGGAGGCCCTGTGTGTATGAGGACCATTTGAACCAGGTAACTGTGCCCTAGGGCAATTATAGGGATGAGCACCTTGCACAGATTGACTCTGTCAATGCAAAGCAGTGTTGATTGAGCACCGCAATATGGTAACACGCAAGGGAATGGCACTGCTTTAAAATCCTGCCTTGTGTTGCTGTAGCGTGCCTACATGAGTTTTAAGGTAGTTGCTTTAGTTATCAGAAAGAGAGTTTCAGTAATGGAGGCGGGGCTGCACCTTTCTCTAAGGAAGGTAGGTAAGGAGGTAACATCCAAGTTGTTCTGCTTTTACTTATGACATTTTCAATAATTAACTGTACAGAAGAGCTACTAGGGAAGAGCATACATCTGCAAACGTCATTACTTTTGTACTTAAATAATACATTTAGATGTCATTTGAAGTAAAACGAATTTTAAGTGCTGAAAAGAGAAGGAACAAAAAGAGAGTACTGAATAGGTACCAAGTTGATGCCAAGGCAGTTGGTCCAATGTATTAGACTTTATTCCTGCTGGATGGTGCAGTGGAGAGGAGGTAATACGACTAGTACAGCATCACCACTGCTTGTCCCTCAAAGCATTCCTGAGTCATAAGCTGAAGTGCTAAACATCTGTCAATTTTGAAATAATGGGACAAGATTTCTTGCCAAAAGGATTTCACATGGATTTTCTTTTTTCAATTTTATGTCAAATATGAGTTTTTTTCATTCAATTTTTCTGTTCTATATCCAGGATCAATGTATACCTTTTAATTCATATTTTTAACCTCTCTTGATGCTTGTTTAAACATGCATTTTAGGGCAATTCCTATATCTCATTACTTGTATGGAGTCGTACGTGTGCCAATCTGATGGGATTTTTAATTCACATTTCCTCTTGCTCTGCTCAGCCAACCATAATACCATGGAGAAATGTTCTGTCTTGAAGGCAGGAATAAAATTTATGGAAATAAAATTGATATCTGAGATCTGCTCTTGAAAGTCGTCTCTGCTTACATCTGCCCTCTGTTTACTGCAGTGACGGGGATGTGTATGCATAAAAAGGAGGTGAAACTGTGATTGCATCCTTTCCTGGCGAATACTTTTTAACAGCCTGTGCCTGACCATTTTAAGGCCTGCTGAGCTGCATTACTGAAACTACAGGTCAAAACTAACAATTATGCAAGTTAATTACTCTTTCCTCAATTGTGAAAGGCTTATATAAGGGTTTCTTTTTAAAACATGTATAATTGCCTTGAAGAAAAAACTGCTATTATTTGCAGGAGAACACATTGTATAATAGAAGTCAAAGCAAGAATCTACCCTGAAGCTTGCTCTCACAGAGGTGGTTTAGCGCAGATCCCCTAAAAATAAAGTCCTGAGGGGCAGGTTCATACATACTTTGAGCTCAGCTGCATGACTGGGAACTTGTGCATTTTGAAACATGTACATTTGATTTCAGGGACCTATGGTATTTGATGTAAAAAAAAAAAAAAGAGTTCTTTAGATATCTTTAAGCACTAATTTTCAACCAAAAATAGAACTACATTTGTAGAGCAGTTAGGAATATTCAGAATACAGAGTAACTGGGAACATTTAAAACACGGCTGCTGTGAAACATCTATTTTAATATAGCACAAATAGTTTAACATACAGTTGTTTCCGGGTTCAGTTTTGGAAATGTAAAGTGGTTAAAAAAAAAAGCCACTAAATTCAGTACAAAAGCAGTAATTACATTCCCTCCGGAGCCAAGCTGGTGTGTAACACAGCTCCTTTTGACTTTTACTATCTGTGGGTTTTAATGTAGGCGGAAAACTTGCCACAAAATGATAATCGGATAGTACTCGACATTTCTAAAAAATGTTTTTTTTCCCACCAGATTTGCAGCCTACACAGTGAAGTTATGTACTTGTATCATGAGAAAATGTAATTTAGGAAAGCAGGAATTCACTGAATATAAAGTCTCAAATGGCGGAGGGGAATACAGTTTCAGTATTAGGCTTTTATAAAAAGAAAAATGTTTATTAAAGCTGTAGTAATCTCTTATTCATGCCATTATGTCTTGAATATTTACAAATTCATATAAGCCAGAATGTACTATGCAGATGTGTTTTTCAGTACAAAGCAGTAGGTACCAAACTCATAAGATGAAGCATAATAGAATTAAAAGCTTTTCTGATCTACATAGAGAAAAGTCCTTTTTATGACCACTGGTAATAAATGGGATCTGAAATAGGCATCAGTAGAAAACTGGCATAATACCACTGGCACGAAGGAAAGCTTTTTCACTCCTCTCCCTTTAACTGTAATGACTGCAGTGCTAAAGATACTTTTAAAGTCTAAAACAAAAGGGAAGAATGCAATTTAGGAAAATCCATGTATGTTTAAATGTAAGGTCTTAAAATAGAATGGAATTTTGAGGGAGTTTTTTTTTTAAATAAATGGCATTATTTTAGAAAGTGTCTTATTAAGGCTTGTTTTGGAGTAGTCAGCTGGTTTTAGTTTGGTTTTGCATGTATTTTAGCTTAGATTCTCTGTTCTTCACTGTGTATGTCAAAAACTGTAATTGTTTTATTAAACTTCAGACTGGCTGTTCTGTTGATAGTGAGATGTGGATACCCTTAAGCTTTTGCAAGATAAATACATTTACTGTGGCCTTATAAACATTTTTTTAGGTATTACAGATGTGGAGTCTTATGATGATCGTTACTGAACCTGCATGCTTCTATAGACCCCGTTCAACGGTACCTTTGTCTCATTAGGCAAGCACGCTCACAAGCTGTCTCCATAGAATAGCAAACAATTCTTGAATTAGGACTGTAGGTAAATAAAATAATGGCTCTAAAATGCTGTATCGTGATTTGGTTGTTTCAAGGAATTCAAAATAATTGCTCTTTTACAGAGACTTTGAGGAGTGGGGTGTGTAACTGCAGCTTGCTGCTCTTTCAGCCTTATCGCAAAGGTAAAATGGAGCAAAAGTTCATTAAATTCATGGTTGCTATAAAAAAATGAAGTTTAATCCACATCTTCCTGGAGGAAATGCTGTAAAAAGCAACTATATAGCCTCAGATTGTGTGCCTATAATTTATTATTTAGTATCTATCATATCCCATATAAAATGCCTGCTCTCATAGCTCCAACGTGCTGTTGACAGAAGCGATTTTTTCCAGTCGCAGGACAGCTATCACATATCTATGTTAGTAGAAAGTGGGGACATCTACCACTACTGCCAGTAGTATATTCTGGTCAAGTTGCATGAATTCAACTCCCAGATACTGCCAGAAAGAGCAGAATAAAAGTAAACTTTTACAATATTCTTGAGTTTGTCTTAAGAACTTAATGTAAAATGTTTCATTAAGACTCTTGTTAGCATATCTATTTGGATGTCTTAAGATTTATTTGCAATTTAGAGCCATTTTAATAGAATGAATTTATTTGACGGTAAGGTTTCTGTTTTAGTGAAGGTATCTTGTTCTTTCTGGACATCTTGCTAATTCCTTGGAATAATTTTTCAAGTATTATCTTAGATGACCAAATGCTTTTTGCTTCATTTTTGAACTGCCGCGTAGACCTAACAGCTTTTTTGTTTCTTTCATTTATTTGGGACTGCGTTGTTATCAGAACCGTGATAAAAGTTGCATGCCAGAGCTATAAGGCAGCATTTTCTGTCTTGAACCCTCCCTAGGCTCAAGGTATGAGACAAATTTTAAGACAAGTTGCTGAGAATCCTTGATGTTATCAGCAGCAGCTGCCATTTGCCACAAAGAGTAGTAGACAAGCTACTTGCAGTTGCTCTATTGTCTCCGAGTGGTGTTAAAGCAGGCAGGCCTCCAAGAGAGAACTTCTGGAAAACATGGAAAGAGTAACTAAGAAAAGAAGTATATTCAGTATGTCCAGCTCCAAAGTTATTATCTCATTCTTAAGCTTAGCAGGAGGAAGTAACTTACAATGCTAAAACTGGTTCAACTTAAACTGCAATAGATCATGACCTTCAAAAAGCGCTGACTGTCAAATACTGTAATTTATCCCCTTCAAAAATCACACTGCTTTCTGAATTGTTGGTACCTGATCACGCGATTGCACAGTCGCCAGTTTGAATGCAAAGGAAACAGTGAGAAATACACACCTCTGGGAGAAAGAGAATGGCATCCTCTTGGTAGGAGCCTGCAAGTTTCAGCAGATCTTCATCAGCCTTATCTGGAAGCGTCACCCGAGCTTCAGCTTCATTCCTCCGCAGAAGGAATTTGGGGAGGTTGTTGCATTTTCTTCGTTTGTTAAATCCGTATTAAGTTGTGAAGAAAGATTATTTCTCTAACAGGGAAGATTGTTTCGGAGAGATGAAGAATTTGTTATCAGAACTTCCTTGTGGAGTTTGTTGAAAAAAAAAATAGCAAAAAACACAAAAAAGTTTTACTGCATTTTTTTTCTCCAGAACTGCCTTTTACTAGCTATACAAATATTATTAAATATTGTTTTAAAACAAACAAGTTGGCCCTGAATCAAACTTTCAATTAAAAAAACTGAGACGTTTGCAAACACCGACCAGAAAAAATTGGCTAGCTTGGTGTCACCATGGCCTTCAGGATGTGAAAAAAAAACCAAGGCAAGTGCTACATAGAATGCAAGACTAATCTCAAAGAGTTCAGTGAAGCCATTCATCATTTTTAAGGTTTTACAGCTGTTTTTGTAAGTGATAATTGAGATAGATTAAATGAGGTCTACAGTCATCTTCAACCATTTGGGAAATGTCCTTTTCTTTTAGAATATTTCTTCTTATAATATTTGGAAAAGCTAAAAATAGAGTTGGCTGCCTATTTTTGTCCAAAGTTGCTCTTTTATTTCAAAATGAAAGGTTGGCAACTTCTGCTCTTTCTCTGGGAAAGCTGTGGATGGGTTTTTCAAAATGGAAAAATTTCAATAAGAAGGAAAAATTGTAAACTTCTGAATTTCTTTAGAAGTATACCCAGCCTATTTTAGAATACTTAGAGTGACTCCTGATATGAATCAGGTGTATTTCCCTGGCTTTTGCTATTTGACTGTTTCTTAACAGCTTCTGGTAGTCACTGTAATGACATACTGTTATGTTGTTCTTGATATGTTAATTGTTTTAAAAGGAAAAATACCTTAAATGCTGTGGATGGCAAAGCGGGAAGCAGAAAAAACTCCTTCACTGATATTTTCCAAATAAGGACTAACATGGTACTAGTTTTTCCACATACTCTATTGAAAAGTACGTAATGCTCTTCTAAACTTTCTGCTGACAAAAAAAAAAAACCTTCAGGGAGATCTTCCACATTGCAAGGCAGTGTTGGGCCCTCTCAGCACCCATGGGTGTGCTGAGGGCTGAAGGGAGGCTGATCTGCAGCGTGAGCCTGGTGAGTGGTACCGGGGTCAGCCAGCATCCGAGAGCCGTGGCATTGCTATCCAGTGACCCGCGTGGCTGCGTTCAGGTGGTGAGGTGCTGGGATCAAGCAAGTGTACATGTGAAATTTCCTCTCCGAGAAGATTTTAGATTTGTTCTGGTCCCTGATATATTTTATTTGAAGATGGAGAAATGATCACAAAGAGGCTGTATTAGAGAAATTAGTATCAAAGGAAAGGAATAATGCAGTCACTGAAAAGAGAGGTAAGAGGAGTTTGTTGCTGGAAAACTTCCAGGAATTTTGAAGAATAGTAAATTTCAAGAAATAAGTACTATGTGTTTAAGAAAAAAGAAGCTAAGTAACTTTTTGAGGCCATTTGAAAGAATATTGCATGACACAATAGGAGTTTTCCTCTTTAATGTTGGAAAACCTCAATAGGAATGCTGAGTTGCATTGAGAAATTAAGCATAGGAAGTATGTATGTGCTCATGCACACACATAGTTGTATATTATACATAAGGCATTGTAGAATAAGTGTATATCCATAAATTTATTGAAGCATTAGGTGAAATTTAAATAAGAGAGCAACTTGCGATGGCATCCTTTGGGCAAATAGGTCTGCTATTAGAGAACTATATGCAGCTTATGCTTTAAAACAGGTGGAAAAAATGGTAACAGGACCTTTCCAGAGTCTCTGTATAGCTCTTAAAGAATTCTCTGCATTAAACTTAAGCCTGAATATTTACTGCTTTCTATGGTATTCAACCATGATGAATACCATACAAAAAGCTCCTGACCATTCTGTCCTTAATGACTTTGCATAGGAGTGCATGGACAGAAAATGTTTTTGGGCAAGCCCATTAGCTATTAATACTTAAATAATGTGACCTTGCTTAAATTAATTGTGTCCTGTATACTCCACACAAATAATTATATTTACCACAAGGCAGGTTTTTTTGTCACTTTTTTGGGGGACGGTGAAGAGAAGGATGTTCCTTTTCCCTCCATTTCCGTTTATGTTCATATTGTTTAGTACAGGAGAAAGGCTAACCATATGGAGGAAAATATTTTACATTTTTATTTACAATATTTGTGTTTTGAAATGTAAATCTCATGTTTTGTGTTGCAAAAAAATGGTCTTTGATTGTCAATGAACACAAAAATAGCTGTGTAAAAACAATGTGCTTTTTCTCTTTCATTTTTAATTCCAAGCAAATATGCCTTTAAAAGTATCAGAAGCATATTACTGGTGGTAAGAGGAATGGTGATGTTAGTTTAAGAACTGCTTTCATGTGATGGTAACTGTCTAAAACTAGCACATGCAGGACAAACAGGGTTTCGAAATCACTGGACATTGAGGATATGGTCAAACCACTCATGTAAGCAAAACCTTGCTGAAAGGCTCAGATGCTGTTAGGACTTAACCTTGATATATATGCTGTAGTTCATGTCAGATTTTTCCATTTTAAGCTCTGTCCAGGAGCTATTAATTCAGCTGTGAGAACTTGCTTCAAGCTGCAGTTTTTAATACAGTATGTCAAGGTGGAAAACCATCAGAAATTGGTTCCTCAGGTTTTGAGTTCCCGGAATCTTAAAAAAGTCGCTGAGATCAGGAAATCTATAAAGGCTCAGTTGAAACTCAGTAGAATCAGACATTAAATGGATTTCAGTTCAGACCTGTTACAAATGAACAGATGAAAATTATTTTTAACTAAAAAATAGGTAGTATATTCCTTAAGATTTCAGGTAAATTTTTAGAGCAAATGCCACACTCTGAAAAATCTATTCTAAGGTCAAAGTGTGAGGTGCTCCACTGCTTGCTTAGCATGTTCTGAGGGAAATAAGCAGGCAAGAGTGATTACCTTTACGTTAGTAGTCCACGAGTCCAGGTAAACCCTTCCAGTGGTTTGACAGTGGTTTGGAAGAGTCTTAGTGGCTTGTTATGGACTCGGCTGAATATGACCTGTTCTTTCTTGTGATTGCTTTATAATTAAGACTTCGAAGGAGCCTTTTAAGTTTTTTCTGAATAAATTTATGACAGATCACTTATCATACAGACTGGCGATTCTTGGAGGAGCATATTTGTTGATCAGAACCCTTTTTTTCCCCCTCCTACAAAAAAAGAAGAATGGTTTGTTCGGACTCATATTCTATGTCTGCACCTCTCATTCTGAACAGACAATTTCTCCTTTATTGCTGAGCTCGTAAGCGGTGATGTATGCTTTATCCTGCCTTGAGTTATGGACTGAATAGTTGCATTTCCTCCTCTTGCCCTGTGGAAGAAACAGGAGCACGTTGAACACACAGTGTCTGTGTCTGCCTGGAAATCTCTCATCTCGGCTCAAGTCCCGCCTGCGATACAGCCACCCGCCGTACAGCCACCCACAGTCACACGCAGCCCTTTCCCCCTGTTAGTCCCATAGCTCTCCCTTGCTGTTGCATCACAATGATTTTCACCTGCAGGGTTTAGTGTACCTGGTGGATAACTGGCATCATATCCTCCCGGGGGTAATTCGTATACAGTTCTCATGCTGTAAGGACGCAAGCGCGTGTTCAGCCAGCCTCTGCTCCTGGGCAGTCAAAGAGGTGGTGAGACTGTTGCGTCAAGTCCTTTGTTACACGGTAGTTAATTAAATGTAAGGGTTAGTTAGTTAACACGGTAGTTAATAAAATGTATGTTTTGACAGTGTTTCCCTTTTTAGGTTTTATTTGTTCAGGAAGATTTAAATACTGCTCAAAGAGTAGGCCTGAAGTGTGGGAGGTTGCCTGCCTGCCTTCGGGTATCAGAGAGCGGGCTCGTCTGCCTGCTGGGCTGGGGCTGCGTGACAGCCGCCTCTGGGGCGTGGGTGGCCATTTCTGCTCCTAATGAGGTTTCTCTTCTCAACTGTGGGGTGCAGATGCTACAGCCATTGTTTAAATAGGAAAGGTAGCTTCCTAACCTGAAATTACGTGGTGTGAACGCTCTTCCCCTGTAATGTCGTGTAAGGGGAACAGGAAGATGTAGGGCAAAAGAGAAGAGGCGTGAGGACCTCAACAGGGATGACTGGTGGAGGACTGCAGTCAATACAAGTAATGTAGATGGAAGCAAATGAGGGAAGACAGTAGCAAAAGGAAAGAAAAGCGGTTTTCACAAGGGTCTTTCTTTCTCTGGTCCTGCCACACTAACATCCAAAACCATCTCAGCAGTCTTAGGTGCAACTTTAAGTGTCAAAAATAGTTGTAACACTGCTTCACAACTGGGATTTTTGAAAGACGGGCTGAGTTGGATACTCAGTTGTTTTTAAACGCCATAGTTAAACAGCCAGGGTAATTAATACCTTCCAAAGGGATCGATATTTTGACTAAAGGTGAGGGGAATAATCTGTCCATGAACCCAGTAATTTAGATCAATGCTGCAGTGTTTTGTCTCGATTTAGATTTTGAATGGTGTTGATTGTATCAAGTCACATAAGTCAATTTAACATTGTTCCTCTAAATCCTTTTTACACAAGGGTTTGGATAAACCCATCATCATCTCCACATTATCATTGTCAGTATTTTTTAGAACTCAGGCACTGTGTTGACTCATGAATGTAGTCCCTGCCGCAGCATGACCTCTAAAGTTTACTCTGTGCCATAAAAAGCATTTTCCTGGTACTCCATGCGTGCTGTAGCCCACACCACTACATCTCTGAAGCAGATAATGCAACTGATAAAGTATTGTGTAAGACTTCGGTAAGTAGTCCAGAAAAAGCAATTCTTTTAATGGAGATAGGTCTTCCTGGTGGGAGCCTGGAGCTCTGGTGGCACTGCTCGGATGGCTCTTGCAGATGCGGTACAGCTGGTGTGGTCAGGAGGAGCTTCTCCTTTCCCTCCCTCCACTCTGGCAGTCCTTTCAGTGTGCCTTTGCTGGGTGGCAGCTGCGGGCCTTACCCTCCCAGCACCAATCTGAGCCTCAGGACTAATCTGGATAGAAAGTAACCTGGCCAAAAAAGGAGTTAGTTATTAGAGGCGCTTAGAGATCAGTTTACCTGGCATGGAGAAGCAAATTCCTGATCTCTCGGGCTTTCGGATTGTTCTTAACATCCAGAGCACAACTGCAGAAATCAGGTGGTGTTTCTGCTCTATCTGCCGGAAACACACAGGATCAGATGCTGCCGATATTAAAATCACAGTCCCTTTTCAGGAAATCTGACTCGGTAGCTTTCCAGGCCACCGAATGCTATTTAAAGCACAAGCAGACAGGAAAGAAAAAAAACCCAAATGCTACAGAAATGAAGGAAAATATCCTGAGTTAAAAGCAAAGCTAGCAAACTTCAAGCTTGTTCCCATGAAACTAAAACAGTGATTTTGAAAGCTGTGCTAGAATTCATTCCCTCAAGACGTTTCTGTGGATTTCTTTCTGTAGATGCTTTCTCCCTAGTAAGATCCTTCTATAGCTTTACGTTTTTGGGTTAAGTCCCCCAAAAGGTAGAAGAGATGTTAATATAACTGAAGAAGTTAAGGTAATTCCTCTGTAGAATTTCCTTCTATCTAACCAAGCTCCTTCTGCCTCAGAAGATGGATGTGGTTTTAATTGTTTTCTTTTTAGCCTTTCCATGAGACCTATAGATTAAACAAAACAATTAGGAAGAGGAACGTTGAGTGTATCTATTATATTTATATGGAAAGTCCTGTTTTATTTTGCTTTTCTGCAGTAACATCAGAGCAGAAGTCAAATACAGGATGTACAGGAAGCATAAGAAAATAGTTTCTTTTTGCTAGAGACATGATTGCCATTAGTAATTTGTCATAATGTTTTCCCAGTTGCTTTTGCAATGAAGTTTGATTAATCAGTAAGACGCTTAAACTTCATAACATGGAATTTCAGTGTATTGTATGGCAATTAGCTTGTAAAAAATGCCTTTCAAGAACAGCAGCAGAGGTCATGGCACATTCCTTTTCTGTGTTAAGGAAGAACAATCAAATATGTGTGAAATTCATTTAATCTTTTCAAATTAGGAAAAAAGAACCCTGTCTGCTTGGGAAAATACAGAGTTCTTGTGCATAGCCAAAGCCAGATCTATAAGATCTTGAAGGTACATTGTGTAGGAATGAAACTTCCCAAAATGGTTAAATTTAATTTGTACTGTAAATTGATTTTCTGAATTAGCTTTCAAGTGTGCCATTGTTATTTCATTGACATAATGAGAAGTATGAGATTTGCCTGCGCTGAAGTACACACAGCTCAGAATTGTAATTAATTTAGGAATGGACTTAAGCAACACCCAAAACTGGTATGTTAATTAAAATATTTGAAAAATAAAGGCCATTTTGGTGACTGTTTTTGTGGTTTCACTTCTGAGTATCTACAGTGCTAATGTGATTGCTATAATCTAGCGACAGCTGTCACAAAGAATTAATTATTATTTGTCTTTATTCAGTTTTTATAGTGTGTAAGTTGCTTGTTAGTATAATTAGTCCTGTTTATAGATTCCATTTGCCTTCCTGCCAAAGGTTTAGTGGCATATTTTGTCTTGGCAATAATATCAGTCTTTCACTTTCTGCATCTAAGTTTATACCTGATGGCTTGGTTGTCTTATTGTCACCTTAAATAGAAGTATAGTTCATTGTTAAAGATTTTGAGGTGTCTTTGCTGCTTTGCTTCCTTCTGTTGTGTGTTATACTTCCTTGTGCTTTTTTTATCTACCTTAAAAGACCAGTTACATCCCTTATCCTTCTCTGGCATGTATTTCTGGTTTTGTGATTTTTTTAATGGCTGACAATAGAAGGAAAGAAAATGTGGGGCGTGTAGCCTCAGCCAGCTGACCCTCCAGCAGTTGCGCAGCACTTAGAGTAGCACAAACGTGGGCTGCTTCTAGACATTTTAGCATGTCTGTCAGCCTGGTTGGTGGGATGTTTACTGCGTGACTATACTGGCTTTAAACAACAAAGATTTTGGAAGAAGAGTAGGTAGGGGAAATGGTGACTAGAGCTAGGGCATTTCTCAGCTACTTGAGGATTATTATGTTAGTGAGAGTCATCAGACTTTGATAAGCTGGCGCACTCTGCTGAGATACTGAACTGCTGATGGAAAATTAGAGCCAGTAAGGCAACGTTGATGGAACAAAAATAGCCCTTTTCCTGAGTTAAGGTATTACTGATTGTGGAATGCCCTTCATGGTGGTATCATTGGCTCGCTGGAGTGGAGAAGGTGGTCAGGGTTACCACCTTCACACCGGGTTTTGTTAAGGCAGACACCTGAAAAATCTTTTGCTTTCAACCTTATGCTTCATTGCTGCTGCTGAGATTGAACAACACATTTATGCAGACCTTTGATTTAAAACCAATTGCTACCCATTGGTAAGTCTGGCGAATACTCGAGGAACTGTAGCCCAGGTCCATCTGTAGGATTGCAGTGGCAGCGCAGCATCCAGGCATTTCCCCCAGCAGCATCCCTGCAGGGGAGAAGCTCTCCCTGGTCATCTTCCATTGCAGCAAATGTCACTACTAGAAGTTCGCTAAAACACAGCATCTGGTCTGTTGCTTCAGGGTGGAGAAAAGCATTAAAAGAGAAAAGGTGGCGAGAAACTGGACTGTGGGAAAGGGATGAGGAGAGGACAGAGCATAAGGTGAAACAATGGGAAGACTGCAGTTATCCTGCTGAAATTGTTATTATTCTGCATAATTGTGGTCCTTCTTACACTGTACCAAGAGACTGGCAGGATCCTCCCCATCTGTGACGTGATTTCTAGTTTACTGGACACCACTCTTTGATTGTTTTAATATTAAGTGAAATTCTCAGTGAAGCACAGTTAATGTATATGGCAAGAAAATACTGTTTGCAAGGTTTAGTTGTTCAATACATGAGAGAGGATTCCTTTTAACTGTATATATTTTAAAATAGCAAAATATCTTCATTACATCTCTGAGATGTATTGTCTATTACTAGGCTTGAAGAGGAATTAATGGACTTCTGTTACTTCTCCATGCTCAAGGGAGAAAAACATTCTAAAGTCGGGATCTAGTTTAGAATAAACAGATTAAAAACAACAAGCAGAAATTAAGTAACCTTTCCGTTACTGGGAAGTCTCCTATTGACTTGGAAGGGAAGCTGAACTGAATTCTTATCGAGGGAGAAAATGTACTTTACAGGTGTTTTGTCTGTCTCAGTCTTCCCAAATTCTCTTTCATAATGAGTTTTTCTGTCTCCTGCGGCCAGCAGCCCTTCTACTTCCGCAGCCTCCCTACCCAGGAGGGTGAGCACTGTGCTCCCTCAGCAGTTTGCTGGGATAGGCTTCCTCCTATGTGAAAGGACAGGTAAGGCATATGGGAAATGTTCAGTAGAGTTTTGCTGTTGTTTTATATAAGTATGCGTTGTATAAAGTAAAGGCAATGCCCTTATTTTTGTTGCTCATTCCTCTAATTATTCTGGAAGTTATAGCTGGCTTTTGTCTTGGATTTGATTGTGATGTGAATTATTGGTTTAAAATACCTTGACTGCTGTTTACTTCCGGACTTTGAGTGTTAATTCTTATGTGCAGAGCTCGCTATTGTCCCTTAAGAGGAGGAAATGAGAGCATTCAGGCTCTTCTTTGCATTCCAGATGTGCAAACAATCATAGAAGAGCTTGTGGTCAGCCTGACACGGCGGCGTAGCACCTCGGACTGCGCTCCCTTTGCTCTGCCAGGAAGGATCCTTGCGTTTGGACAAAACATCTTAGAAGTCCATATTAATCGTTTTTCACTTTTGTTCCAATTAGCAACTACTTTTTTCTTGTCACGGCACAAACTGTGTAAATCGATCTAGCAAGATTATCACAGAAATTATGACAAAATACAAACCTCTGATACGAGTTTTACAATGTTAGGTTTGCAGTTTTGCTTTCACATTCATTTACGTATTTGTTGGTGCTATGATAGCTGCTTTTATTTTGTCATATGCGGATCAGTTGCAAATCAGCTAGAGGTTTTATTTCTCTCCATTCATAATTATGACTGTATTCATTTTAGATGAATTCATCATTTAGATGGTAGCTTCTGTTGTAAGCATTGAGCCAAGACTTTAGCATGGTTGTGCTGATGTCAGTCGGTGATGTTCTGCCAGGGTGATGTACATGGTATCTGTTTCGTTGTCTTTAATGAGAACTATAGGAAAGATTAATTGAATAAAACCCCAGATGGCATTCCAAGATGGCATTCCATTAAATTGGAAGCCACCAGTTTACAGTAATGTTTTTTTTTTTTTGGTGTTGTTACCTTTTGATCTTTAAAGACTGGATACTGTACTGTTTCATATAAAACAAGAGTCCCAGGCTTCCTGAAATGTTATTTCTTGAAGCAAAATCAGAGTAGCAATATTACAGATACAGGAAGGGGGGAAAAAAAGGATTCCTGCAGTGAGCTACTATTTTCAGGTGTTAAAGCATCCCTGGGAAAATAAAGCCTTAGGTTGACATTTCTCAAGCTTGTTCTAATACTAGTGAACATTTATTTGGGTTTGAATTTAGAATAAAAGAATTTAACATCATAAGAACATCAAGGAAATTCCAAATAGTGTAATTTTCTTGAATTATTTAAATGTACATATAACAATTCAGATTTCAAAGAGCGTAGGCACTTTAGTCTGCTTGCAGTGAGGGATAGTTATCTACAGCCTCTAAATTCTGTTTCAGACTCATTTTCATAACAGTATGAACATAAGAATGCATAAAAAATTATATACTTGAATAAATGAAAATTTATTGTATTTGTTTCCTCCAGTAGGTTTTAAATGTGATTTTAAAATGTCATTTAAGAAGTTTTGCAAATAAATCATTTATGAACATAAAAACAACAAAGCATTTCTGTGTTACTTTTAACAGTTACTATCTCACATCTGTACACGGAACAACTCTTTCCAAAAAGCAATATGATGAACACGGTATAAGTACGCCCTTGCTTGTTTTCTTGCAGATTACCTGTGGTTAGGTTATATTCATGTAACACAACAAGATATTTACATACTTGTCTGCAGCAGAGAATTCTACAATATTTTTGTCATGGTACCTGAGAAGTTTGCTAAAGGTATACTTGAAAAACAGGATGATCTGATTACGAAGCGGTAGAAAAGGAAAAGGAATAATATCATCATCAGATTCCTCTTGTTTTATTACTGGGAATTTACTTTTATGGTTGGTCTATTTTAATAATTAAGAGAATCATATTTGCTCAAGAATTTATTTTCAGTTGTGATTCCCATTAAGATTTTTCATGTAAGCTTGCTTTTCTTTTCTCGGGCGAGTTTCTGAAGCCCTTCTCCACTGTCCTTCAGGCAGCACTGGACTGGCACTCAGCACAGACTTGTGTGAAGGAGAGAGAGTTCAAAGAACAGCTATTAATTTGTCTAATGAATAAAATCCTTTGTAAGCGCCATAACATTTTGAAACGGAGCGAGTTCCTGCATACTCAACAGATCTGATTACCATGTGACAATTACAGTAGACTATTGTAGAGGGTGAAAAGGCTTTAGAGACATCGAAGTATATAATAATGTACTGGAAGTCGGCTTTAGTTTATTGGTAATATTCAGTTCAAGGTTAGGTTTTATGGCACCTCTTCCTTCTGCATATGTTCAGCTCTTGTTTTATCTTACAGTGCTAGCTTTTATAAAAGTTAATTGTATTTGATTTGACTTTTTGTCTGACCCATCCCTTTTTATTAGAACAAGTCTTAAGTACACTTCTGGTATCTCTTTTTTTCCTTTAAGTGACTGTAGCCTGCTTGATGTCTGTAGGAGCATTTCTCTGCAAAGCTATATTTACCCTATGAAACTGAGCATATAGGTGCCAGCATTGGCATGCAGTCATCCGTACTGTTAAATTGCTAGGGTTAGTTACATACTAATATAGATACAGCCTGAAATCTCAGCCCTTTTGTGAGTACCAGTTCTAGCGTGAGCATGGCAATCATCAGTGGCATCTCAGGTCACCAGTCTGTTTGCAGTGGTTTTGGAGAGCTGACAGGTAGGGAAAGGGGAATGGGCTCCATGTGTCTGACCCAGAAAGGGGTATGGATAGAGAAGGATACAAAGAAAGCTTTTTGAGGATTGTCTTAAAGAAGGAGAGTTAGGTATCAACTCATGAGGTGAAAATGAACTGATGCTGTTCTTAATCCAAAGATCCTTTGTCCCATCACTGAGTGTGTCTACGTACTTTCCCAGCAGTCTTGTGTTTAGACAGGAGAGGGACCTCACCAGTCTCTTCCCCTCTCCGCCTTCTGTCTCCCAGCCTTGCCTCGAGCTGGTCATGGTATAGGAACGCAGCACCGGCCACGCTGGCTGCAACTTCAGCCTGGGTTGAAACAGCAAACCTGCACTAGCCACAAGTCAGGTAGCCACGAATGCATCCAGATTTTAGAGTAGGCAGCAGTTTTTAAAAACAGAGGTAGCCTGATTTACTGCTGTCACACTCTTTTGTTAGAGGGTGGGGGGTTCTGATGTTTCTTAGGAGACCTGGCACTCCAGTCAGCGTTCGAATCGCTGGGATACAAATCACCGTAAGGTCTATTGCTGGGACCAGTCATAACTGTGGCATGGCGGGAACCTCGTTGTGGTGTTGCAGATCTGCTTCTAGTCTTCTGTTATTAATTTGGCAAGAAGAGAATACCATCATAAGTATAGAGATTTTTGAATAAAATATGAAACTTCCACTAATGGGTCAGAATCTTAATTACAGCCCAAAGGCTTCCACTGCGCTCTGCTTTAGCGATGCATCTGGGACGGGCGGTCACAAGCTCCAGAGCAGCAGTTGTAATTAGCTGTAATCTAGGGGGTTTATGTTGCTTAGTGTCTGCCTAGGACAGTACATACTTCTTTCCAAAATGAAAGAGGTTTGGTTTATTCTTCTGAAATTAACCTTAGGCAGACAATAAACTTTGACTTGCTCCTTCTTTGTACAAGAAGTTATTTGAAATAGCTACTTTTTATAGCTTGGCAAAAAATAACTAGGAACACTGTAAATGGGAGAATTGACAGATACAGTGTGAGGACCTGTTTTTTTAAGAGCCTAATGCTTTGTGCTCTTCTCATGCATCTTGAGAGGAGTCGCTTCTGCAGGTTCTGCACAAGGGGAGGTTTTGCTCAGAGAAGTGGCGGGTGAAACATCTGTAATGATGCAAGGAGCAGAAGCTCTGTGCTGAGGGGCTCAGGGGACCTGCGTGGGAATGGGTATGGGCACTTCACCAGTGTGTGTGGCGCAAAGGACTTTTCCTAATGAAATATATGCAAACGTTGGGCAGGTTGGAAAGGTTGCCTTTGGGCTTTTCTAGATGTTTTAAGCAGGGAGGTCTGTGTACAAGATGCAAGTATCTTTTCAGGGGCAATCTTTACATTACCAATATGAGATTCTGGATCTGTTTTTAAAAATGGTGTACAGTGTTTTATTCTGTCTCTTGATTCAATGTCCAATTTTATTTTATAGTTTTCACTTTCCTTTCTACTTCTCAAGGAAAATGCCCCTCATTGTTTATCCACTGTGAATATCTTCCTCAGTCTGGATAAGGTGTTGCTAATATTTTGATTTCCTTGTGAACCATTTTCTGAATAAACCAGTGAAACAGATTAAAGCTCATGTTTTTCTCCTGTGCTTCTTGGAGAAAGTGCATCAATGATGATGCAAATTAAATACATTTGGAAACAGCTTAAAATTTTATGTGAAACTTGACCCCCCAGTGTCTGTGACGTCAGGCTGGGATGGTAGTAGCCAGCTGTGATGACATTTGAAAAGGCGCAGTGTTTCTGTGAGCGGTGATAATGTAAAATGCAGATTAAGAGACCGCAGAAAGAATACCACCGTCACTCACAACCTCACATATCCCTGCCGTTCCAAACAGCCAGGGGGAAGAGAGGAGTGAGAGAATACCTGCACTGTGTAATTAAGAGTAACTGTCCTGAATTCTCATCTTTTGTCCTCTCTGTATGTAAAGACCAAGAACAAATACGAGAAACTCCCTCTTTCCATTTGTTGGCAAAAGTTGATCTGTAGCTTGGATAACTTCTTGCTTGAAATTGTCATGAAGAAATAGTGCTAATTAATTATAAGCAATGTAACACTGCCCTGTGTTTAAGAAAGGAAGGCAAAGCAGACAATCAATACCTTTAGTCACTTACTGTCATTGAGCTTTCGATCTTAATATTCTTGCAATCTAGTCATCTGCTAACGTTTAGGAGAATACCTCCCAAAGAGATTATCCACTTCTTTCTGTTTTTAGCTGGATTACAGATCATTAGCAATCTTTAGATTCCTGTGTATAAGGAAGTGCAATGAGAACTGCGTACAGACACGATATTTAATACTGCACTTGTGGGGAGAACTAAGTTGCTAAGCCACTTAGGTACTCAACAGGTCGGGGGAGACTAGGTTAAGCCTTTCCTCGTATATCATAGCCTTTCACTGAACACATAGGCTTCACTTCAGACTAAAGATAGGCTTCTGTTTGTTACGTGTCTGATTAGATCACAGTAACCTACAGGATAGAAATACAAATTTCTCTAGTGCTGATCTGATCAGTCTGCTGATTTGGACAGTATGCTGTCTGTAATGTTGAATGTTATTGGTGAAGCCCTGATGTGCTTTGGGTTTTTTTTTTATTTTAATACAAGATTCTTCCCCTCCGTTTTTTTCATTTTTTGGGTAAATTTAAATCATTACACTACTCTAAAATTAGTATATTTTCATTCCAGCAATATCTGTGCAAAAATTAAAAACATAGTCCAAATACTGCTTTCTTAAATAGAATTTCCAGCAGAAAGAACAATACCAAAGCAAAATTCATGGAAGATTGTCTTTTTATCAGTAGTCCCAGTTCTGTCACCTTGAACTTAGAGATGGGGAGCTGAATTTTTATACAGGCTTCCTATGTTTAAGAAATAAATCATAAAATCTTTTCTAAGAAAGAGTTCAGGTTTCCTGATGCATGATGTTGAAGAGTTGTGCTTGGCTCTTGTATTTCAGGAACTACTTGTGTCTTAGAGAATGCCGTTTAAAAACAGCTAAGGTATAACATTTCTGTGGTTAGGAATCCATCATTATATTACATTAAAAATATAGTTTCACAGTAAAGGATTGTCCAAGAGAGCTCACAGGTGGAAAAGTGGGTCAAATAGAAAAACCCTCTGCTAGCTGATGAGTTGTACTCATCACAGCATTAAACGTTAGTGGCTTTAGGACATACTCTTTATCATTGAATGTAACGCAAGAACTGTGCATTGTAGTTGGCACAGAGTAATAGGAAGAGAAAATAAGACACATGGATAAGTGTGAAGTTTGTTAAAGGAGAAGTAATAATGACATTTACTTTCACGAGAAATTGTCAGGGAGAATTATGTCATACTGTGCAGAGAATGCCACTTTTCCCTTCTTTTTAGTCTTTCAGAAACACTTAAACTTTCTACTTATAAAGGGACTTCCAGTGTTGAAGGTATAAAATTGTTTTCCAGTTGCACCAGTATGATGTTTACAGTCTGGTTGCCTTGTTTCTGTCAAGAATGTGTCTGGTTGCTAGCAAAGCTGTAACAGAGAAGGCCAGCATGAGGAGGTTGAAAATGAACAAGTTAGGCAGTACACCATTGCAGAGCAGGGGCCAAAATGATGTGTATTTTGAGGATTCAGGGCAGAGAATCGAGGTCAGCGTCAGACTTCATCAGCCTGATTTCAGAAGCAGGAAAGTTGTAGGTACAGGGCCGTGGAAAGGCATTACTGGAGGTAGGGATTGGCAATGAAAAATTGCAAAATGTGGCACTTTACTCTTATGAAACACTTCAGAAAAAGGTTTTAAATTTCTCATTTGGACATTCATTTTGATCTTAACCATCAGTGTGCGACTAAATGCTGATTACCTGATGCATTGATACAGAATTTTCCTGTGCCCATCCAGAGAAGCACAGGATAGTATCACAGAGTAGTTGAGCTGGAAAGGGACATGGGGACATCCTCTTATCCAACCCCTGGCTCAGAGTAGGGGGAGATGGAGGCAGACCAGTTTGCTCAGGGCTCTGCCCATTCCAGTTTTACATCTCCCCATAGCCAGGGAGACTCCACAGTCTTTCTGGAAACCCCGTTCCTAAGTTTGAGCATCCTCATGGGGAGAAATTTTTCCTTACTTCTAACACAAATTTCCCACGTGCAGGCTTGTGTCTGTGGCCTCTTGTCCTTTCCCTTGGGAGCTCTGATCCCTCTTTAATCCCTCCTGTAAAGCAGCTGAAGACGATGGCAAGGTCCGCCCTTGCCTGCTGTCAGCCATCGCATGGTTCGGACATAATCCCAGGTGTAGGGGCGACGGGGCACTGGGTGACACCTGCCAAAAGTAAAAGCATGGCTGTTTGTCTCTGACCTGCTGGGAGTGCACCTTGCTGCTTGGGAGGTATCATCCTTGTCCATCTTGGAATCTTTGTGGACATTCTGGGAAACTCTTCAAATGATTACTTTCTAAGTAAAAATAAAAAAAAAACAATCAAAACCAACAACCCAGAAAATCCACTGAGGAGTATAGTGTCTTTTATTTTAGATACATTACTGAATTTTCCTTCATTTTGAAAGTTAGTTATATTTTATATATGACATATTTAAATATTTATTAATAAGACATCTACTATATTAATAGTAAATATCAGTATACAAATGTTAAATATTTATACATAGTACATAAATATACACAATCTAAATCAAAGCACAAAAAATAAACATACATATAAAATATTGAACTATTCTACATATTAATAGAAAAAACCTATATTTTATTTCCATAGGTTCAGTATGCATCTTATTACAAAACTTCATTTGTTGAGGGGGGAGGTTATTTTTTAAATTTAACAGGTTGAGTGTCATTTTCCTTCTTCCTCTTAATAAATATGCTACCTTATGGATTATAATGTAAGAGAGCGAACTGCTGGACATAAAATCACAGTCAAAAATTGGTCAATGCCATGAAACAGTTAAACAGTTCACCATAGGATCCTCCCTGGTGAGTAAAGGTGATCTGGCATTTTTAACATACCAAATAAATCAATCAGTGCATTAGGAAATAATAGGATTAGCTAATAATGCCTTAGAAAAGGATGCAGATAGTGCAACTTTAACGTAATCCTGCAGCCTTCTTTTCTTCAATAAAAATGTGTTGGGGGAGGTTTATCCAATGTTTTTCTCCAGAGAAGCATGTTGAGGGATGGATACTAGAGCTCTAAATTGTTTTCCTACATGAAGGCTAAATAAATCTCCTATCCATAACAGGAAATGTTGAGGTTATTTTTCTGTAAATGTGCGATTATGTCTTGAAAAAATGTTTTCCTTAAAAGTTAGTAGAGAAAAAATGGAGCGGTAATATACTGGAAATACATTTTGAAGAATGCTTGTGTAATAGAGATCATCTCGGTGTTCAGTTTGCTGTGCAGATGCATGATGCTTTTTAACTAAAGGATTGCCTCACCCACTAGGTTTTTGCATGCTCTCTTAAAATTCTTCAATAAGGAGTGGGAGTGCAGGGCTCAGAATATGAGGGTGGTTTGCTGGTCAGCATTTAAGCTTTTGTTATCTGAGTGACATTTGGGAATTAGCTTCCACTTATGACTGTGAGCATACTATTGTTTAAATAGTTGAGAAATTAAGTTTGTTTCACCTGTAATACATAAATACATACTTAATATATATAAAATATACAAGCACAGTGACTTAAATTATGATCTTGTGAAACAGCTTTGCATTTTGTTGTTTTTGAGAATCAGTACTGTTCATATTTAAGTCATTCTTTGGTTGGTTTCAAAAGTCTGCATTACAGAATTTAGCCATGCAGGGTTTTTTTTACAGCCACGTGCAATATTCCCACACAGCAGAGTAAGTAAAAGCAAAATAACAAAGTAGAGAAATATGTGATTAAAATATAAATCCAATTCTCAGGGTGCTGCATGCAGATATTTAATTAAGAGATTATCTGGATAACTGAAGAACAGAAATAGCATCTGTTCTAAAGTGCATAAAATGAATATTGTGCTTCTTAAACATTTAAGAGAGAAGCGTTAAAAAGAAAGAAAGAAAAATAGAATAGGCAGGGAAATATTCTTGTGTCAGACTCTAGATGAGGAAATTCCATGGTTCTTTATTAAAGAATACCTTTTCCTGCTTATTTATTGACAAAGAGAATGAACAGTGGCATAGCCTTGTTTAATTGCTGTTTACATTAAAAATACAGTAAAGAATTCCGAATTAGAAATTGCGAATAGTTTCAGGAGTACGTTATTTGTCATGGTCCCTTTGTGTGTTTGGGTCAGGTAGCAAGACAGAGCAAAAAGTAGTTTGTTACGGTCTTTGCACCATTCCTGTTTGTATATCAACATTCTTACCTTCCCTGAGCATCAGTTGCCTATAACCTTTTCTTTGCATTTCATATATTAGCAATTGGGAAGTTCATGAGCCAGCAAAACCTGATTATACTTCAGGGGAGACATTGCCTAAAAAGAGATAGAGCTATGCCTTACCTCGGACCCTTTGGAGTAGTTTTGATGTCTTAACGGGTGATGAACCTTTGGAAGAACCTCAGAATTTTCCAATTCAGTGTATACCTGTGATTCCTGAATAGGAACAATTTTTTATGCTAGAGTAGTTGGCATTTTCAGCCGCTGGATATTGGCCTGATATTGATTGTGTTGAAATGAATTGAAAATGTCTCTGTGACTTGTTTGGAGAGAAGCTCTGAGTGCTTTTAAGCTTGCCATGATGTTAATGGGTTTTCAGGGGATTGAGCTTGTTTCAGTGTGCTTGCATTAGTGCAAGAGTAGTTCGGATGTGGAAAAAAATGATACTCTGAATGTCTCCTTACACTCTCATTACTATAGGAAGACTAGTTTCTGTCTTTTACTCAGCTGTTGAGAGCCCGAAAGGCTGTCAATAGCAGTGATTCAGCAAGGTCCAGTCAAATATCTGATTCTCATTTAAATTTCATACGTACAAAGAAGAGGTGGGCCTGGGATTGCCCTGGTGGAAAATCCATATGTGCTGAATGGGATTTTTTTTAAATCAGTTGCTTGGTAGTATCCCATCTCCCCAGTCCGTTGTTTCTTCTCCATTCGCTTTGTTTCCTTAACAAAGATTTGTCTAGGATAGCTAATGAAATGTCTCATTCATTTTGTTTTGAAGTTTTTTGTACTTTTTTGCACAGTAATCAAAATGAATTGAGAAACAGTAAAAAGGCAACAAATTTGGATTTCAGATCCATAAATTCTTGCCTGTTTTATCCATTTCTACTACCCTGTGTTTGTCCATCTTCATACCAATCAGGGCTCTGGCGAGACCCTCTGGAGGTCACCCTGGCCCCCTCTGGCTAAGCCTGGAGCTTTTTGATAACTGCCAGTTTGGCAGCTTTCTCTCAGCAGAGGTATATTAATTCCAGATACCTATAAATGTTTCAACTTAAATATGCACCACTGACTATTTGCTTTTAATTTAAATTTGGATTTGGGCTGTTTCTGCTAATTAATTCTTTTGCCTTGTACTTCTAATGGTCTCTCCTTCCTGGACACCTCACCTACACCCTGTGTTTTCAAGCTGCCTACATTACTTTAGAGGGATTTGGAGAAACAGGTGAAAAAATCTGTAGCAGGGGTGCCTGGCATTTATTTTCTTTTTACCAAGATGAACTTATATCAACTATATTCCTATATATGTATAATGACAATAGCACATTCTTTCTAAGGCTTTCCGATATCCTTTTACATATTTCAGTACTTACGGTCATGACGTTGCAGGGCAAAGAAGGCTGCCAAGCTCTTGATTATCTCAAGGGCAATCAGATTTGAAATAATGGTTGGGTTTTTTTCTGAAAATAATTTGTTTGTCAAAAGAAAGGAATCTTTTAAAACATTGGTGTTTAAAAGACTAAAGATATGCCTTCATTTTACACAACCAAAGATGTTAATTCCTTTTTCTGCTAGACTGTGTTTGTCCAGCAGCCACATCATAGGCTTTACAAAGTCATGCTCTTACGAAGAAATACTGGTGTGTTTTTCCTTTTTAGGAAAATATGCTATCACGCTTCATCTACTTTAATTTAAATTCACTGTAGAACTAGCAAGCAGATATGATAGAGAAAAATTAAGTTGTTTTGGTATGCGTGTCCGCCAGCCTGCCTGGTTAACTTTCTGTGCAGCATGGGGGTTATTGAGCCCATCCCATTCCTGCTGAGATGATAGTATGCTTCTCTCCAAAAGGAAAGGATACTTGGCATTAACAGCTGATACAAACCAGCATCTAAAGTGTAGCAGCAGGGTTAAATTCCAGATCCATTTCTTCACCACAGGGCTGGAAGGAGGAAAGGCTGAGCCCCAACAGTAGGACTGTTTGGTCTCTTCTGTCTCGGCGCAGCTCAGAGGTGAGCTTGGTTAGCCAGAAACAGTGTGCTGACAGGTAAGATAGCAGTTGTGTCACTTAGGGATCCTTAAAAACAAATGAAACAAACCGCCCAGTCTATCCATACAGGTCAGTTTTCAACAGAATTAAGTAGTCCAAATTAGGTACTGAAGCATCCTGTTGATCTGTTAAGTACATGTGCGTGGATGAAGCTGGAGTAGTTAAATACTTAAATCTGCCCTAAATGACAGGAGTGTGTATGTTTTCTTCCTGAAATTCTGGTTTTATCTGCTCCACAGCTTTCAAACTCATAGAATCACAGCATGGTTTGGGTTGGAAGGGACCTTTAAAGATCATCACGTCCAACCCCTCTGCTGCATGCAGGGGCATCCTTCACTAGATCATGATGCTCAAAGCCCCATTCAACCTGACATTGAACACTTCCAGTTATGGGGCATCCGCATCTTCTGTGGTCAGCCACCCTCATTGTAAAAAATTTCTTCAGAGATTTAAATCCACCTTCTTTCAGTTTAAAACAGTTGCCCCTTGTCCTTTCATTACAGGTCCTGGTAAAAAGTCTCTATCTTTCTTGTATGCCCCCTTTATATATTGAAAGGCCACAATAAGGTCTCCCTGGAGCCTTCTTTTTTCCAGTCTGAACAATCCCAAGACCTTATAGGATCAAGAAAATATGCCAGTGATGCTTACTGTTTGTTAGGTTGACTGGTGATATAGTTTGGCTCATCTCTTTCTGGGTGGAGGAGTAGGGTGAGGAAGCATTAATAAAAAGCAATATGATGGAACCACATTTCTTTCAATAGAATAAAATTAATGAATATGTGTTCATGTGTATATGTTTTTCCTAGAGTTTAGCCCTTGTCTAAATGGGAAATAATGATGTAACTGGTATGTCGCTCACAGTGTCTGCTTACTGGTAATATAATGAAAACATAGACACTAATAACATATGTATAATAAATACTATTCTAATAGTTATTAGGACATAATAATATAATATGATAATATATATGAAAAAGAACCTCTTTGTTAATCAAAATTTATATGGAGGTACACATTGTCAAATACACAAACTCAAAGACTTACTCTGGCATGAATTTATACCTGTTTTTATTTTGCTGCAGAAGTTTTGTCGAACTGGTGAGCATCTACTTTTTGAGTTTACTAGCTATGTCAAGATTCAAGGGTAAAAATACAATGTTTGGTCTGTTCTCAACTTCCTGTTTTTACCCGTTTCCCAAATTTGGCTTAAAATATGTCTTTTGAAAAGTGAATTTTGGGCACTTAAAATAACTTAATATTCCAGTGTTAACAGTTATTTTAATACTTTTGTATTAGGCTGCATTCTTTCTGACAGCCATTGTACCCCCATATGAAGATGCTTCTACATATATATCAGTTAAATCCTACAAAGAGTTTGGAGAAAAAAATGTGCTATTATACAGTCGATTTGCCTTTTTTTTTTAATATTTTGAAGATATTTATGCAATGAGGAGACAATACAGACATTTTAATAAATTCCTGAATGTCTCATGAGAGAGAGAATTGCTTTTTTTGATGTAGAAAGTGCCATCTTAATTTAGAGATGAAATTGTGTTTTGGGAAAGCAAATCCTTTTAATAAGTTCTTTATAATGGGTGGCTAAAGGAAACAATAAATATGTTAATGTAGGATTATTATAATATATAATTGATATTTGGACAATTATAAATGCTACTTTTGAAATACGAATCTACTGGCATATTATTGGACAGATTTTCTTATACATCAGTTGTTAGAGGGTATCTACAAAGATGTTTTTTCATGTTCATTTGACTTTTCTAAAGGAAAAAAAAAAATCAAAATCAGTTCCCATCTGTGATATGAACACATAATGAAATATGGTAAACTTCTGACCTGTTCAGTTCGGTTTGAGACAGAGGACCAGAAGGGATATGATAAATTTTTCATCTGCATTTCTTTCATCCTGTAGGAGAATAAACTAATACATGTAACTTCTAAGTTAGAAATTGATGCTGATCATTTCACAGAATCACACAGAATCACAGAATGGTCAGAGTTGGAAGGGACCTCTGGAGATCATCTAGTCCACCCCCCCCGCCAGAGCAGGGTCACCTACAGCAGGTTGCACAGGATGGCGTCCAGGCAGGTTTTGAATGTCTCCAGAGTGGGAGACTCCACCACCTCTCTGGACAGCCTGTGCCAGTGCTCTGCCACCCTCAAAGCAGAGAAGTTCCTCCTCATGTTTAGATGGAACTTCCTATGTTCAAGTTTGTCCCTGTTACCTCTTGTTCTGTCACTGGGCACCACTGAAAAAAGACTGTTCCCATCTACCTGGCACCCTCCATTTAAGTATTTATACGTATTGATAAGATCCCCCCTCAGTCGTCTTTTCTCTAGACTGAAAGACCCAAGTGCCTCAGCCTTTCCTCGTAAGAAAGATGCTCCAATCCCCTAATCATCTTTGTAGCCCTTCGCTGGACCCTCTCCAGCAGTTCCCTGTCCTTCCTGAACTGGGGAGCCCAGAACTGGACACAATACTCCAGATGCGGCCTCAGCAGGGCAGAGTAGAGGGGAAGGATGACCTCCCTCGACCTGCTGGCCACACTCTTCTTGATGCACCCCAGGATGCCATTGGCCTTCTTGGCCACCAGGGCACATTGCTGGCTCATGGTCATCCTGTTGTCCACCAGGACTCCCAGGTCCCTTTCCACAGAGCTGCTCTCCAGGAGATCAGCCCCCAACCTGTACTGATGCCTGGGGTTATTCCTCCCCAGGTGCAGGACCCTGCACTTGCCCTTGTTGAATTTCATTAAGTTCCTCTCCGCCCAACTCTCCAGCCTGTCCAGATGCATATGATTATGATATAATGTGCAACTGCTTTAGTGCTAAAACTGTTCTTCATAGGTCATGCAACCAAAACGATAGTAAAGCAGGACGAACCCTTAGGCCTCCCTGCCTTTTGAGATCTAGCTCTCCAGGTAGTGACATTCACTAGCCTGTTCTAAGCACAAACAAAATTTGTTTCAGACGTGGTAAGTGTGATGGATTACTTGTACTGCACTGCGTGCCTAACATTGTTTTTTAAGTACTTTTATCACAATGTAAAACTTTGACAATCGTAAAATGTGAAAATATTTTAGGGTGACAGAGCTCCTTGAATAATAGCATAAACCTTTTGACACTTATTTGAATAGATAGAATGGATTTGTTTCCCTCATGTTAAAGTTGCCCAGAAGCATAAAGTTGGTTTTGTTTCTTGGTCGTTAGGGAGGTGAAGTGTTCCCTCCTGCTCTGCTGGCAGTCTTGCCCGGGGGCTTGTCTCCTGCCTGCAGGAGAGGGGGGCGGCCGACGGCTGAGATGAGCCTTCTGGGGAGCATTGCTTTCCTCTCCCTGCTCACAGCCTGCCAGCCCTTTGCCTCAGCGAGGGGTGCAGGGGGTCCTCAGGTGAGCAGAAGAGGAGTCCTTGGGCTTTGTACGTACTTGTGCTGTGCCCTAGTTAAACCAGGGCTGTTCCTTGCTACTTGTGTGACCAGTGTATTCCTTCCCGTGGGTAAGACAGCCTGTAGCACCTTGACTGGATTTCAAGTAATGGCTAATATAAATAATTTAATATTTATTTTGGAAATAACTTTATATACTACTTTTCTAAAACTACTTTCTTTTATTTGAGCGATACAATTTTGACCTAGAATACAAATCACCATTGATAACTTTGCATATTTGCATCAAGACATTTCTGAATCTTTCACTTATTTTGCTCTTAGATAATACTCAGCATTTTCATCTGCCAGTCTTAAGTTAGCTAGACATATATTATTTTTCTCCTACTCCATTTCTCTTAGAAGTACTTCTAAATCCCACCGAAAACCCCCACTGCTGTTCTTCTTTTGAAGTTGTGATTTTGGCTTTCAGGTTGTAATCCTTATGCAGCAAATTGAGCCACTGCATCCCCTCTGGCCAAAACCGACTTCTGCAGCTGCGATCTTTGCTTTTCTCTGGTACTCAGCAGTCACACAAGGCGTACCCTGCACAAACTGTCTGCCTTCAGTCTTGCTGTTAGCTGGTAACCCACATGCTTATTTGATAGACATACTGGATCTCTCCTCACTGTAATTTGTGGCATGGCCAGGCAGAATTGTGGTGGCTTACCAAGTGTTTCACAAAAACACATTAAGATTAAACTGCTGGGACACCTCATCCCACCTGAAGGCCCAAAGTGCAGTCAAAAATAATGTTCAAAACTACGAAGTCATGCTGTGGGTTTTTCAGAACTTACGAGACCATTGCAAGAAAACATTTTGTTCTGGAGCAGATTAGATTTTCTTTTTCTTTTTCTTTTTTTTTTTATAAACATAATTTAAGACCTTATTGAAGACAGACAAATGGGACTGAGTCCATGGAGAATGCCGGTATTTCTTTTACTTTATTGGTCAATACCTGCAAGCTGCCAGATTTGAGGTTTCTATCTTTTTCACCATAACTTGGTGTGTATTTTATTTTACCTTGTTATTAGTAATAGATTAGACAGTAGTGAAGACAACAGTTTACTTTTACTACCTAGTATCATACTGGTTTTTTTTTCATAGCCATTATTTGAGAAGAGCTTTTTTGAATCTTCCCTGTTGTTTCTGTTGCTTCAGGACCTTACACAGTGACTGTCCTGGGTGCATTACACTCACCATGTTGCTTTTACTTGAGAGGGCTTTGTTACTCGATGTGAGCTGTTGGTTTTGTATGGTGGAATCGTCAAGGTTTAATGGACCTCATGGGGGGCTTCAGCCGTAGAGAAGGGGTGATATTTCCATCATTCAGCTACAGGTGGTCTGTTTGGCAGCCTGCAGTAAGGATTTTAGACATTAATGACATGCCATGGAGATGGAAGGTAGAGGATTTATTTTGTTGTAGCTGGCAGTGGCAAGCTTTTACAATAGTAGAAGGACAGCAGTTTGAGGTAGCTTCTAGGAGGGAGTGTTGACCTGGATTCAATTATCTTGTGTTACGCACAGAGGGATTTTCATCTCAGTGATTATCATGTAGCAGTAGTCTCCTGCTGACTAATTTCTGGTTCCCTACATAGCTCCCTAGTTAATCAAGCATTTTTTGAAAGGCAAAGTGACAACCTTAAATTGTTCTTACTACTCAGTGGAAGGATTTTTGTCCTGATCTATTTTGGCAGAAATCAATACAAGCTGTAAGACAGTTAAAGCTTTGGTAGAACAAGGACAGAGCTTGAGTATGAAGAAACACTCTTGCATCTACAATTAATTTTGTGTGCACGGGATGGAACCCATTTTGTGCATGTGGCTTTCAAGCACCTGTCTTGGAAAAAGCTCAGAAAAGTCTGCTGGGTTAATAAAATACAAGTTCTTTCCTAAAGAGAGACATAATGACTTTTCCATAAATCTGCCTCTTGCTAGCTGGCAGTAATAACGTAAAGACATAATCATTACAGTTTGTATTTTTATTGTACTTTTCTATTGAGTTACATTATGACATTTATCAGAAATAAAATTAAGCTTAGGGCATGGAAGATAGTGTATATTCGCCATTTGAAAGCTTGAATTTAAGGCAGATTGTGGCAGTTGCCCTTTTGGCAAGACAGACAGGCTTTCAATCTGAAGGTGGGTAAAGTAACATCACTTTAATACTGCTTTTATGAGGCCTGTCTGATCAGATAAAATAATTTTTAAAACTGAGTTGAAGCAATGTCTCGTACCTTTCAGGATAAATAAGCAAAAACATGCATGATGGGTTCAAGTTGCTTTTATTTCAAAGTACTGTCAGACAGTTTTTAGTTAACTATTGTTGTAAGATTACCAGTTCTCTGCATCATTTTCTGTGACAACCACCTCCTGTTGATGTCCTCTGTAGTAGAGAAACCATTTAGCCATTTAGATTAAAATGTCATTTGGAAAGTTAAGTAAAATGATAAACCGCCTACACTGTCCGGTGTTGCAGTTGCAATTTAAAACTTGACTGCCTTTTGCTCCTTCAGTATTTTATGTGCTGTTTTCTTTTTTTATGGTGACTCTGTGCTTTTTGCAATGGGGGTGCTCATTCTTCTGGAGATTTTTGAATTTTAAAGAGGCTAGATTTTCCTTTTGCTTTGGAAAAAAGTGGAGGGAACCCATTTTATATTTGCAGAATCCTTCTGTCAAAACTGTACGTTATTTGGTCCATAACCAGGAGGGGTACCTGCATGACCTGTGTGAGTCTCTTCTGCCCAGCTTTCTCACCCAAGGGTGGATGGACTCCTGTGCTCAACCAGCAAGAATGCATTCATGCAGCTGCTTTATATGTGTGGCTAACCCTGTTGGGCTTGAGCAATAAATATGTTCGGGTACATTTTTACCTTCTGGCACGCACTTCTATTGTTTTTACTCTTGAATAATCTGTGAAAACATTTCTTCCCTTCCAGACTAAAATGGTTGACAGCATCCTTTTAAACACTTTGGCTTCTATTCTTAGTTTACTGCAAGGAATTGAAAGCTAAAACTTGAGCTTACTTATGGACAGAACTGTGTTTGTGGTTATTCAGTTTACTAGTACAATAGAAAAGGCTTTTTAAAATTGTCATTTCGTGCTATTTTCCAAATACTTTATTTGCAAGCAAAAGGTGCTCTTATTGTTAAGATTCCGTAGAATCTCAGAGTGTTTAATCAATAACAGTAAGGTTAAAATTAAAGTTTCCAAGATTAAAGTTTTACCAGCTTGACTGTTTTGATGTCCAGTCACATATTTATTTCCCACACTACCTGTATCTAACTCCCTCATCCAAGATAGTGGGTTTATTCACTATTGTTTTTTTTAGGGGTAAAAAGCAGTCAAGGAGTAACATATGCTTTGTACCAATTGCCTGTCATACAGCTTCCCAGTGAATGTTCAGGTTAACACTTGTGGTTTTCTTGAGCTAGTACTAACTTTTGTTAGTAATACTAAAGAAGGACTTGCAAAGATTGCTTCAAATTGTTTTCTATTTTTCCTTATGTTTGATCTACAAAGAGTTGATTAAGAATAATATTAATGCCCAAATGAAGAAACCTTTCAGCATTGAAATGGTAACTATAAAATAGTATTTCAGAAGATGTGGTTCTAAAAACTTGGATGTGTACATTTTTATTTTTTCTTGGGAATTCTTAAAAATATCTAAGGTTATATGTGTAAATGTATCCTAACAAGGTTTTGTAAGATTAGTTTTGCTGTCCTCCTCTGGTTGTTCATGCATAGCTCTTGGTTTAGGCAAGAGTCACAGCCTTGCCCATTTCTTTAGACGATGAACACGAGCTTAAAAATACTTAAATGTCAGGATTTTTAGACATATTTGGGTATGTTCTCTTTATTCATTGTATTAGACTGGGGTAACCATTAAAATAGTGCTAAGATTATTGGAAGGCTTCCTGTATTGCGTTTATAGCCTGTCATACACAGATTATACCCGTTTTGTTATCTGGAGTATATCCAGCTTCCGCTCAATGGTGTCTGTTTTACTTTTAAAAGAAATGTGCAGCTGTTTGTAACCAGAATACAGTTACTGGAGTGACAGCGATGCCAGCTGTGTGCTGCACACGTCAGCTGGTGCAATAACTGAACATCACTCTCGTAGATGCCCCTGCTCTGTTCACTACATTGGCACAACGTATAGAGAGGTTCTTCCATAGCTTTTACTGTTCTCCATCTCTGCACATGATAAACAGTGCTTTCTCCTCCTCTGCTTGGGCAAATCTGGACAGAAAGCTAAGCCTCAATTTTAGTTTCCCTCACAAAGGTGGAATATATGTTTTGAGCTTCAGTTATTTCTGTCTCAAGCAGGTCAAGAAGTTGCACCTGGAAGACAGAAAGCTCGGAGGACTTAAGTCAGCTATAAAGGTCAAGGAGTTTGCTGGCCATATGTCTGCTTCCACAGCCACCTCGGCTGCTGGCATGTGCTGGGGACAGCAGTGGGCTCTTATTTAACCCCACATCTGTCTTCATATCCAGTAATGGATGTATGCGGACACGGTGCCCCACCTGCCGCTCTGCCCAAATGTAGTCATGCATGCTGGGACTATGAAAGACATACACAGGGGGATGCTTGGTCAACCCAGGAACAGTAAAGCAAGATGTTCCTGTGGGTAAAAAAATACACCAAAACTCCTTAAGAAAAAAAAAAAATTAAAAAAAATGCGCATGCACAAGTGCATCCTCCTCATTGCCCACAGCAGCCAGGTTGAAACCATTTTCTTTCTAGAAGAGAGAGCAAGCAGAAAGGCTGTATTTTCCCACTTTTCATTTCGCTCCTGTAGCTTTCCTAAGTTTTATTTCTGTGTGTTGAATGACAGGAGCACGACAGGAGTCAGGACTCTCCCGTCCCATCAGGTGTCAGTGGAGAAGGTTCATGTTCACTCTTCAACATAAGGAGATAGTTCCACAGACACAGAAGACGGGTGAGATAATGGGGGACTCGTACCAAAAGCTGCAGTGGACACAGCTTGGGCTCCACAGAGCTCCACAAATGCCATTTGGTTCTCTGGATTTTCAAATCCATCACAGATTAGTATGTAGGAAGCACCTATAAGATCTGAATTTATGCATTAAATTTGGGCACAAAGAGTAGAACTGTTTAAATACTTCATGTGAGCAAAACTCATTGTAGTTTCTGTCCTCATTTAGTTTTTCCACAATACGAGGGTAGAGTGAAAAACAATCATAAAATAAACTACCACCTCTTCTTCTTGTGGTTGATGAAGTCAATTTTGCTGTTGATTTCAAGGGAGTAGTATCAAGGGAGACTTCGCGCCTGATGTCGTAGCAAATGTTGAAGTTGAAAAATGTCCAAAAATATTGTTGAATTGAGTCACTTTAAATGTATTTATCTTGAATCCCCACTTTGTGGCATTATTGCTGTAGTCTCATCTCAAGCTAGCATTATTCATTAATACCGGCTTATCCCCATGATCCTTCTTTCTCTTTGTCTATTCATTCGGCTATACTGTGCGCACACATTTGTAACCTTCTGTTTCTTGCTCCGTTAATACCATATTTTAAATTGCACTTAGAGCTGGTGCATTTGAACCAGTTATGCAGTCAGACCAGGGAACCCCCGTCCTTGGCTTGTGTTAGAGTCTCTGTTACCCCACGTACAATATTAGGAGGCATTAGGGAGACTAAATTCCTCTGGAAATACAGACTGACTGATTTTTGAAGCATTGCTGTGATTAACTGTAATGTAATACACTCGGTATGAATGCTTAATGGATAAACATTCTTTTGCTTACTCCAGGCAGTTTTACATCTTACTAGGATGCAATTCATTGTGCTAAACAGTGCAAATGTGAAACTATCATTAGAAAAAATGCAGTCAGCCAAAACGAATTCTGCCTGCAGGTGCAATTAAGGGATTGGTAAGTCTACAATATGAAGTAATTGAGTAGTGATCTGGCGCTGAGAATGCTGCGTTGCACTTTCTGTTTGAAAGATGTTTACAAAATACAGCAAACCTTTTGCTGTATTACAGAAGCTTTTCTGTTAATCCTCTTAGCCTCTGCCTGTTTGTCCATTTTTATATACAAGCAGTGGCATTAACAGGCTGAACGGCTGGGTTTGGGTGAGAGTGGGTGCAACACTCCTACCAAATTAATGCAACGCCCCATTAATTGGTTTCTTTTATGTCACTGCATGGTGATGTTGGTGTGACCATAGCAATAGGATACCAAAGGCTTTAGATTCCTTAGAATCACAAGCATTTTAGTCGATGTAGAAAAATACCTGCTTGTTCTAGAAATTAAATAAATACTCTCTAACATGTGCCACCTTAAATTGGGGGATTATGTTTACTCTGTACAGAAGGCCGGTTGAGGGGCTGTCTAATATCTAGTGTCATACTTAAGCTATGCTTCAACTTGTAAGCTGTGTACTTAAGTAATGAATAGTCTGTGCGCTGACACTCTGCAAAGGAGGGGTTTAACATGTCTGAGTTCTTCTTAATAGAATATTTCTTAGTAGAATATAATAAAATTTCCCACAGTCATCTTAGACTGTGAGTCTGTCTTTAGTTAGTAATCCAGTCTCAGTTGAATTCATTAAATAAGAATTTCTCATAAAAAAAAATCCAAACTTTTCTTCATTTAAGTTTTTTATATGAACTTAGTTATTGTGAAAGGTGATGGTGGGACAGCTTTAGAGATTCAGAAAGGCTCCCACTATGGTCTGGCATGGAAGTGCATTTGCTTATTGTGCCTTGGTCTGAGGCAAAGACTAAAGCCTTCAGGTTTCTGGCACTGGAAATCCCTCTCCCTGGCTCGTTCAGTCTTTGCTGCACCTGCAGCAGTATGGTAAAGATTGCTAATTAGTACCGAATGTAGTAGCTGCTAGGAATGGGACAAGGTATATGAGAGAGTCATAAAAAACTTCGGGGTAGTTGCAACTTTGTAGCTCAAAAAAGTGGAATAGAATTTGGATTGATGAGGTAGTATTAAGAAAACTGGACACCAAGTCGAACTGTTGCCACCCAACTCTTCCACCTTTGCTCTCTTCTCTGCTTTAAGTAAAGGGATAGATGGTAATGTGTACTATTTATAGTACACTTCTAATATATATATTTATATATATAAAAACATTGTATTAATTTTTGTTCCATTTATAAAATATGTCATAAGTTCACAATAAAACTAGGGTTGGATGAATTACACGTGTATAATTTATTCAGCAAACCTTCTAAATTAATGCCTGTGATCACTTTTTTGTGCGCCTTTTTTCCTTTGAGTTGTTTTTTTTAACAGTTCTGGCATCTGTAAATGAATTAAAGGAATGACTTGTGAAATTTTATTTTTGTAGACTTATTTTCAGTGAATATACAGGTTGCATAATTTGTCTCTCCTGAGATTTATTTTAAAAAGAAGTAAGAATGTCTTATGAATAGTCAATATTTTGTTTCGGTTGTTTGTCTCTGAGAATGTTTGTGGCATTTTTACTCTGTGTTTGGATATCCTGACTTCTAGGCTGAGGGAGCAAGAGATTGCTGGGAGAAGAAACACTGAAGTGTTGATTCATGGTGACATTGCTACTGTATGGCAGTCTGTACTAATTGGTACCAGAAGCAGCATTTACTTTTGGCCAGCTTGTGTGTCACACTCTTGAAGGCAGAAGAAAAATAGCACCCTCAGTTACAATGTAAATTGGCAGCGATGTGAGGATCTGGAAGAGATACTGCAACAGATTCAGGAGTAAACGTCTAGGGACAGAAATTGCAACTTTGCTTCGTGCTCTCCTATCCATTTAAACTTTTTTAGACACCAAAGGTCCAGACTCGAGGCTGTACTCTATTATAATTAATTTGTCAAACTCAGCTCACTATAAACGTTCTCGTTTGCATGCTTATTTTCATGTTCAAAGATACAATGAGTTCTTGAGTATGCTAGTTTGTTACCTTGGCAATAGAGGGGCTTGCCAAAAGAGTGATAAAATATATCTGCCATCACATTGGAAACGTATTTGCTTCTTAAATATTCTTGTTGATATTTTTATAATTTTTCATATAGCACATATCTATGTGCTCTTGTTGCAACTGCTTCTTTGTTCTGCTGGATGGAGACACTTCTTAAGGTGTAGGCAAATGTTTTTACTTTGCCCTGAAATAGGAGTGCAGTTATAGTCAGCCGAAGCCATTTGGGTGTAAAGGTCAATACTGCACTGCTGTAGGCAGTAACGTGTTGAATTGATGTACCTCGATCTCTAATCTGTTCAGGATCTGTGAAAGAAGTCTGGCAGGAGAGAATTTCTGAGGAACCATGAGCTTTATGGGAATGCAATACAGTGGAGCTTGTCTTTTGGCTCTTTTCCTACAATTACCAAGCTACTGTAGTGAAAAATACGTTTGGGTTTTTTTTTCCTGATTTGTATTTTCTATTTCTAAATTGTGTATTACTGACCAAAAATAGACAGTAGATGATTCAAACAACTGTGAAGTAAATTTTTGTCAGTAACTTTCAGTAATACAAAACAGAGTTAAAAAAAGGCAAGGTCAGAGCAAAGGGCGGAATCATGTATGAAGTGTACCTGTGAAGTATACAAAACTTTAAAAGTGTTCTTGGGGTTCATATATGATCTGTAAGACTCAGGGGAGTCACCTCACCAGTCATATATTCACCCATTATACTGTTGCTTCCAAGCTGCTTAATTACAAAGAGCAACCCACTGCACAAGAAGATTTAGAGCCAGGTCTGCAAAACTCATCAAACAGAATTCAGTGAAAATCATTTAGCCTGTACCACCAGTGTGAGAGAAAAACAGGACAGTATTGGAATTTCCCATTTGTAGTAATGGTTATGACAAAAAAAAAATATTGAGAAGGGTGGAAGGAAAAAGACCTCACGGAATTGTTACCAGTCACTATATGCAAAAAAGCAGGAATAAGCAGAGGAGTCTATTCAGATATCTTTGTCAATGCCAGGTTTCAGTGCACCATGCAGTTTTACTTACTTACTAAAACCTGAGACAGAGCAACCCTAATAGCTGTGCAAGTTGCGAATTCCATGCGAGACGTGTTTCGATACCAGTGAATCTTTTAAAGTCTGACTGGCATGACCCTTTCAGGATAAGCAAGTTGAGTTACTTAGATTGCCTTCTAGCAAAAGGTAAGTCTAATGTTCAGATACTCTATGAGGGTTGCACGCTGAAAGCATGGAAAATGAGTTTAGTAAAAAAAGAACAGAGAAATATTCTGAAAATTTTTATGTTGAAGTAACTTGCTATTTGCCAGTGAGTGAACTGTTTGGGTTTTTAGGGTTGCCATGGGAAAATAGTTGAAGTTTTTCCAGGATTGGTGTAGAGAGGTATTTGCCCTCAGCAACCTAGAGGCTGTAATTTGTTGCCTGTGTAGAAGAGAAAGAAATGATTCATGTCATCTGTGTTCCTCATGACACGAGGTTCCTGAAGTTTCACGTGAGTAGGATTGCTGCTCCAAGGGGCAAGCTCAGTCTACAAGGACTCATGGTCAGGCGAGAGAGTTCAGTCTCCACTTTCCATTTGCTCACTATGTGCTAGATCAAGACCGTGAACAAGGACACTAGGTGTTATACAATGAAGAGTCCTTGGTGTTTATGAGACCAGCATTGCATTTTGCATAGCTTCGTAAGTGTACAAGTATTAATTAGTTTTCAAAGGAGCTGATCTTGTTCTCAAGTCCCTTAAAAAGTATGAAGAGATGGTGGCGCAGGGCTACGGTCCCACTTGTTAGCAACAGGCTTTGGACCCTAAATCCACCCCAAAGTGGATGCAGCACGGGAATTTTCATGTTCTGCCACTGCAAAGTTTATTTTAGCCAAAGTTACAGCCTACAAGAAATTCCCTTTCAGCAGGAGTTTGCTTTCACTGAAAGCACTTGGAGTAACTCGTTCTTGAACTGCAGGACAGGCTCTCTCTCTCCCCCTGGTTTTGAACTGCTGTTGGCAGGAGTGGTGGGGCAGGCTACATCTTGGATGGTTTTGTTTTGTTAAATGCTTTATTGAAGTATTGTCCCTTTGCAGAGATCTCATGTTCCAAAGTCTCTGAAAGAAGAGTGTTGCTTGGCAATGGCTTTGAGTGTAATTAGCAGATGAGTGGAGATTATCACTGACCCTTAGACTGGGTCAGTGATATACGCTGTTGTGTAGGGAGGAAGCAGAGGTTTTGAAAAATACACTACATTAGAAAAGCACACATGAAGTCAGAGGGGTATCTGCTCCTCCCCATGAAGGAGGCAGCAGCTCACTGAGCCAAACAAGAGCTGGTAGCTAGAGAACCAGAGTTTCTCAGAACTCATCTGATTTTTGTAAGACTTGAACTGCTGGATTTTTTTTTTTTCCAGATTGGATATTTTCAGAAGGGAAAGGGCCCCTTCATAAAGAGTGAGGAAGACTAACCCTAAGAAAAGAGCATCTTTTATTTCCTCGTTGATCCTCATTAGAGTAGCAGACACAATATAGGGTGTTTTCAGCTGAGTGTTACTTACTACTATAGAAATTTTTACTGATCTTCTAGTTTACTTATCAAAGTGAAAATTTACCTTCAAGGAACACGGTTTCAGATAGCACTAATAGGAAAACTTAGTATTTTCAGGAGATCTTAGTCTCCTTTGTCATATAACATTCATCTGTAATGACACAATATTAGCCAAATAATGATCAGGATTTTTTTTTATGTTCTTAGAAACTACCCTGTAAGAGCAGATCTGTATTAGCTTTGGTTTTATTCTTCAGCACCTGAGCTTACTTTTACTTGCTAATTACTCTGACCTGTCTTAATTAAGAGTAACAGCATGAAGTTTTCACATGGGGCACACATTTCGTTTCCAGCAACAGTGAATTTGTATTTTTCTGCTACGTAGACAAGTAGTGATGTAAACTGTAAAAAAATAGTACATCAGCAATAAAACAAGTACAAACTGAATAAATAATAAATGATAAGGTAAATAACTTCACTGATTCTAGGAAATTACTTAATGAAAACAGGTGTTTTAAAGAAGTCACACCTGAAACTGAGCCAAATAGCAGAAAGACAGGGTAAAAATCCTATTTGTACACAGGAAATTTCAGATGTCAGAGAAAAAGAAACCTGAAAATTTGTCCTTCTACTTGATTTAAGGTGCCAAGAAGGCCACATTTTTATACGAATATGTCAATGTTGACCTACAAAGAATTTAAAATGCTTAGGTAAGGGATTTGTAGTGGAAGAGCACTTGGAAGTGCTTCCTTCTTGGAAGGACTTGAGCATTTTAGCTGGGTTACTCCCAGTCCTGGCAGCCCCTCTGAGCTGAAGCAGTAGGACCTTCTGATTTAACAGTAGTGGTTGCAGTGGAGAGGTCAAAGAGAGTGAGCAGGTATGTCTTGTCATCGTTGATACCAGGAGATGATCTGTCACTACCACCAAAGCAATTTCTGTTCTGTGTTTGGGCCTGAAACTGCACTGGATAAAGTTTAAGATACTAGTTTCAGTGAAATGAGCGTAAAAGTGAAGTCTGCCTGGTTGTTTAAGTGCTTATTCCGGGAAGCAAAAACACACTCATGTCGCAGGCCTAACGAAGGCATTTTAATGCGTGTGTCCCACCAGGCAGTGTGACTATGGCACAGTCTGGAGTTAGCATCAGTCAGATGTTTCTCTTGATCAGCCGGGTGCAGAACATTCTGTAGTGGACAGAGCTGTATGGATGCAAGCTGGGATGTGTCGGTGCTGCTCCAGGGCGGTGATACTGTATTTTTTTACTGGATATGTTTTTTTATGACTGCACCAGGAGACACAAGACTTGATAATGTGTACTAGTTACCTAACAAGAGTATCTGTAGATAATACTTTCCAGTTTGTATCAACAAATTGAACAGTTTGGTTGTGCATGGCAGCAGTTGCTCCTGGCTCTCCGTTGTATGTGCAAAGAGGTCTCTGTGGGATGGAGAAGTCTAGGGTCCAGATACTTTTAGGATTTCTGAAACTGGAATCTGCTGTGCAGTTCTTTTTGCTGGAGTTTCAGGCTGCTTAAATCGGATCTTTCTCCTACCGTGCTTTCTGAGGGAAACCCCAGGCTTGGTTTTGGTGTTAGACGATCAGTTTCTTTTAATATTGCAACTGTCTAATTCCCATCTGTGTCACATCCCTGCAATTGCTTCTTGGGAAGATTTGTCTCCTTGGTGTTTTGCTGCTGAAGCGTTAGTGACAGCTGATGCCCACGCAGGCTTTAGGGGAGCGTGAAGCCAGGAAAGCTGGAGGAAGCTTGTGGTGGCTCCTCCTCACTGACTCACTCCCTTTGACTGTGACAGAGAGGCCACATCACAGAGAAAAGACTTTAAAAAAGAAGTCACCTATTTCAGACATTGCCAGAGCTTCATCTCCTCCCTGAAGCTATGCTGTAGAGAGACTTTCAAGCAGAAGATAATGGATGGTCAAACTGTGTTCTTTTTTCTCTCATTTAGCTTCTTGAGCACAGACAGAGAGGTTATCCTCAGTGCTTTGCCTGCCTCCTGCCCTTGCAGGGTGCAGCCCAGGAGTATCCCTCACAACTGCTTGTGTTTCAAGTACAGCACTATAGGTCAATGTCATGTCCATGAACATGTCTGCTTCCTCTTATGGCTCTTCCTCGCTTCTCTCCCCACAAGAGAATTTTTCATCCTTAGTGGAGGAAGCCCAGCAGTCCAGTTTAGTATATTCAAAACTAGAGATAATTGTAAAACTGCTCTAAAGAAACTGCAAATGTACCTGTTCATCTTCACTGAGGGCAGGGAGGTGGTATTGCATGCTGTTCTAGACTTAAAGACTTCTCTAGACTGAGAAAGTACCGAAGGTGTCATCCACAACTTGTAATGTTTTTCTGAATGTCCTGTGTCCAAATGACTTACTCGGCCACTGTTTCCTTATTTGGAGTCTTGCTAACAATCACAACAAAACTTGTCTGAAATTTCAGACGTTACTGTAATTAATAATAATGCTTCTGATACAAAATATTTATGATTTCCATCCATGTCTGCGTTAAAGACAGCTTCTGGGTTTTCATCTTTCCCAAAGTCAACAGGGTTTACGTGGCAGAACCAGCCAAACAAAATTGTTATTACTGTTGTTATAATTAAGGTTGCCAAAGGATGCATCCATAGCGTCAAGTTGATTAGTTCCCATTAGTGTTTGTGTGTTTCTGTTTTCTTCCAGTTTCAGTGCAGGACAAACAGGTTGATTCACTTGGAGAAGAAAATTGGTGATAGGAAAGATTAGAGTTTGTGCTCCAAGGTCCACACTCTCCAAACACGGACACTGTCTGTGCCAAGTTTTGTTCCCTCCACATGAGAGAGTCCTCTGTGACTCTCCTCTAGCAAACCCTGGAGATGAGTTATAAAAAGATAAAACTGTAAGGTAGTTCTGTACTTATTCACCTTCCTGCGTTGGTTGTTTGCACAGTAATGATGTATGGCCAGAAGACGACCTGATCATTCTCAGGGATTCTCACCAGGATATGTGGAGAGATGACCCATTTGGTTGCTGCTGCTGTCTGCAAAGGAGGCGTGGAACAAAGGTGTTCCAAATTCTTAAATTTTTAAAAATGGTACACAAGAAGGCTAATAATACCAATTATCACTCTGATGGAGTTTGTCATAGGTAGTAAAGCAAGCATCACGCACTAAAGCAGTGAGCATCAGGTGTTCCTCTGGGACGATGCATTCAGTCCCTTTACAGTATGGGGCTGCTGTTTCTGGAACCATGGCTCCATACAAGATTCAGGAAACCCAAATTCTGGCCGTCGTCTTGCTTTGGTAGCTGTGAAAAAAGGAGAGGATTTTGGATCATCCCAAGGCTAGTAGCATTGTTTTTTTGTGTCTGCAAGTGTGTCTGAAAATCTCAGTTCTCCGTAATGGGACAGGAGGTGCCTCTGATACGTGTCTTTGGTTGTTCTTGCCCAACAACTGTGATGAAAGGAAAAGAGGACATAGACAGGTTGTTGTGTAGGTTTCAGGAGAGGTTTCAGCAATGTTTAATATTCACACAAGCAATACCAGTCTCTTTTGCTGGCAGGTGCTACCTTCTGCACATTGACAACTCTGCATCAGCTAGAGAGTACTTCTGAAGATTAACCAGTGATGTCAAGCTCAGCTTGTTGGTGGCCACCAGCAGCACGTATAGTAATGACAGTGATGGGGTTAGGAGCACAGGTTGTAATAACCACTCCCTGGCCTAGCATCACTTTCAAAATGCCTCTAGCACAAGAGGGTTACAAAACCTTTACCCAGAACTTTCAGAAATAAGATAATTATGGGGAAAAGTTCTAGTTTATTGGTCTTACATGGCATCATTATGGTGAGATAGTGGCCATGATGCCTACCCCTCTCCCTGGAGTTAATGCCAGAGACATGACTTGCTGGCAAACGTTCACTGTAAGCGTTTGTGCCATTTTCTGCAGCACTGCTTTCCTGTGATCATGATGGTGATCTGTCTCACCCAGATGGCTGGGTCAGATCTTAGGTGCTGTTTTTGCTTTCTGAACAGAGGCACGAGGAGCAGGCATTATGACAGCATAGCAATAGTGGGTGGAAAGCATGGTTTCATAATTGGTATTGCACAGTGATCAGCATCCTACGTTGGCTGTGGCCCCTGAGGTGGAATGACTTGGTGTAATCAAGAGTTGTGCGTAAGAGAGACTATTTATGTACGTGTTAGACTTGAGTAACTGAAGGTGTGGTAGAATAGCTACTGCAACAAGCTGCCATCCACCAATACACAGTTCTTGCATGGTTCTTTCTCTGGTGGCCACCAGTCATTGGAGGGGTAAAAAGCATGGATGGCAAGGCAGTCAGTAGCAGCTGAACCTGGGATCAGGCCTTCTGAGTTAGCCCAACTTGCAAAGACAGCGTAGGCATATCCAGCATGCACTCAGTATGTTTGGGACCTTCTTAAACGCATCAGATGAGGCAGTTTTTATGTTGCAGAGTTTATAGTATGCAACACTAATGACATGGTAACGTAGCACTAAGCTGGCTGTCCTGTGGGGAGTGTAGCCCATGTGATTCTTCATAGCTCATCTCCATTCTGACCTCCTTAACAAACAAACAAACAAAAAAAAAAAGAGTTGTCACTACCTGCTGGTTACTGCCAGGAAATTCTGTAAAGATTTGTGGTTGTTGAGAGCTATGAGAAAATACTCCAAACTTATAAAACTTTTCCTTTTCCCAAGAATAATCAGTTTCCATCTTTCTGGTCTTGCTCATAAAATGAAGTATTAGAACCAAAATGTGGTGGGTTTTTTTTCTGCATTAGAGTCTGCAATATATTTTTATAGTTAATGACATGTCTTTTCTAGACTGTGCTCTGTCACTGCTCTCCGAAAGAGAAGCAAGTAGTCATGTATGTGTATATATGACTTCCCTGGGGGTGCCACCGAGGGTGCCCAACAATAATACCTGCTTCTTTGATCATACAGTTTGTCATTATTTTGGTGGTGGACGAATCACTGATGACCCATTTTCTTTCACTTTAGAGAAGACAGAAGTATGTTGTGTTAACAGCAGTCTTCCAGTGAGCCCTTCAGTTCTTCAGGGTTTGTTTGTTTTGAGATACATCTTGAGCATTGGTATCCATTGAGTTGTCACTGGTGTTGGTAGCTTTTTATTTCCACTGTTGCTGGATTGCAAGTGCTGTTGTAAATCCTAGTAAATGTCACGGGTGAATTCCATAGAAAATTACTTTTTTTCTAAATACTTTGAGAGGTACAGCCAGAGATTAAGATGATGTATTGGATTTTCCTGAAAAAGAGCTTTCTTTAATTAATGGCTCAGTAGACTTTATTGTAGTACTTGGCCAGTGTGACGGCAAAACCAAATCTGTTAAATCACAGGGAATGGGAGAATTCCTATGAGTCTGAAATCCCACACACTCTAGGAAACACAGCAGCAACAGACGTGGTGAAGTAGGTCTACTTAAATCAAGTTAAGCATACTTTGAGGAAAAAGTTATAACTGTGTATTTTATTTTTAGCAAAGTAAAATCTTGAGTGACAGTTCTCATGACTGTACTGAGCAAGCAGTTCGTTACTATGGTGGATAGACTGTTACACAAAGAAGGTTTCCAAGCACAATTTTTCTTTTCTTCATTTTAACACCCAGAGATTCATTTAGTAGACTCAGTCAGCCATTAAATGTGATTGTGCAAAATGAGGTAAATGACATACGAGAATATCCTTGTTCCCCCTGTCAAAAGATGTTGAAGACAGCAGGCAAGATCAATTTGCAAAAGACGGTAGGAAACATAGACTGTTTTACCTTGATCCCATCAGTGATCCTACAATCTCAGACTGAATGGTTTAGTAAGGTACTAGTGGCATGGTATATGTGGAGACATAATGGTAACTGTATTCGCCACCAACAGTATCTTTAGTTCCCTTCTCATGTACAAATCTAAATATTCTGAAACAGTGAGCAAGATCCAGGAAGATCTTTTCTGTCTAATCTGAAAGATCATCCCAAACAAGAACTCAATATATGATTTGATGCTTTGAAAGAAAATTATCCTGAAGCATATCCAGTCACATTGCAACAAATCTGAAACTGCTGCCACAATATACTAATGCCAGTCTTTGAACAAAGGGAAAACAATGGGGCCAGTTAACATGATGAAACATAATCCAGAAATAAATATACTCATTTTGTGACATAATTTTTCCCTATACCTCACCCTCATCTATTTTTTGTCCTCAGCAAGCAATATTTATCTGCCTTTCTCACCATCCTTCAACAGCTAGTGACTGTATCTCCATTTTCCTTGGTCACATCCATCTCTGCTCCACATTTGAAACACAGTTCTCTCTCGTCATGTTGATAAATGAGACAATCCAAGCTAAATTCACAGCTGTTTTTTTTTTAACCTGTACTTGCTTGCATGACTGCTGCATTTCAGACCTAAAGGTTTGTGGTCAAATCTTAGCTTCGTAACGTTTGGGTTCAGTCTACTGACTGATCCTTATTTTGGCTGGTGTCAGCATGAATGAGGTTGGGTTTGGATATGGAAGCCTTAGTGGGCACGGTCGCCTTTGACAGCAGAGCACAGAGAAGGGAAGCTGCCAGGGGAGGTTGCCTACCAGCCTGCGGCCAGGGCTTTTCCTTGCTGTTGAGGGGCTCTTCTGACTATTTGATCATTCTTGTGTCAGGGTAGAGATGGTTGCCTCGAGTTATACATCAAAAGATTAAATGGGATGGCTTTCTGTCATGTACCTGCTTCTTCTTCACTACGTACAGGCTAGCATCATTAGAACTGCAGGTTGCTTTCTAGCTTGATACGGCCTACACAGAAAACCATGTTCATGATTCTTCTTGTCTTCAAGTGTTCTGAGAAGCAGCAGGCAGGAGTATGCAACATGAAGAAGGCTTCATCTTGTGTAAAAAAAGGTTTGTGAAAGACAGGGAGTGACAAAAGACTTTTCAGAACTCCTCTGTCGGGCTGTTAAGCAAGTATGGGCACCCTCCATTTTGTTTTCCATTTTAACTGGGTGTTCAAACTCCCAATGGGGTTAACAGCAGGAGCAGAAATCAATACATTGTTCAAGGCCTTTACAAAATAGTGGATGCAGATGCAGTTATTGCATTCACAAACAGAAGCTTAGGGAAGGAGCTGAAGGTGATCACTTTCAGGTTGAAGGGGTTGCCTGTTCGCTAACCATTTGTTTCTCCATTTGTGTATTGTGTTGCCAGAACTTGCACGTAGATTTTGCAGGTTATTTCAGACCAAGTAAATTGTTGCATTTCCTTGTTCTTATTTCTGCATCAGTATCTTTTCTCCAATCTTACACATACTAAAGCAGCATTAAGTGTTCAGCAGCACTGGACACCGTTTAGGACTTATTTTACTGAGCTTTTGGATATATTTATGAAGGCTTCTTAGGAACATGATTTAGTTAAAACAGCCTTTTTATTGCAGCAATATCACTAAAAATCAATGTAAGATAGGTTTGTAGATTCTTGTAAAGTGTTTATCATCTCAGCCTTCTTGGAAGAGGCAATTTATTGAGTGTTTCACATTATGGAAATTTTAACTCCTGTATTTTACATCAGAGCGACTAACATCTTTTCTGTTTCAACCACTACTTTACATAAAGTTGGGAGGGTTTTTTTGCAGTAGCTTTGTGGTAGCCGTAACACAGTTACTATACTTACAATAGTATTGAATAGTATTTTTCTATTGCAATTTTAATATATTTACTATTTAAAAGAAATTAATTTCTAATCTAATCTAACTAAGAGCTTTTGGGGCAGATGAAACCTCAGGTAGAAATGAGCCAAGCTCCTGGCATTGCGCTGGGCAGCAAGCTGGCATGCTTGCTCCAGGAACAGTCCTTAAGGAGCTTCCGAGCAAGGCTGTAACAGGGCAGGCTCCTTGAGGCCTTCTGAATATGCATGTAGCTAAGCAGCGTGGTGCAGTGTTTTATGTTGAAAGAGAAATAGTGATACAGTAGAACATGGCTACATAATTGTATCTTCTGTAGGGTGTCTGTAAAAGAGGAAGAGGATATATGGGAAATTGTTTTCCTTTATTTGAAGTAATGAACATGATATATGCGTGGGACTGAAGTTCAGTAAAATTACCACCACTAATAATGCATATTCTTTCATTACCAGCAAATGTGACATTTAACTGAATTAGGCTGCCAAACTCTGACCTCTAAAATATGAAAATGTGCTTTTCCTGACTGTTTGAAGTCCTTAAAGGTCTGAATAATCTCTGATTGAAGGCCATGTTCATGTTGAACATATGATAGAAAGTCGGGTAAATGATATAATCAAGTTCATGCAGTCAGGGTTACGTTACTGCTTTAGAGCTGAAATAAACCTGGTTAGTTTTAAAAATACCCATTGCTGTGGATATTGCTCTCCTAAAAAGTTAATACATAATATGGAGCATAATCTCTAATGGTGTCCATAGGCAGCGTAAGTGTAGATTAGTAATCTTCAGGTCTAGCTTTGGTTCATAGAATCATAGAGTCATAGAATCATAGAATGGTTTGAGTTGGAAGGGATGTTACGGATCACCTAGTTCCAACCCCCCTGCCACGGGCAGGGACATCTCCCACTAGACCAGGTTGCTCAAAGCCCCATCCAACCTGGCCTTGAACACCTGCAGTGATGGTCATCCACAACTACTCTGGGCAACCTGTTCCAGTGCCTCACCATGCTCAAAGTAAAAAATTTCCTCCTGATATCTAATCTAAATCTACCCTCTTTCAGTTTAAAACCATTACCCCTCATCCTATCGCTATACTTCCTGATAAAGAGTCCCTCTCCGGCTTTCTTGTAGGCCCCCATTAGGTAATGGAAGGCTACTCACTATAAGGTCTCCCCAGAGCCTTCTCTTCTCCAGCCTGAACAACCCCAACTCTCTCAGCCTGTCTTCATAGGAGAGATGCTCCAGGCCTCTCATCATCTTTGCAGTCCTCCTCTGGACCCACTCCAACAGGTCCATATCCTTCTTATGGACGTTGGGGGCTCCAGAGCTGGATGCAGTACTCCAGGTGGGGTCTCAGAAGAGGGGAGTAGGAGGGCAGAATCACCTCCCTCTTCCTGCTGGCCACACTTCTTTTGATGCAGCCCAGGGTACGGTTGGCTTTAATGGACTATGAGCACACATTGCCAGATCGTGTTGAGCTTCTCATCCACCAATACCCCAAGTCCTTCTCCTCAGGACTGTTCTCAATCCATTCTCCGCCCAGCCTGTATTTGTGCTTGGGATTGCTCTGGCCCAGGTGCAGGACCTTGCACTCGTCCTTGTTGAACCTCATGATCATGAGGTTCACATAGGCCCACTTTTCAAGCCTGTCAAGGTCCCTCTGGATGGCATCCCTTCTCTCCAGCCTGTGAACTGCACCACACAGCTTGGTGTCATCGGCAATCTTGCTGAGGGTGTGCTCAGACATGCTGGATAGATGAATTGAAACTGGAACTTCATTGGGAGAAGACTGGAACAGAGACTGTATGGACATAATCATTTCAATGTATTTTGCTTTTTCCTGTCTGTGAATCTTTACTAATAGTACATTCTTAATGAGTTGAATTAAGTATTTTAAATATTGACGTGTATAGGCCAACTTAGTTGTTCAAGATCACCTTCTGCATTTATAACCACAAACAATAAAAATCAGTCCTTTATACTCAATTGACTTTGTAACTATACTTGTGCTTTACTTGAATGAAAAAGCACAAATTTAAAAACTTGAAGTTTGCACGAACAGGAGAAATTTGTCTTTTAAAAGCCTTTTCAAACTCTGTGACATCACAGGACAAAAGCAGTAGCTATTTTCATAAGTTGAAAGTCTTTTTGGAGTAGGTAGTTGAGTGATTTTTTGGTCTGTTTCCACAGGTTTTCAATACATATTCCAATGAAGACTATGACAGGAGAAATGATGAAGTTGACCCAGTGGCTGCATCAGCTGAATATGAACTCGAGAAGCGTGTGGAAAAGCTGGAGCTCTTCCCAGTTGAACTAGAAAAAGGTATGGAGCCTGTGTGCCATTTCCAGTTCCTGCAACACTGATCTAAAAGGCTGAGGAAGTCTACACGTGCCTACAGAGCCTGTCTTGAATTCCTGTGAATCTGTTATAGTCACCTTGGCTTTTTGGCTTTCAAGAATTTTTGATAAGGAATTAAAGAAGCAGTTCAGAGACATACAGTTCTTTATTTCCCCAAGGGAATTGTTCTGTGTCACTCCATTAACATATGATTTTACACAGTGTTCGATGTGATGCTTTTCGTTCTCCACTAGAAGAGTAAAAATCGTGATTGTTGTTCTGAGCTCCTCATAAGAGTGAAGGTGATATCTAATAAGGGTGAAGGTAATATTTTTTGTGTGTAATTAAAGTGGGAGAATAATAAAGTTTTTAAAAGGAAGCAAAAGGTTATTAATGTTACTGACATGGAAAACCAAAAGGAACCAAAGCGTAAATGTTTACCAAATAACTATATAAATAAGAAGCATCTGCTTTCACTTCTCTTTTTTACAGATGAAGATGGACTTGGCATAAGCATTATTGGAATGGGAGTCGGAGCAGATGCAGGCCTTGAAAAACTGGGAATATTTGTCAAAACAGTAACAGAAGGTGGGGCAGCAGAAAGAGATGGCAGGTAAACTAGATTCAGTATTTGGATTTTTTTTTTATGCCAGCAATAGTTACTATGAATTACAATTTTCATAGGAAAGAGTTGTTTGCTTAATGTAGTTCATGATAACTCAAAGCTGTAAAATTTGGAGACTTCCTTGGTAAGGTCCAAATACCTGATGTGGTTATGAGAAGACACCAGTTCTGTGTACAGAGTTTAAACTGTTCAAGAAGAACATATTTGCCAAAGTTGTGTGTTTGTGAATACCTGAAACCCCAGATGCTTTAGTGTGAGTAAAGCCGGAGATTCCAAATTGTGTATCACTTTTGAAGGTACTTTAGATTTTAAAGGTGTTGAGCTCCCACATGTTCTTCTGGCTTCAAACCAGCTTTAAACAATGGGTACTTATGAAAAAGAGTTCTGCTCAGCATTTAATTAGGATAGTAATTAGTGTATCTGAATGCTTAAACTCTTAATACATACACCTCCTTTCAAGTTTACTAATGCAGGCTGTTACTTTGTATTTCTTATTATACACGATTTTCTGCTCCAGAGTTCAGTTTTCACCCTACAGCACTGAAAGTACACTAATCAGTTGGAATGGGAAGCTGTATCATAAATCTTGCCCACTAAAGAAATGAATTGGTGTTTGTAGTCTTATGTGATGCTCATATTAAACCTGGTTGCTTCTAGAATTGCTTACTTGAATGTGCAGGTTAAAGAATTCCTTTTGAACATACAGTATTTCCTATCATACAGGACAGAGTTATCTGCCACAATCAGACCAATGTATCTCATTAAAAGTTAGAAAAACACTTTACTGTGTAATCATTTAAAAATTAAAAGTATTCTTAAACATCATCCAACCCACGTCATTTATTGGTTTGTCCCAGTGCGTACCCTTTGTAAATTTGCATGCAAATAAAATATTACTTATCTGATACATTAGCAATTAAGTTTACTTATATGCATGCTTTACTTATATTTTTAACCATTAGGGTTTTTTTTATATTAGTTATAAATACTACCAAACACAAACACAGGTAAATAGAGTAATAATAAACTCTAAAAAGTTGATAGCCTTCTGAAAAATATGTTGCAGTAACATGTTCCTAATTGATGAGCACCAATAGCTTTTCACCCAGGCAAAAGGTTGTTCTGCTGTGGAAACCCCACACAAATTAGATCAGAAGGCTCTGCGTGGCAGTGGGTTGCAAAATTTTATAACATTGCTCTGAAACTACCGAATTATACTGTCTTCCAGACTGGGCTTGCAGGTATCTTTGCAGATCTTGGCAATAAGATACCAGGTTGGAAGACCAAATACTGATTTATCACAGGCTTAAAAATTATGAGGGGGAGTGAAGAAGCTGACACCTCAAGATGTCATGACTTCATCCGTTACTTTAAGTGAACGTTTTTCTGAAAGGTATGCTTGAGCTCAGCCAGAAAGCATTAAGCTCACGACTGGCATTCTGTGTGAAATTCTCTGGCTGAAAAATCAGTTTGCTCACTACTGCTCTACGATGATCTGTATTTTCTGTTCCTCTCATTATTTATGTGTTTGAGTGGGCTACAGAAGTTAATGTTCAATCACAAGTCTTTTCTTTCATTTCCCTAGATGGCATCTGAAAGGAGGTTGTCAGCTGAGAAAAAATAATATCCTTCTTTGACCATTCTAATATTTGTATTGGTTTTCAACTGGCTGAATGTTCAGTCAGCTGAGAAATAGTCCTCTGATTTTCTCTTTGAGAGCTTGACTGATCATTCACTTGGGAAAGGGACATGTAATCCTCTCAGTCAGGAGCAGCCGGTTCTGTAATAACGTGCATCAACTGTAAAGGGTCCTGTTAACTTCATCTTTGTGAAAACCCTAGTTAATCATTGACACTGATAGCAAAACAAAGTCTCCTAATGGATATTAAAACTCTTATTTCAGCACTTGCATCAGATATTCTGAATAACCACATAGGAATCTTCAAGCAGGCTCTTCTGCAACTACAATTTAAAGCATTGCAATATCTGCAGGATAACTCCCATCTTTTATCGAAGACCCACTGAGTCGTGATCTAAAGTACTTGCCTCCCATGGAAAATCTGTACAGAGGGTTTTCTCAGTGATTGAGCACTGCTGGCTTGATTCGTGATGATAAACAAGCAGGTAGTGTTCAGTTGTCATATCAAAAGGCATTGTGTGGCAGTATTTAGCCAAGGAGGGTGCTTTGAATCGAAAGTTGATAAGTAATAAGAGAGATTATTGATAGTGTGTAAAATAAGAAATCAATCATTAGACTGAATATGAAAAAGAAAATCTTTTCCTGGATGAATTCATAGCGGCTTCTTTCAAATTATTGTAGTGATGAGTCATTCACATTTTAAAGTATTTTGGTAACACTGAGAACAACAGTTTTGAAACATTACATGGTTCTTAACTTGAAAAATACCTTACATGTTGTCTCTACACAGGTTAAATTTTTCAGTTCATCATACAGAGCAGTAATTATGCGAGTAATTTGTTCTACTTTAGTTGGTTCACTTCTGTAGTTGCTACTTCAATGAAGTGCTGCTTTGCATAGGTTTAACTCATGACCATTAGAAAATAATTGGCAATTCTTCTGACAATTTCATTAATGATAAAAGCAGTTAAACCTCTATAATTCAGGCTTTGCCACCCTGAGCCTAATTTTTCATTCATATTTGAAATTAGATTTGAGAGACAGAGGAAGCCTAGAGCTCCTAATGGAGGGGTCTCTACAGGGAAGGCTGCGCAAAGAACATGGCTGTGAGGATATTTTGGTGTAGCTGGTGCCTGGGGTGGCTTGTCTCGGGGTTTAGGGCTAGGCTACAGGTACAGAGCTGCGCTGGGAGTGGGGCTGGAGGGGAGACACCTGAGGAAGAGTCAGGCAGCCAGGAGAATATGGCTGGGAGAGTATAGAACGTACACAGCGACAGACAGGAAACTTCTTTTTTAATCAGATGTAGTTATATAATTTGAATAACGATTATGTTAATTGTATGTTATTTCATATGGATGTATGTTTATACGTATGTACAGAAAGAGAGGAAGTTGGGGAAATAATGGCCGTAAAAATAAGAGTTGGAAATTAATTTAGTAGCTGTACAAACAAGAAAGAAGGAGATACAAAATATGCCTAAAGGACAAATGAAATCAGACTGAACTGCAGTAGATCAAGATAGAGCCACTTACGAAGTTGCAGGCAACAGTTCTCTAACATGATGTTTCATCACCTGAAATACTATAACTATGTATCTGTATGAACATTGCTAGTCCACTGCATAGTGAAGTAGGGTAACTGCAGGTAACTGCCATCAGAAAGGAATCTGTTCTTCCGCTGTTTGGTTTTCATCCAAAAGGCTGACATCTTCCCACTCAGTGGGCACCACCTTCTTAAATTTCTCTTCTTGGAACTCCTGCCACCATCTGACTGCACTTCATGTGTGCTAAAGTAAAAAAAAAAAAAAATTTACAATATCTAAATACCATAAATATTAATGTTTGGTGTATTTATTATATGCTTCAGTGAAAATTGAAATAAAATTCTGAGATTAAAACGCCTGGTATGATTCTCAAGGTAGGAGTTTATAGGCTGTCATGAAGATAATTTTTTCAAAGTTTCTTATATGCAGAAGGGAGATCCTGCCCAGAACACAGGGATTCTGTGGTGTGAGGCTGCCAAAGAATAAATCTTGTATTTCTTACTCGTCACTGAGGCCCAAAGAACTGAAGATACTACTTGAACACATGTAGAACTCCAAAGCATTGCCTGAGACTTGACAGAGAAATTAGTGCTCCAAGTCAAAATGCTTCAGCCCTCTTTTGAAGGCTTTGTTTTTATTTGAAAAGAAGTCTTATCACTAAGATATCTTAAAATATTAACCATCTTAATTTAGGTATTTCCATATAATTTAAATGGGAATTTTTCATAGCAGTTTCTTGGTTCCTTTGTAAATTGTATCGTTTGGATCAGTAGCATCCCTGTAAGTACTTGAAAATTGCTCCCTTTGACTAGTTCTGAATGTGTTTGGGTTTTTTTTCTTTATTTTTGAAACTATAGGAGTTCGTGCGTTTGGAGAAGACATTTTAGTATTGTAGTCCTCCTTCCAAGCATTTGTAATCCAGATGAGTCCAATGTCTGCTCTAGGGATTCCGTAGCAGTGCTTGCTTCAGAGAAAAGCAGCACGTTTTTTATTCCGCCTAACTTTTCCTGCATCAAACAGTGTATCGACTGTAAATAGGTGTTTGGTTTCAAAGAGGGAGTCCTCATTAAAACAGTCCAAGGTCTTACTATTGTGTGCAGCAAGATCACACTTACACTGGGAATTCATCTTTTTGGAACAAATTAGATGAAATATTTTAGGAGAGTAGGTCACAATTAAGACTGGTGCACAAGCTCTTTTCTCCACAGATGCTCAGGTTGTTTTAGTTAAATATTGCATTTTTTTCCCATTAGTCTGAAATACCAGAGCTATGTCTTATGCTGTTTTTCAAGATTGGCTTAGGAAAGAATGATATAAGAACTGTTCAAGGATCTTGTTTAATTTAAGTCATATGACGAATTCAAGAGTTGCTGTATTTATATGCAAGGAAAGTGACTGGATGATTGGTGCTATTAATTGTAATGGTGACTTTGAAGCTGGATTTATGAGATGTCTGCGTGCAAAGAATGATGCATTTTTCATATTTACCTCAATAGTTCTATGACTGAGTTTTTATTTAAAGTCTTTGTTTAATATCAAACTAAAAAGTTCTCTGTATGCTAAGTTTTGCTGAAAATTCACCAAGAATTCATACAATTATTATATATTTTTGATTTTCCCCTGAAAGGATCCAAGTGAATGACCAAATTGTGGAAGTTGATGGCATCAGTCTGGTGGGTGTTACACAAAATTTTGCTGCAACCGTTCTTAGAAACACCAAAGGGAAAGTCAGGTGAGTATTTCAGAAGAAAGAAAAAATGTGATTGAATACTTAAGATTACCTGGTTTATTTCACAGAAGTGTCAGTATGCCCAGGTGGAATCAGAGTTATTTGGCCTCTTTGTGTCTTCTCTGCTTATATCCCAAGGCAGGGATGAGTTATGGTATTACAGATTGTTGTTTTGGCTTAGATTGTGCTGAAATTGCACATAGAAGAGAACTCTTCACTGACCTAGATCTCTATGGACCTCAAACTGTTTCTCTTAGCTGGGATGACAAAGGTCATATGGAAATGGTCAGATGGAAACTGTGCCGCCACTGATCACCGTCCTGCTCTTCCACTGGTGCGAATGGACACGTTACTGCCCCAGGGTTGGAGGAGTAAGGTAGTGAGCAGTCTGGTGCTCACAGGTGCACCTCAGCACAGAGGAGAAGAAAGTACTGGATGCAGTAGTGTTAACAGCTGTCAAATCAGCTTAACAAATTGAGGAGAGTAACATCCCAGTATTAATTCATTGAGCTACCTGAGTCCCGACACCATCTCTGCATTTCTGTCTGCTCCTATGCTGTGGTTGATTGAAAGGCATCCCTGTAGAAATCCATAAACTAATGAAATACTAGTATGCTAGAAAATGTGACATATACTGCAAGTAAAATTCTAAACTAATGTAGATACAAGGCTGTAAAATGTTTGTAAATTAATAAGAACAGTATTTGCCTAGAAGTGAACTGTTTTGCCATTTAAAAACCTATGAAGTCATGTAGCTTTTTTGTTTAATAGCTTGTTAAGTTCAACAAAGATATAACTCTACAGAATAAATCCCAAAATGTCTTTGGCTTATTGCAGAGCAACAGCCATTCTGTAGTCACTCTTTGGTTCTCTCTCAAAGTCCTCTCTAGTGAGTACAGCTGAATTCTTTAATTAATGAGTTTGGGGCTGACTTCTTTTGAACTGTGACTAAACTACTGGTGATAATATATGCAGTCCCCCGCAGACAGTGGTGGTGTATGCTGGCGTGCACATTTCCACAGTAATTCCGTAGCTGTTCCCTCACAACATTAAGGAATAGTGTTGGGATGTGGATTATGAAGAGAATCTTGGAGGTGGTTGATCAAGGTTTTATTTGAAAGAGGTTATTTAGGGAAAAAATTATTAGAAATTGTAGCGTATTACAGGTGAATATATTTTCGTATAACATTTACAGTTTTAGCTACATCTGCAAAGACTCACACGTGCTGTGAGTGTTCCTACTGACTCGACTATAAAAATGAGTATATACTTTATTAGGTTTTCTGCAGAGTTGATTCCTTCGAACATAAAATCCTTATGACAGAGAATAATGTCTTCTTGTGTTTCAGTACACAAAGCAAATGCTATGTATATTTTGTGTTTCATGTTTTAGTTAAAAAAAGAAAGGAAAGCACTCACATAAAACATAAGTTTTATATACATTCATAATCGGCTTCATTCATGTAATTAATATTGGATAAGTTACAGAATAGAGGGCTTCCATGGAGAAATAATGGGCTTGGAGGAAGGAAGAAACATAAAATGATTTTCACACAGAATGCTCCCAGAATCTTCTCTCGGGAAGTAAATTACAGTCAGACTGGTTGCAATCTAGACCCTTTTGTCATAAAATAGTGGACTGTAAAAAGTATTTCTTCATTGTTGTTGAGCTCACATTGTCAGGTGTACTATGTATCCTGTGCACAGGGATCATTGGCTTCTGACAGGTCTCATTTATCAAGGAGAGATGTGTGAGCTTCTACATTTTTCCTTGTAAGTAAGCTTAAGATATTGAGCTTGCACAAGAAAAATGACCCAGTGCAGCAGTGTCACAACTAGATTTAAAAACTCATAAAAATATTAAATTAAAAATAAAATGAAACATACATTATAATATGAATTATAATATACAATAATATTATTAAATAAAACAGACGTATAATTATCTGTTTGCACACTGCCATGCTGTGTGGTTAGCAGGCTCTTACTAATGTATATGTCCAATTAGAAGAAAGGAATGGGTAGAATTTGGTGCAACTCCTCCTTTTTTTGCTTCATTTTAAAATTCGTGGGGAAGAAAGCTCAGAAAGACTACTGGTCTGCTTTACACAGGGCAGCTGAGAAATGGATGATTTTTTTCCTGGTTTGTGGTAAGCTGGGAGCGAACGTTGATGAGATGGCTGATCATTGTGCAGCACAGGCTCCTGCCTGGCTTGTGGTCGGGTCCTGGACCATTGAGCTGATCAATGCTCTGCTGGCCCTGATGGACTGTATTGTTTTTAGCTACTCAAAATCAGAAATGCTTCCAGAAAGTTGAGGGTTTTATTGGAGGCAGAGATTTGAGGGTGCTTGATGTTTTGGCTTTACTGTAGGTTTAAACATTTGCTTGTAAAGTAAGTGAGAGCTAGTATTGATGAATTTAGATATGAAAGAAAATGATGTGTTTTTATCTTGCTGACTGCTTTTCCTTTTGTGTACGACACAAGGGTCCTGCCTGCTGCTTGTTCTGTGAGAGAACAATTGTGTTCTGACAGATCCTCTTTCCCACTTACACCTGTGTTAGAGCTGGGGTGGAGAAATCCCCTGTCCCTGTTTGGCAGACAGTGCTCACCTCTGTACCTGAACTGCTCCAGAACCATAGGGACAACGTAAGAGCATCTTCTGCAGCAAAATCCCTCGCTTGCCCCTGGCCGTCAGCTCCTGCATGTTGGCAGTGCAGGGAGCGATGCTACTGACCTTTGAGTGCACCGTTCCTGTGGCACCTGCCATTAATGATCCATGCCACTGTGGGAGGCAGGAGCAGAGGAAAAGGTTGCTGCTATATAAATACCTTCTGATGTTCCTGCGGTGGGTGTCCCAGCTGAACTACAAGTGTGTAGGCAACGTACAATTGCACATCCTGCCTAATTCGAGGCAAGGCAACTTTGTGAATCCTTTCACAGGAGAAATCACATCCACGCTTACTCACACGTGTGCTGTTTAACAGTGTCAGTTCAATGGATTTTATAGAATTGCTTTAATAAGAGTAGTTATCTCTGTGATCATAACATAAACTGTGTGTACCTTTCTTCTACCTGGTGTCCTGTACACACAGATATGCGTGCATTTCACTGGTCTTATTTCACATTTATAACCCACAGCATTACATACACAGTCATTTTGTCCTTAGTCTAGTCAAAGTGTGTGCTAGTTTTTGTAGCAGGGTTTATTATGTGGGATCAGTTGCAAAGAAAGGACATTCGTGAACAGAATTACATTAAAGCTACTTCTTAATTCTTTGCAATAAATGCAGTCAGCACCTCTTCAGGGAGCTTGCATAATACCAGTACTTAGTGATTTATTTTTCTCCTTTGAGCCTTCTGAACACTTTATGTGATCCTGACAGTGGAAATCATTGACCTAGAATAGATTTTTGCAATGTTTCTGCCAGAAAAATGTATCCAGACTGTCTGTCGCTGACACAGTAAGGAATCTGGGAAAATGAAGACATGGCTTTTACCTTTTGAACTGTTCTAGGTGAGGGTGAGAGAGGGGAAAAGACAAGTAAATATAAGCAACTATCATTATTTTATCCATTTTTTGATGTATTGGAATATTCATAAGAGTTGTCATACCCTAATGGAAGATTTGGCAAAGCCAGCCAATTTGGCTTCACCAATGATAATAAGTTCAATTATTCTTTCTTACAGTGTTTCATATGAAGATAATCGGCACCCACCAGATGTATTCTGGTAGCCTATGGAGTCAAAGGAAGGAGAGGGAATTCTCTCATAATCCCAGCTGGCAATCAGTTTCTGGTTTTAGGGATGAGAATTAGTGTCCTCATGACTCTAATCTAGCAAATACAACTATGAATGCTATTTCAATTCATGTAAATATCAAGTCTTCTTTATAATTTTGCGTAACTATTTAGCTTACTAATATCTCATATTAGTGGATTTCAGAATTTGATTATATACAGGAGGGATTTTCCATTGAAATGTGTGGTGTTTTTCAGTTTTGTTGAGTGTCGGCCCTGCTCTAAGATTAATAGATCAGTCAGAGGGCAGCACCAGACTAATATCACTAATTGTTCTGTGCTTCTTCTGACCACATTTAGCGTGTAATCCATCAACTTGAGCTTTGCAGATGGTGCTTACAATCATAAAACATAGGATAAGGAGGCAGCTTGGCAGTGGGAATCCTATCCTGTCATGGAGCTTCTCCTAGGTTATTCTGCCTCACAGCTTGCAGTCTCATGGAGTGCGGTGCTAAGTAGCAGACCTGAAGTTCTTTGAAGTTGCTTGGATGATGTTGAAGGTGTGTGTGACCCCACTCTTGCTCCTGTTCTTCATCATAATGAAAGGGTGCTAGGGGACCCTAATGTTTTCACCAGGGGAAGCTCACTTGGAGAGTTGTATACCTCCAGGAAATACTTTTTTTTCTTTTACAGAGAAAACCTTATCCTTTTACCATACTCGCCTAGTCTCTGTCCATCCTAGGACAAATATGGGAGATTTCAGTGAGGACTGCACTTTTCTGCCTCACTGGATACAAAGATTTGTGCCCACACAGCTCTGGGTAGCGCAGGGTCCCAGGAAAGGAGGAAGACTTACTGCGTTGACAAGTAGAAGGGGTCTTGCATGAGTGGGAGCATCGGAAAATACCAGTCCTTCAATTGCTGCTTGTATGCTTTTATCATTAGTGCTTTCCTCTGAAAGGTTTCTTTTAAGGAATTTAACCAAATTCAGTATTCTACAGGAGAGGCGAATTCTAAATTCCGTGTCCTTCTTCCGTATCCTGTCGTATGAATGTGACTAAGCATTTTCTCAGCTTTCCAAACTGTTGCTAGGCACCGAGCAGATGCTCTCATGGTGCTTTCTGAGTCAGTTCTTGAGTTTTCAGGGAACCACACAGAACCTGTGCAAAACCTGTTTGATTTCTCATGATTTGCATCACCTTGAAAGTAATTTTATTAATGCTAACCTACCAGTGAGTTTACCAATTTTTGTTTCTGCTGAAATGCCTCAAAATCTTCCCATCTTAATAAAAGATCTAAATAATTAGTTAGCAAATTTTGCCATGTTTAATTAATCTTCAAGATTATTGAAGAGTAGGTTCTAACAATAGCAGCGTAACTGTCAAACCCTGGTGCTTTCCACTATTAACGATACTCTATTGTAAATAAGAATTACCATTTTGTGTTTTTTCTTCTCTGGATGGTTTTAATTCAAAGCAGGGTATTGTCTCAACTCCCACTCCCAGTTCACAAGCTAATTTCTTTCTCTCTTACTGTACTTCAGATGCAATATTTCAGAANTTTTTAGATAGCTCTATACAAGGAGCAGTTAAAAGGCAAGAAGTGACAATATTGGCTTCTTAATTAAAATTAACACCAACTCGGTATGTCATTTATTCCATCTTCAGCTAATTCCTCACCCCATCTTGAGCTGATTTTTTTCTGGAAAATATACTGTCTCAGAAAACAGCATTTGCATGCCTGATGTTACTTTTGTTTAACTTCACAACATCTGGAAAGGTAATTTATACAGTCGTGTCTATGCAAGCACTAAGACAGTATAGAGGACAGATGAAGTCAACCGCAGGATCTAGCCAGCAGCAGTATACCCCAGTGGGAATGCTGTTTGCTCACAGTAACAGTGAACAGCATCGCTTTATTTTTGTGACTCCTTCCCCTAGATAATCATCTTCTCGTCTTCCAGTGTGCAGATTTTCTCCTGCTCTTTCTTTTCTCTCTACCTGTGCTTTTGCCCTATGAAACAACTGTGCCTTTGAACATTTGCAGGCATTCTCCATCCTGCAGATCCATGTTGTGGAAGAGGCAGGAGAGATTTCTTCTACTTCTTCTAGTCCTGAGTAATGAGACAGGAGCCAAAAGCAAGATGTACCACCTTCCGTGGCTGATTCAGAGAGCTGGATTGTGTCGTCTTTTTTTCTGGCTGGGGGTGTGATGGTTTTGTTCCTTCTTTCCTTGTCTGTTTCTTATTCCTTGAATCCAAGCGCTGGAACCAAGGAGAGAAAAAGAAGAGGAAAGAAAAGCCCTTTGCTCTGCGTTGCTGATTGCCAAGCTGGGACTTTATGAAGGGCTGCTTAAGAAGCCATGTGTGCTTGGTGCACATTCTGCTTCTTTGATAAACCTGAATCATGGACCTGGCAGAAACTAAATTCGTGGTGCCTTGTACCAAAATAGTGTGAATTTCTCCTGTTCATTCCACTATGGTTATAGTAAAGTTTACGTAGTATGAACTGGTTTCATCTTTCTGGTCTCTGCAAAGCACTCCTACAAGCGCTGGTAGTCATTCTGTAAGACTACCAGGAGTAGCGTGCTGAACTTAATGTGAAAAATTACTTGTGAGCACTGTGACCCCTTAGCACCGGTGGGGTAAGGCTGCGTTCGTCAGTGCTTTGCTGGTTTATATTCCATGGCTGTGCCTGTTGTAATAGATGAACTGTGCCTCGGACTGTTCATCGGTGCCGAGGCCAGCTGGCACTGCAGTGGTCAGCGCTCATGCCATTAAACTTTCTTAACCTTCAGAGCAGGGTGGCCATATCCAAGTTGTCTGTTGGAAACATCCAAGCTAACTCCTAGCCTTTGCTGCCTCCTGGACGGTGTCTGAGTGTTATTTGGTAGAATATTACTTAACTTAGGCCAAACCATTCCAGAGACTGTTTCAGTGATTTAATAGTGTAGATGTGCTTGGGAGCAGTTCCTGGTAATGTTTAATTTACTGGAATAAACATAACCCCTATGTCCTGAGCTCTTGCTAATTTGAATTTTATGGCAAGTTATTTCTTGAAATATTTGCACATTTGGACAGGAAATTACATGTTTGAGTGTGAAGTATATAAAGAAATCTTCATTTAAAAGCTTTTGGCTGAATTTAAACCGTTTTGCTAGATATCTAGGGCATTATTTTTAAAATCAAGTGTAACGTGAATTAATAAGATTCAACGACGCTGGATTTCATTTGGAGTGGCTTTTCTTTTCCTTTCCTGGAAACAGGAACAACATGGCAGGTTTTTAATCACTTCACCCTCAAATTGGTTGGATCTAAACATAAACTCCTACCCTTGCAACTAAAATATCATCATAAATGTTTATTTAGTTAAGTGTTTTACTCTTTCAAAGTCCAAGATACTATGTTGTGGAAGCTCCCATTCAGTTTTGGTGCACCTTGATTATTGTGGTACAACATTGTCATAGCTGGGCAGAAATACCCACCATTCATCCTTGTAGGATAATTCCCCAAGCCACGGGGTTGGTGCTGTAGGAGCATTTATCTACCCGTAGGCTGTGCTACGAGGGTGGTCCAGCTTGCCTAGAATCTGGATCACCTGATCATCCAGATTAAGAATGTGGTCTGAACTCAGCAGCTTACTTGTGACCCATCTGTATTTCCTTCCCGGGTTTCCTTCCCATGGATGCCAGCAAGTGTGAGGGTGAGGGAGGGCAGATCTCACTTCAAAATGCAGTCAGGTTTTAGAAACTTTCCCAGGTAGCACTTGTACCTTTTGAACATATCTGATGTATGTGCTTCACTTGCATGCAGGTATGTTAAAACATAGGTTTATGAATGTGTTTCTTTGAGCTGGCCATTCCCATAAGAGTTGGGTGGTGCTATAGAGAATGCTGATTAAATGATGATCATGTATTCAAGGAAACCTTTTATGCAAGCATTGTGTTGAGATACTGCCAGGCTCTCTGGAAGAGATTCTCTACCTGTGCTCTCAGAAGAGCAGAGCAATGTAAGGACCAGAAGCAGGAGAGGTGCCAAAACATTGAATCCCTTGGGTAATTTTGAAGTACTCTTGAATAAAGCTAATGTGTCAGCGAGGCCCTAGACTAGAATTGACTTCTGTGGGAATAATTAATCTAAGTGCATTAATATTGGTGTGTGGGTTTTTTTACATGACTTCCTAGTCGTCTGACTCAGTATCCATTTAGTGTTGATAGTAGCATAGCTTATCAGGGGCTTGTATCCAAGATGCTGTGGAGAGAAGGCTGAGGCTCTTCTAGCACTTAAGCTATTACTTTGCTGCTTGTCCACCAGCACTGTTGATACTGCTGAGGAAGACCTTGAATATGTCACAGGGCTCTGGGGGTGAGGGTGGAAGGGCATAAGAGGTATTATTCTTGATCATGGCAGTCAGGTAGGATTGGATGCAGGACAGCCCTTGGTTGTGCAGCTGATGTTGCAGGGGAGGCATTGGCTTTTATGGTTCTGGGGAGTGATGGGATCCACTTGACAAAGTCGGGCAAGAGCATGTTTTCCAACAGGTCCCATAATCTAGTTGGAAGGGAGGGTTACCTGGTCCTTGCTTTGGAACAAGCAACAAGCGAGTTCAGATGTTATGGTTAGGGACTTACAGGAGATTTACAGAGGACTTACACTGCTCCAACATTTACTGGAAGGGTAATATGGTTTGGTGCAAGTAAGCTGGCAGATTTTTGAAATGTATCAAAAATAACTTCTTGACACAAGTGTTCAATGAGCCAACTAAGGGACGCAGTTTGCTAAAACTGTTCACAAACAGGTTTGTGACCAGTTTGAAGCTGGTCAGTTCTTCAGTGAAGGTTGATGGCATCTTTAGGAGCATTAACCATGAAATGGTGAAGTTTAAAAACTGGAGAGACTAAACCACTACTTCAGCAACAACAACAGCAAGTCACACAGCAAACACTATGCACACATCTGATTCTTGGCTCATTACCGTTAACGTGTTACCTACAGCTCGTGCCACCAAGGAAGTCATGTTCCCGTGCACCTGTCCTGACTGCTGACTGGGCAAAAGGACACCCGTGTTGTCTCAAGTCACTGATAAGTTGGCGTCCTGCTGTCTATGGTCAAATTCAGAGTATAGCATGTAGCTTACTTCATCCTGGGTCTGGGGACAAGGAAGGAGGCTACAGAACTTCTGCACAACAGTTCAGCTTACTGGCAGCTCCAGGGTCTTTGGAGGCTCTTCCCCAAAGTCTCCTTTTCTCTGCTGGCTTTACATAGCCAGCATCCTGCACTAGACATTACATGCGTCGCCCTGTCAGATGTTTCTTACGTGACCTTAGATAACTTCATTCAGTCACTGCCCCTGTAGTCTACTGATGATGGTTACTTCCTCATGTTACTTTGGGTGTTAGTCTCCAGGAGGAGTTATTCACTTGTTTGTGTTAGTTTTGGGTCACGACCATCACTAATCTCCAGGCAAACCTTGTTTACGTCCTTCTACCAATCACCCTCAGTTTCTCTTGGTTACAGCTAATAGCTTTAAAGATTACCATTCACATGCTTGTCTCTGGTGCAGGGGAGGGCTGTGTGGACTTACAGGCATAAGACAGAAGGCACCGTTAGCAAGTTTGCAGGTGAGGTTTGATAGGCCAACAGGCAGGGCTGCTATTCAGAGGGACCTCAACAGGCTGGAGAAAGGAGCTGGCAGAAACCTCACGAAGCAAGGACAAATGCAAGTCCTACATTTGGAGCAGCAGCATAGCCCTCTGTGACACTGTGAGCTAGAGGGCAGCTGTGCAGGAAACACCCCGCGAAGAGGTAGAAAGAACATCTTCAGTCCAAAGAAGAATGGGATGGCAGATACCTTACTGCTGTCTCAGCCGCCTTCCAGGAGATAGAAAGGCTGAATACAAGTTCTTTGTGTTCTCTGTACAGTGACAAGGTAATAGGCAATGACCAGAAGTTGCAGCAAGGGAAATTCTGACTATATGTATTCACCAGAAAAAAAAGCAGACTGTGAGGTTTCTCAAACGTTCGAACAGGTTACATCCCATCATTTGAGAGGTTCAAAACTGATGAAGGCCATGACAAAGTTGGCCCTGCTTTGAACTGGACGGAGAGGGGGGGGCGGTGGTGGTGGCGGCGTTAGGATGGACCAGAACTCCCTTCCAAACTAAACTTCAGTCATTCAAAGATTCTTTGTGACTCCTATGTTTCAGATCATTTTATCTGAAGAAATGTAGTGGAACCTCGTAGTTTGTGAATTCCTTATGTCCAGTCAGTGACCTCTGCGTTTGAGGCTGCCATCTTTTAAGACAGCTTGGTCTTGTTCATGAAAACCTGACAAGTTTCGGCTTGCACTGGTGTAAACAAATAAAACTGCCTTCTTAGAGGGTTCACACCACTTTTAGCACTTTGGATTAATTATATGGCCATTATCCTAATGGAAGCAGCCAGAGTAGGTAATTGAAGGCATCTTGAAATAAATTAGATAAATGGTAGCAGAAGCAGCATAACGCTTTAAAGCTCAGAGAAAAAACATTTTTAAAAACCATCTGTAAAACTTCCCCAAATACAATGAACTTTATTGTACATTTTTTGCTGACCAAACCATATTTTAGGAAAGGTTAGTAGAAAAAAATTGTGAATCCTGTTGCAGAAAAAAACCCCATTCTTTATTTCTTAGAAGGAGTCTGCTGTATTGTTACTTGATTTTTGTTGAATTTAAGGAATCCATGCTAAATTATTTTTATCTGAGGATTTAATGCCTGAAGTATTTTTAGGATAAGTTATTCACTGAGAATAAATCACTAAAAATCCATGTTCAGTATTGTGTCACAGCGTTGGTGCCTCCACACATTTTTCTAGTACCAAAGTTGTTTTCAAAATGGAAATGCTGCTTAATTAAATTAATTCTTATAATAATGTTTCTGTTCCCCCTGGTTGGTAAAAAAATCAGTAAATTACTTTTTGTTATTTCAAGAAGCACAATTCTGCAGATCCTCATTTAACAAATGCTGGAAATATGCAGAAAGCCATATACCAGGTGTACTTTAAAATCATTAAATCATGACTGGATTGCAGGAGATGTAGGTGTTGGTGCCAATTTCAGTAGAATGCTTTTTGTAACCACCATTATCTAGTTTAATTTTCAGATACTGTATTCTTTTAGATCTTCTTAAATCCAAGATAGAGCTAAATATTAATTATATTCCTAGCTTTGTCCCTGTTTATTTTAACCACAACCAAAGAGAATATTTCACAGCTGGTAATTCAGCTAGATTGTGTGTAACTGTGAATGTCAAGGTCAGTTCATGCCCTGCTTCTCTGTGATGTTCTCTCCTCGCTCTTTCTTTTTTGTGGACGTCAGAAATAATCAGTAATGGCCTGAGATTTCATACAGTGATGGCCTGTAGTACAGCTTTACAGATTCACTGGGTTTTATTTTGCAGTTGCTGGCTTTAATAATTTATTATTATAATGAGGTTTAAAGGCTTTAAACCCCTCATTTGTCTCATATCCAGAAACATAACCAGCTTCTTAAATATGTTATCGCTGATAGAATTTAAAGTTCTTTGTTATAATACTTTTGGCCCTTGAGACTAATTAATCAAGTCTGAAATGCATGTGCTTAATTTTGGTGAGCCAGACTGATGCGAAATACATAATTAGCCACTTTGTTGAAGTGTGCATATTATGGTTCAGTGACTAATTTTCTGGTCAGTGAATCACAACCTTATGTCTCTTTTTCATATTTAAACACTTCAGATTATGATAGTTCTCGTATTTAAAGCCATTCTAGATGTAAAGATCTAATTCATGCTTAGCATTTTAATAACTGCCTCTGCTTTACAGTTTTGTAAGAGAGAATATTTATTCATCTCTCTTTAAATTATAAATTTATAATTTGTGGTTTATTTTAGTTGCAAGATAAACATAATTATTGTGTTTGGTTTTGTATTCTTAAGGTCATGGAATGTAACATAGCAAAAGGTTTGGTTCAGGTTTTAGAAACTGCAATTGTTGGCAATGTAGTATTCCATTTTACAAATATACAATTCTGTATCTAGAACTGACATCAATTGTAGATTGAATGCTTCTAAATATTTATTTTCAGACACTTTAGAAACATCTCACTTGAAAGCGGAAAACTGTAGGAAAATGAAACATTCCTTGCTTATTTCTATTTTGGAAAACATTTGCTTTATACTTTATTGTTGCTTTGAGGCGTTTATTCATGTATCATCCAACAGCTTCACGTATCACTGAGGAACTTCACTTTGACATATGATTCAAGCCTTGAAAATCACATCACTATAAACTCTGAGTGGCTTTGGCATGAGAAGAAAAATTTAATTAAGAAGCTTTAACATTTTTACTTCCTACCTAAACTTGCTTGTCTGTATGAAAATATTATTGCAGTACAGTCTAATGTGTCAAAACCACTCCTAAATAATCAGGAGTTACCAGACTTCAGATAAATTATCTATTGTATATTCTAGGTTTTCAGTGTACAAAAATGACTGCATGAAGTATTTCAAGTACTGTATTCTCTGAAGGAGGTGAATTGTGAGGCAGAGGGCAGGAGGGAATATGATATTTGCATCACTTTGTGTGGTTCCATAATTTACCACGTTGGTGATCTCCCTCATGTGTGTACAAGCGTGATGCGCTCTCTACTCTGTATAAATAATACACCCATGCATAAGGTTGCTTAAGGTGTTTATTTAAAATAGAAGTGTGGGGGGTTTTTTGCATATTCTCTTTTAATTTGTTTTTATGTTGAGGGGACAAATACATAGCAAATATGGGTTGAATATTTTTTTTATTTCATGTAGTAATATCAAAAGTTCATTCTTCCTCCCAGCTGAGACTGAAAACATGGCTAGTTTGGTCTTTGTAATACTTGGCTGTAAAATTAAAATTCAGAGGAAACAGGATCCGAGTATGAGTCAGTATGCAGAACAGATGAAGTATAGAGGCCAAGAAGAAACATTCTTTTTCTTTCAGCCCAAGGTCTTTATCATTACTGAGAGCAATGTCACATTTTGTAATTGTAGGATATGAGTGCCAGACTGTGATCTGTTTTGATCAGGATTAAAATGCTGATGCTATTTCCTTGGTTTTGTTATAGTTTCTGCTGTATTTTCTATTAATGTTTTTAACACTAAGACACTGCCTTGCCAACTATTTTCAGAGTGCCCTGTGTCATTATTTCAAATGAAGTCACTCATTCTCACCTTTCTTACCCTTTTGGAAGTAATTATTGACTTGGATATTTTGATGATGCTGAAATAATCTCCAAACTGTATTTCTTTCTATAGTGCCTGGCTTCATAGAGTCTGACAAATTGTTTGGCATAGGAAATAGATTCAGGGTCAGCCACTCATGGGAAGTTGGCTTACACATGGATGCCAAATCCCAATTGACTTTAACAGCAATAGGCAATACTAATGAAAATCATTCTCTTACATGGGATGTAATGCACATTTCTACCTCTAATTCCAACAGTAAATTATATTCATCATTTGAGCCAAATATTGTGGAAGCAAATAATTTAGCATATGCAGTATCTCAGTGTCACCTCATCGTGCTTTTCAGCTCTGCATAATACTTTTTTCACCTGTAATTACCTAATTGTCTCTCTAGCCTGCTAAGAAAATATTCCTTCAGCTTGACATCTTTAAATTGTGCTTTTGTTCAGTAGTTTTCAGTGTTGGTACTGTATAATGGGTTTTTATCATTAATACTATAGATAGCAAAATATCTAATTATGTTTATGCCACTGTGTTAAAAAAAAGTGTTGCAATCCAAGTCAATTCTGACTTTCAACTGCTGAAAGCAAGACTAGGAAGCAGCCTTGTAAGTCTCAGCCAAGAAAGGTATTTCCCTGTCTTTTTTTAAGCCAAAGAAATGTGCTCCCAGTGTTCAGCAATAGCTAACAGAGGAGAAGAATGCTCCTTAGCAACAGGAGCTCATGAAATAAATGAAAGATGTAAATGCGGCTTAAAATTAGGGAAATAGTGTCTGTCAGATTTAAAAATGTGGAAGTAGATTCTCTGTTACAGACAGGAGGAAGGCAAATATCCTCTAAGTCAAGATGGAGAAAGAAGTTACTCTGGTCCGGGTTCCTTTCACTGTGAGCTGCCAAAAGTATGTCTATGGTGTTACTGTGCATCTGGTCTTCTGTAGGCTTCTGGGAAATACATTGCTCTAAAGGAAGTGACGATACGTTTTTCAAAAATTTCCCTGGTCTAGGTTTGTGTCCGTAAAGTTCAAACTCGGAGAATCTCTTTTACTGAAATTTGGAGTGAAGGCTTTAGTGGTTAGTTCTTTTTTCCCACCCTCCTGTAAATACTGTGATGGTCTCATCACTCCTAGTCTTGCACACAGTGTCCTGGCAAATGTCATCCACAGAACACACTTAAAACAATCACAGCCATGTATCTTTGGAGAAAAAGGTTACCCTCTGTACAAGACACAGCTAAAAATCAAGAACTTTGGTAAAACAATAGGAGTAATATTTTTCCACTAATGTTTTGTATAGGTTTGTAATTGGACGAGAAAAACCAGGACAAGTGAGTGAGGTTGCGCAGCTGATTAGCCAAACTCTAGAACAAGAACGCCGCCAGAGAGAGCTGCTGGAGCAGCATTATGCACAGTATGATGCAGATGATGATGAGGTAACAGACTGTCTAGTGTTTCACTATTCAGTGTTTTTTAATGTTCTGTTTTCTGTTCCTAATTCCTGCTTGTTAATTGTCACTCAGAGGTCAATTTCTGGCCCTTTCCATTACCTCTGCTGCTGATTTTTGCAGATTTTGATGATGAATCTTATTTGAAGAACAAAGTTACTGAAAAGCTTTTCAGCATGGTTTTAAACTATTTGTTTTGTTCCAGAAGAACAAATATCAAATTAGTCAATGCTTCTGTAATCATTACTCTTCCTCTGAAGGTGTATGCTTTGTCTGAAATACGGGAATAAAGCTGGTTTGCTTGTGCACTGCAAGATTAGTTTTTTGTGAAAAATGGTAAAAGTCACCTTCTAACTTTTAGGAGGTTGAGGAAGTTTTAGACTTCTTTTTTTTTTTTTTCCTAGAAGAACTGATGTTCTTCTTAATTCAGAGCATTAGGAGATTTTCTGAAAATTCCAGGTAGGACCTCTCCTTCCGTACACTGCTTTTTGTTTCTGTGTGAACAGATATTCTGCAGGATGGAGAATTAATCTGCCTTGTCTGAAGCACGTCTTGATGTTCACAATTAGTGCCTGGTGTCCCAATACAAAGGTTTTGAAACTATCAACTTTATACAGTGTATTTTCCATAATTTCTTCCCGTTCACTTAAAATTCCTAACATGCCTGAATACTGAGATACTTGGAAAGATTAATGAGAGAACTTTTTCAGAGACTGCTGTCTGTCTACTTCCAAAATTAGCTGCTGGGTTAAGGTAAAAGGCAGTTGCTGTAACAAACTGCTTCCACATAGCCCAAGCATACCACCTTCATTTCAAATAATCTTGAATAATATTATTTGAAATGCCAGAGTCCATGTATTAGTGTGGTTTTGTCCCAGGCCAGATTTTTTCTTTTATTTGCAGAAGGAGGTGGTAGAGAAGGGGAGATAGAGAATTCATGCAAAGCATTTATTTCAGTTTAGTTTTCTTTTAGGTACTGAGACAAGGCTTCTAAACGTTGAAATAGAGAAAAAAAAAATACTCCGAGATAAAATCAGGATACACTCAGATTTTAAAACACACTGTTAAACTAGTATTAGATCAGTACAATCAGAAGTGTCTCAGAACACTAAGCAAAAACCTTATCTAGCCCCAGTGATGCTTTCACTCACTTTAATTTCCGCTGATATTAAAAATAAAAATATTTTAATATTTTAGAATGCATCCTGTCATAGGTGCATATTTAACTCATATAAATAAAAAGTGTCCTGGTCTGTATTGGGAATGCATATGTATGTGTGCCTGTGTGAGACCATGAAGGTTAAAAAATCCATGTCCTCTCTGTTCCCTCCTCAAACTATAGAAACATGCAAGTCTTCTAACTTCTGTTTGGTCTAGAATTAAGATTCAGGATCTTGACTAATTTCTTGAAGGAACTCTATCATCTCCTCCAAACCAAAAAACAGACAACTCCCTCTAGTCTTTGGAACAAGAGACTTCTCACAACTCATCCCAGCATGCTGTAGATGTCAGGGTGACATCATTTCATAGTAAATATAGTCTGATAGCTTTCATATTGGCAGGAGAGTTGTGTCTCAAATGTCTGATGTTCAAATCCTTCTCACCGTGTACTCGCATGTAGAGGGATCTGTGGTTGAAAGCAGACCTATGTGAGTGAGTGATGCATTACACCTTTTACCTAGAGGACGTGTCCACCTGCAAAAAATCTCAAAGGTTTGTCTTGCTTACCTTCATGCACCACACAGATGTCATAACTTAAGATCTGGCAATAAAGAAAATGTTAAAACCATAGACATCAATACTCATCCTGGTAGTATCTTCATTAGGTTGTTGCTGTGTTGATGCTGACAGTGACACTTTCATACTGGTGACCACACAATCGTTTCTCAGCGCAATAATGAAAGAGGGCAGGGATGAGTAGGTATCAGATACCTTTTGTGATGTGTTGTCTTGTCCTTCGTTTAATTCAGTAGTTACAAACTCTTAAGGCCTGTTCACCACATAAATTTTTAACACAAAAAGTACTAAGTGCATGAAGTGTTTTCTATTGGTATTATCTTTGGATGATAGAGAGAAATCAAGGTAGGACAAGTAAAGAACAGACTTAAAGGGATCTTTTCTTATTATAATACTACATTGAGGATGATGGCCCCCTCTGCCACCATGACATGTGTTTTTTGGCCATCAGCTTATGCAGTACAAAGGGAACTTTTACGCAGTGTGTGAGGACAGAAAGGAAGACATCTACCAGGGGAAATCCAGAGTATCATTGAGAACCTCTTTTGGAAGGAGAAGGAATTAGGCTTCAGAACAAATGCAATACTTCAGTCCTCAAAACCATTGGGATTGCTGAAGATCATACGCATTTGCTACATGATGCCATATATATATATGGGAAGGGGGTGGTAACCCTTATTCTCAGAATAGACGGCTGGGTTGTAGTTACTAACATATGCAATGAGGCATGTTCCCTTTCTTAATTAACAGACTTATCAGAAGTAGATTTTATTGGGAACCTGCAGCAGTCCTGAATATTATTTTGTCACCTGACTATTCCATCTGAGTAAACTCATGTAACTTGCACCATTTCTAGGCAATTGCCATGACAGAAGCTGTGATATAATGCACATTAGACACAGTTCAGAGACATTTTTGGACACCACAAGCACTTCTGCTCCATTTACTCTCAAATATGAGCATTACTACTCTGCGCTCACCTTTCTCTGTTAGGGTAAATGTGGCTGGGTTTATGTTGCTATACAGCAGGCACCACTGCTAGACACCATTCTTTGGCTCTGGTAAGCAAGGCATCTTTGGGCAAGAAAATCTCAGTTTACACTGTCTGAATTAATATCCACAAATATATAAAAAAAAAACCCTACCCTTTTGAGTTTGTTTCCTCAAAGTGATAGGGTTTCTGACTGCATGAAATTCAGGAATATTTGGATTCCTGAAGGAGTTCCGTGCTGAGGTGGCACAGAATTATACAGGAGTTGCTCAGTCTCAGAGCTGTCAAACTGTCCTATTTATTTTCATACAGTTCTTAAACCATGGTAACGTGGATCTCCAGCTACAGGGCTGCATAAATAAACGAGAAAAAGACCTTTATTCAACCCTCCATTGAGACTGTCAAATTCTGAGCCTCGGAGACTTTACCACAAAGACAGCAATAACATATCAAGTTTCCGGAGCAGGAAATCAGTGATCTGTGTTTGAGTCCTGGAGTCACTGCATATGACTCTGCTTGGTAAAGCTGGTCAAATCACAGGAAGAGAACGCGTGCCAGGCATGTGCAAGTCCTGGTGTTTTATCTTGCTGTGCCACCAGCTGGCTGGATTTCCTCTGTTTTGAAACTTTGGGCAGTCTTCATCATAGCCCAAGCAGCATCTAGCTGTTTTAGGAGGATCTGAATTCTTTAAAATAGCAGCATTATTGAGACAGTTTTAACTTCTGCCAGCCAGCAGAAACTTGTTAGCCTACTGTAACTTCTCTTGCAGGAATGTTACATGACAATTATTTGTTGGGGAAGATTCACGCTAATACACATCACATTTCCAAAAGATACATCATTTACTATATAGGTAATCCTGAAAGAAAGATCATTTACTATATAAATGCCCTGCATCACTGTACTTCAAAATGTGCTGTTATCATGGGCTGCAGGCTGTCACAGGGTTGCAGGATGCTTTCAGATGCTCCTTCAGTTAAGTCTTTGCACGGAAATGGAAGAACCTTGTGCAGAACTGACAAACGCTAAAAGAAAAGGGATGCCCACAATAGGGTCCGTGCAAGACAAGCAGGATAAATGTGCCAACAGCTCACAATTTGTTGTTAAGCTCCCGCAAGCCAAGCAGAGCCAATGGTATCAGTTATTTCTCAAGTACTGTTTAGGACAGGCAGTGTTGGCATTTTCCAGTGAGCCTGTGCTAACTACAGTAAAGCTGCGAGAGTATGTTGTTTCAGGTGCTGCCTCTGGGTAGCCTGCTGCAGAGTTTACTCATCATCAGTTCATCTAGCTTCCTAAAATCCCACATCCTTTTAATCTGTTGTATCCTGTCAGAAAACAAAACTCAAAGGCTTTGAAGTAGGCACTGTCTTTGTATTTCCTATTTAGGATGTTAAGTACGACCTGAATCTGTATCCTTGACTAAAACCTTTTGACTTCCCTGTGTTAACACAGTGTTCTGTGCACACTTTAGTCAAATTCTGCCATTTCATGGAATTTTGATTTGAACATGGTATTATCTTCTTCATCTTCTACCGTGAATGGCAAAAGTCACGTAAAGCAGATGACCTGTTCCCCTGAAGGCTGTATATGGTGATGCAAGATGTGAAATTAATAACATATTGCAGAATCCTCTTCACTCTGTGGCCACAGACAAGTAGTTTTATGCAAGTGATGTTTTAATGTATTTTAATGTCACGAATAGTCATTTGACTATTTTTTAATTCTCATTTATCAGGATGTTCTGAGAGCAAAGCAACATTAGAACTATTGAAGAAAATCTTAACACACACAAAAAGAGAAATGTTGTAACGTGCTTGAATGTCTAACACCCAAAGAATACATTTGTTAAACAAGATCTTTCAGAGAGTACGTTTTTTCCAAGATGATTAGTATGAAGCACTTTTGTAAAAGCAATGATTGATACTATACCATTCTATTTTTCTTTGCTCTTTTGAAAGAATTAAGTATAAACCATCTAAAAAATCAAATGAAGAGGTGGCCTTGAGTTATTTTTATAGTTCTTCAAATGGTGTTCCCTGATTGTGGGAGAGTTTCAGCACAAACAAAAGATTTAGCTGGATGCAGCCTTTGTTATGGTGATTTGGGGAAGGTCTGTCTCCATTATCCTGGCTGGTGCTGCTGCTCCTTCTTTCTGCTGGGGAGGGTTAGGCCTATTTCAAGAATTTACGAGGCAATTAAACAATGCGAGTAACACATTTTCCCTTTTAAAGTGGGAAATTGCAGTTCATGTTTATAAAGATAATTTCATGCTATTAGCTGTGGTAGCACATAGCAAAATGGAATGGCGAATATCAGAAGCTGTTGCTGTGGATGGGATAAGCTGAAGCCCTAGGTGCTACTGAAATGAGAAATAGGTCTTGTGCATGGATGAATTTTGCTCATCAATACAGACTGAAGAGTCCGAGATTTTCCTTCAAGAGCATGTAAGTTTTCATTGACTATTGAGTAAAAAAATATTATTATTCTTGTCAGCTAAGAAAACAAAATGTATTGCAGGCAACCTCAGGCAGCTACAATAACAACTGTTATCTTACAAGGCTTTGTTATTTTGAAGTAAAATAACTTTCGTCTGTGCCCTGCTGCTTCTTGTAAAACACTGAGTTTCCCATTCTAGTTTACTGGCGCAGGGTCTGAACAACCTTCTAGTAATTTCATGTGAAACAAAAGTCAGCAGAGATAATTTTTTCAGGGAAAGTATGTTTCATGTAGTCTATGACATATGTTTACTTTAAGTACACAGCAGTTCTTTTGAACCTGTAATTTGTGTTTCGTGTGATTATAAGATCAGATCCCTTTCTTTTGAAGACGAAAGCAAAAGTCCCATTTATTTCTGTGTTCTGTAATGTGTTTGTGTCATCCTGCTGTCTTGTTTACCTGAGCAAACTGCAGTGCTTTGCTTTGATGACTAGTTTTTGCATTAATTGAAGCAAAAATGACTGTGCCCATCGACACTCATTATGTACAATTTGAAGCGAGATTTTCCTTTGTGTTCATTTTAAGCTGCCTGATGTCCCTCTTCAAACACTCTGGCTCCCGAGGCCAGTAGAATATTGACTGCTCTTGAATTTTTCCCCAGTATAACTAAGTCCTTCATATCTGTTCATTTTTCTTTTTGTATGAAATACGTCTTTTTAGTTCAAGTCTTTGGAGGAATCAGTTTTAACTAAACTTGTCTGTTTTATTCTTTTACCAGAAGTGGTAAATATAATAAGGATTTTGCATTAAATTAATATATTTCTTTAAAATGCACACGTAGCTGAGCCCGATCTGCTTTTTGTGTAAACTGGGCATGAATTTGCTAGTTAACGATCCTATTTCTGCCTCGTCTTTGCGTGCTTCAGAGATTTCTTTGCCACTGCTGATGGACCTGCCAAGATGTTTTTTTTATATAGGAATGATAGTTGTGTATCACCTTATAGATTTTTCAGGGATAGTGACTACAAAATTGACAGTACATGGATTGTGTTAGTATCTTGTCCCCACAGTAATTCATTTCATTGAAATCTCGCTGGGATTTTTGAGTTAGTTGTTCCGCTTCTTGCCACCCTTATGGTGTGCGAAGGTGGTGTTACGTGCTCCTGGAAAAAGCCAGGAGAGTTAGCAGCCTAATTTTCTGTTTAGATAGTAACTGCACATAGCTGCGGGGAATAACATAAAACCAGAAATTACTACAAGTGTAGCGTAAGAGAAGATTTTGTGTGTGCATGTGAGATCTAGACATACAGACTGATAAATTTAATTTCAGGTGTTGCTTTGTTTCGCTGTAATGCTAACATGCCTGGAAACTCCGGTGAGATGTGTTGCGTGTTCCTTTGCTTCTGTTTCAAATAAGGAAAAAAGAAGCAAAACCAGCTGTTAACTTTTTTTTTGTTAAAGACTACTGAGGTTCTTAGTCTTAGTAGATATAAAGTATGTAAAATAAATGGTTACTGTTTATTTCATCGGAGATCATGTAACTTTTTATTTACATGAGACAGAGATAGCCCTCATAAGAACCGGCTCGCATTAACAGTGACGTTTAAAGTATGGATGGGTCATGCACGTTAGTGACTTACCTTCTTTTTGATTGTTCTTTTAACATCAGAAGATTTTACCAAATCGTTCTATCCTTTCTGTGTGTTTCAGCTTTGTTTTTAAACCTTTAGTGGTTTTCAAAAAGGAGATTATAATTTTTTCATTATCTTTAAAGTTCCCTTCCAACCAAAACCATTCGATGATTCTGTGTGTTATTTATCCAATAAGTGGTGATGTTTTATTGCAAGTATAGCACCCTGTTGTTGGATGCATATGTATCTCTCTTCTGTCTGTGTGTACTTGTGCATTTAGACTTAATGTGCTTCTGTGCACTGCTTTTTAATTGAGAGACATTTACATAAGCCTGAAGAACAACTGGGAAACTAAATTAAGGTAGGAAGTTGAGACTCAAACTGTTGTTTGGACATCTGAGTTCTTACATCTTGTTTTGGAAAGTTCTTTTGACAAAAAATGACACTAATAGATAATCCTAGCACTACTGGGAATATATTTCTGATAATAATAATATTATGTGCCTTCACCTCAGGAACTGAAAGCTTGTGAACAAAAACTTGAGTAGTTTTGTCAAAATTTTGGTTTTATTACTGTATAAGCATGAGAAGGATTGCACCCCTTCCCCCGCCCTTCCTTTTCCATGTATTTATTGAGTCCTAAGCTTTACAAATCCAGATGTGGCCCTGAGGGAGGTGTTTGCTTTATAATATGTTTGCAGAGTCATTTGCATAGCCTGCAGGCTAGTTGTGATCCCTACGTGATGTACTCCGGCTTCCAGAGGGAGCCCTGCTAAGGCAAAGTGGTACCGAGCCACCTCAGGCATGGGGAGAGATGAGCACAGGTGTACGTGCAAAAGCTGTCTAGGCAACTTGGGGTTTAATATTGCAAGCTTTTTCTTTTCAATATTATTGTTTTATTTTGTTTAACCTTGAGATACTGATTGTAGCTTATGATTTTTTAAAATTCTGTTTTGTCAGCAAATTGTTCACGTCTTGGGGTTGACCAGCCCAAGAAACACAGGCATTTTCTCTTTAAAACTGCCTAGAAGCAGCTCCTTATTCAGGGTGAAAATTCAGTAAACTCTGACTTCAGTCTCTGAACGTGTCTCTGACACTCGGTTTCTTTTTCCTGCTGTAGTCTTTCTGTGTGGGTGTGACTTTTCTATTGTTAATTTGTTTATGAAGAGCAAACCAGTGGATTTTCAAATTCAGCGTGGAATATCACTAGAGAATTGCTACCTCTGGATGGCTTACAAAAGACTAATCAAGGCCTTGCCAGTCCTGGTCTGCTTTTATTTCTGTTTGGAAAAGATTTCTTGTTAAATGTGAGATAAGTTTGGATAGGTCTTCCTATGGAGCAGAGGGCCTGGTTTGGAAAAAGATGAAAACCATTGAACTATGCAGCCAGTAGTGCTTAAGCACTGAATTCTTAGTTACTGTTTCCTCCTCACTCTTAATGATCTGAAATACTGTGGTGGAGTTGTATTTTTTTTTGTCTGGTAGAATTCATAAGTGCTGGAATTATAGCTAAAGAAAAAGATCAACCTTTTTCATATGCAGTATGCTGTATTTGCACATAGCACAATTAGCTTAATTACTCTTTGAACAGTTTCTGCTTAATAAGAGGATAACTGGAATTTCTTAAATGCTGTAAAATTAAGACAGGGGAATATGCTACAGATGAAGAAGATGAAGACATGGGGCCTGTGCTTCCAGGAGGTGACATGGCTATTGAAGTGTTCGATCTCCCTGAAAATGATGACATGTTCTCCCCCAGTGATGTGGACACCAGCAAGCTTGCTCACAAATTCAAAGAGGTAAGTTATAGATCAGAAAATATTTCTGAAATATCTTACTGGAATTAGATTTCTAGTTATCCCATTGCTCAGTACTTTTTTTTTTTTTCTCTTGAATACTAGAGTTCATTTCTAGCTATTTGTATACTTGGTATTGTTGAATGACTCAAAAAGTTCTGCTTAAAAGAAGTGGAACTGTTCTTCGGAGTTGTTTTAACATCAGCTTTCAAGTGACAGTTGCATTGATGGAGGGTAATGTATAGTTTATGTTTTCAGCACAGAAATTATTCTCCCTCGGCACTTAGTTTGCATTTTTTGACCAGGAAAAGAAGCTGCAAGTTAATATATTACTAGCAGGTTGCTTTTTCTTTTTTTTTTTTTCCTTTGTAAGAGTTCAATCAAAAGTGATCGGGAAAAACAAACAGCAAATGCTAAATTTCAGTGAAGCGGGACGTGGAGCTCTTCCTATACCATTGCACAGTAACTCGTCAGTGTACAGCGGTGTCATACGTCTGGCCATGTGTATAGACAGATGCTGTATCAGGGAAGCAGGCACATTTCAAGCTGGTGTTTTACCAAACCTCTGTGGTTGTAGAGTTTGTGTAGTATCCACTTGTACCAACTGAGGCTTGAATCAGTGATGTTTGTTGTGGTCATTGAATTAGCGTAACTTAACTTACCAAAGCACTGAGAAACATTTCTTCTGTATTTTAGGTTGTTCTTTTGATGTGGTTAATTTCTGAACTTCACTGAATTCTGGTGCAAATAAAGACATGAACCAATTGGCTTTATCTAAGCCCACAGTAATGGGCTGAGTGATGACAATAAAGAATATTTTTGTTTTAAATGCAGTGAAGATGGAGGGCATGAAAGCAGCCAGAACCTCATAGGATATTCGAGCAGCAGAGCCCTTCTGGGCCCAGAACGGAGTTTTAAAATAGAGAGGCTCCCTTTTTACCCTTTCCCCCCTCTTCTCTCCCCTTCCCTTCCCTTCACTCAAACCAGATATTTTATTTTCTATAAATAGGTGTTGTTAGTATTTTCTAGTGAGAGTAATGTATGGAAAGAAATCAGTCACTGAGCAACCTGTCTTTCCCTTTTCTGCTGATACTCTTTTCAGCCTTTGGAAGCCTACTGTTATTCTTCATTGTTTCCTGAAAGTTTTTTAGTTTACTTAGGTGATGATTTCCTCACTCCATATTTCAAGTTCCAGGCTCTTATGCAGATTAGCAGAACAGTCTACATTTTCTAATACTTTGCATCATACATAGCAATACTTTCTCAAAGCGGTGCCAGTGTACCAAGGCTATGCAACGCACAGATGCAGTGATGGGCAAGACACTGACCTTTGAATAAATTACCTGTAAAACTATGCTCCAATACAGTTTCCATCAACTTGGGCTATTGCCGTACTTGAGGATGTCCAAACTGATTTGAAGCTATTTGCGGAACTGTCTGATTTAATGACCTCAAAACACTGGAGTGGAGGAGATCAGGTTAAGGGGCTTCGGGATCCTCCACTTTAAGCGTAGATGACAGCCAGAGAAGAAAACATTAAATGCTGCTGTGTAAGAGTGGACTCTTTTTCACTAACCCACGCAGTTACCACTGTTACGAGCATGCTACTTTTCTTTCACTGATTGTATTTAACAGTACACAGCTGCATTTTGTTGGCTGCTACAGAGTACATGTATTTTTCTTGGTATTAGCCCTGAATTCTTTCAACACTAGAGGACTTGTTCACGATCACGCTGCACAAGCCCACACAGTGTTTTCTGGTATTGTATTGAAAGAATAACTGTTCTTTCTTGTTCTTACTGCAAAGATTAATGAAAGTATTAAACAAGTGGGTTCGACATAATCTTTAAGCATAACAGTTTGACCTAATTAGTTGAATTCGGTCTTTGCCATGAAAAATGTGCTCAAATACTTCGAGAGCACTCTTATTTGAAATGCCTTGCTTTTGGAATGGAAGTCAGAAGAGAGATGGGCATTCCTGGGTGAATCACTGTTCTTCTGCAAGTCGTTTTCCTGGCTGCGAAACAGGAAAACTGGGATCGATTTTCCTTAACTGCTTTGAGAGAAAAAGCTAGAAGCTTTATTTTAGCTGTGATGATTGAAGAGAGACAAAACCTGTAGGGAGAAGGGACATCTTATGTAAGAATTAGGTATTACATTTCACATCTTAATAAAATATATGAAAAATTGAGTATGATTATTATCATGTGCAAGAAATATAATGATTATATAAAAATTTTCATGGAGATTATTAGATTCCATTGGGTACTTTCTTTCCTGCTGTACTCTAGATATTTAACATTTGCTAGCTTTTCATCCCATTCTACCTTTTGTAGTCTCAAATGAATTCAAGGTATTTTCTATATATCTTATTTTTTAAAAAAAGTTTTACAGTTGTGAGGAAAATTAATCAGCTTTTCAAAACATCTTTGCAAAGGAAATGTGTGAAAAATTATTTAGAATGTATTTTGTTAAAATGAAGCCTTCACAGTTTTATATTGAGTCACAAAGCATAAAAAATACCAAATATTATCTGCCAAGAATTTGTCTGGCATTATATGGGACATGGAATAAGGCATTTCTGTTCCCCTATTAGAAAACTTGCTTTAAAATTTGTAACTATGGGGGCCAGATTTGCTTGCCAAACAATTGACCTTGCCTGTTTTTCAGTCTAACCCATAAATGTGTTAGTATTTCTCATCCATTCTGCAAGAATAATTAGTTCTGTTAAAAAAAAATAAGAAAAAAAGACAAAAGTAGTTGTCCAGTTACACATTTGTCTGTTCAGCAGCAAAGCATCTTTTTTCTTCTGCCTCAGTGGGATCTGCTGTACCATGTGCTGATTCAATGATCTGACTGCGTGCTCAGTATTCTTTTTTTTTTTTTAACAATAACAGAGAGTGTAAAAATAACTGTTAAAACCATCTGTACCTGAGCAGATTGCCATTTATGCAACAATTTGGAGTTTATTTGTATGTAATAATAAGCTGTTTAAGTGCTTACTGGTTTGTAGGGTTTTTAGAAGAGACAGGAATGGACCGTAAGCAGGTAGCCTAAGGCTTTGACTCTTGGCCTTTTGATTTCATTATTAACTCTGCAAAGGACAAAGTCTAGCTCATCCATCCTTCCCCTGATTTTATCTCGCTCCAAAACAATGAGGTAGCAGAATCAAGCAAAGGCCTGGGCACTTTATAAACACCGTAATGTTTTGAGATGATTCTTTCATAAATGGAATGGTGAGAAAAAACAGTTCTCAGCCTCTGAAAATTGCAGATCAGAGGTTGGGTTGAGTGAGCTCAAAAATTGCAGGTAACCTGTTGCAAATGCTAATTAAAGTACCTCCTTAGTTTCCTCTACTATGTCTAATTAAAAAAGGTATATATCCTTCTCGTCTTCCTGGTCTACTGGGTGGAGTAGCACCACCAGCCACTTCTTGCCATTAACACCAGTTCCAGGGTTGCCGAGTGCCCTGTTCCCAGCTGCACTGGCATCTCTCTGTCCATCCTGGACCAGTAGCCCTGCTTTCATGTGGCACTTTCCGAGGAACGCCGTGTGATCCACAGGTTAGCTGCGTGCTCGAGGCAGGTTCGTTCTGGACCTATGGGCATTCCACCTGCTATTGCGCCCGGTGTGGCCCCACATTGTACATGTTTCTGCAAGCTGTTACAGTCAGTGACTGGTTGCATTTGAAATGAGATCTTGTATCTGCTTTCACTGAGCACTTGAAGATCCGTTACACTTTTCATTGCCAAGTCAAAAGGTGAGCGTAAGTAACAGATGATCCCGGGGACGAGAAGTGCTTACAGTCTCCTCTGGAGACAGTGACCAAGAAAGACGTGGTAGAAAGAAGATTCCTAAACTGTTTCTCAGGTGTAACTGGTTGCATCAGTGTCTCCTTTATTCCTACCAGCCTAAATTCAATAATTCTCCACCAGAAAGGATTAGGTTTATTCGCTAGATCGGTTAAGGCTGATTTGCAAACCAAACTGCATCTGAGAGCACGTGTTCCGTATGCCACAAGAAGTGCAAGATGTCCCATGAAAAGGGAATTTCAAAAGTAGCTCCACCTTTCTCAAAGATAATTGTACTAATCAGCTCTGTGATGCCTCCTGTTATTTTGAAAATTACTCCTCTCCTCCAGAAGAACTTCTCTTTTGAATTATTTGTACATTTTTTTACTAACAGCCTGGTCTTCAAGAATGTAGCCGTTGCTTCACCAGAGGTGATAATTTCTGGTTCAGTACAACTCCCTCATGTACTCCATTAGCTCAACATAAACTATTCCCAAAGGCTCCTGTTATTCTTGTAAGAGAATTAACCCCCATATAAAACATGCTTTTCTGTAACTATTCCTGGTGTTCATAAATAATGGACGAAGGCTTTGTCTCCACTGCAGTGCCAGCTCAGGCTGTAATTCAGGTTTTGCCCTTGCCCTCAACCCAACACACAAAAGTCACTGATTCAGATTAAACAGCGCTTTAGATGTAAGGTTTTGTGGCCTGTCAGAAGTTTGTACGTGCTGCCCGCTTCAAATAATAAAGCAGCGGGGATTCGGGTGCTGACCAGTATTGGGTGCATGTGCCTAATCGTTTCCATTTGGATTGGGGTTATGCTGTCGAAGCTGTGGTTTGATTCATAGTTCAGGGTGTTTTTGAAACCTGCGAATAGCAGACCTTGGGGGTGAAACTAAAGATGTTTCAGGCCGCTGCCTAATCCATTCAAAGAGCTGCTGAGTATTCACTCCACAGGATCAGACTCACGTAGGTTAGTCCAAAAGGAATCCCCCTGGAAAGTGCACAGGTGGATGCCACGTCCTCAGCACCGACCCTTTCGCTGCACAGATCCAGTGTTATTGTGGCACGCTGCTTGGTACTATAACTACAACCTTTAGCACACTGCATGGGCTGTTAATCTACTTGCAGTCATTTTGTGTGCTTGAATGCCGTTTCCTGTTCGTTACAGTTTCCCCGTGTAGCTGCTCTCAATTGAGATTAGCTAGCTTGAGCAGAATAACTCCAGCTAATGGTGGGGAAGGATAGCATCAGTTTACCTTTTTTCTTGCATGAAATAAAAGTGTGGAATCTTCCCTCAAGGTTTTCCTGACTTTACGAGTTGTTAAATCACTTATTTCCATGTTTGCTTTTTTGTAATGTGCCTGCTTTAATCAATGCAGTGGGACTTTCTGACAGCACTGGGACGTATTTCACATTCACATCAGAGGAGAGCAAAGCCCAGCAGGATAACATCTTTTTTTTTTAAGCATAAGACATTTGGATTTGCTAAACAGATTGGATGTTCTGATTTGAAATTATGAGTGGTTAGATGGCATCCTATCTTTAATTAGGTTGCACAGACTGAGTCATTTTGCAAGCTAGACATTTTAATTTACAATCTACTGCACTGCAGCACTCTTCAAGGCCTTCTGCTATGTAATAAGGTATTCGTCTTGCAGCACAGGCTTTGAAAATACTGGAGTACTCTCTGTGACTTCACTTGTTTATTTTATATTTTCAATTTTAGTTGCAAATCAAACATGCAGTTACAGAAGCTGAAATTCAGAAGCTGAAGACGAAGGTAAGAATCAATATACGGTTAATACATGCTGTTTTTTTCTCTCTCATGCAGAATCAGATCTGAAGACATGTATCTTTATGTGGGTGGAGAAGTCAACGTCCTTATTAAAGGCTGATTAAGAAGCACAGTAGCTCAGCTAAATCTTGTCTTGGTGTATATTCTCTATTCAAAGTTTCAAGTAAAATCTTAAGTGCTGCTATTAAGAGAAACTGCCAACTTGGGTAGCTTCAATTAAACATACATTTTAAGGGGTATCATAATGACTAAATGGTAGATTTCTAGTTTTACGATTCTAATGCATTTTCTCAGGTTTTTGAATCATATTTGGAATGAATATTCAAGGCTAAGTTAGCAGGGTTTTTATTTACCAGTGATGCTGAAGTGTCCTCCTAATGTTAGTTCCTTTTTTGACTTTTTTTTTTTGTAAAAAAACTCATTTATTTAAAGGTATTTAATAAAAATTACTTTTTTTTACATACAGAAGAAGAAGAGCTGTTTCATATTGCTGCAGTTCTTTTTAAAAGATACTCTACAAAGCAAAAGCCTTACCAGTTTAACAGAAGACATTATCTCACACTCGGTTGCTGTTTGTTAGATTGAATCTACTATAGCAATAAAAAGAAATTGTATTTTTTATACTAGGATAACCTTTATGGAAGTCAACTGATAATTCAGTTGTTGAGTAATATTAGGTTTTATAATTACGTTCTTCTCTTTGAGTTTGAGTACATTATAAAGGCAATAAAAAGAAGACAAGAAAATTGTACTTCAGAAAAAGATTTTACATTATTCTTTCTTTCTAGCAACTGTTTCCACTTACCGTATATTTTGCATAGTGTTGATCAAATCTGAATAAATTATTATTAAAAAAAAATGAGAGCGCAACTGTTTTCTGTAAGGACAATTTCTGTTGTACTGTTTCAGTTCAGAAAGTCAGAAATCTTTTCTCACTCCTGCTCTCTGGTTCCAATCCGGCAATCAGAGCTGCACAGTCAGTCCTTTGAGATTGTGCCAAGCCCCATTGACTTCATGGCAATGGTGCGTGGGTGTAAACACTCATCTGTGCAAATCCGTTTGGAAAATTAGGGTTAATGCGCTTTTTTGTGTTGGACTTCTTTACCTAGTGTGTTGAATAGAGCCGAAGAAAATGGGGCTGGTTTAGGTGTATTGCTAATAAAACTGCAAACCGGTTATTTTCTCTGTGCGTGTGTCATCCATGATGCTAGTAGAACTGCCTAGAGTAAATTAAACAGTCTTGGTAAGTAATCAGGGATGTTAAGGCATTTTTTGTTTTCTGTAAATTCTGGGAGCTAAAATATAGAAGATGCTGACAACTCTACCCTTATCCAGCACCAAACACTGAAACCTGCAGGTAGCTTCAGCTGGGAAGTAAGAAGCCTAACACAAAAAAGCATCTAACAAAAACGCTAGCAAAGGAGATAAGGTTTATTAAAAACTCAGCAGTAAAATTTGGAGTTCTCTAAGGTCACTTGGAAAAAGTCATTGGACTTCATTGGTGCCAAATCTTGGAACTTGCATTGGAACTGGACTGGTCGTAGAGTTAAGCCGTGCTGATGTGTTTGGCAGAATTAGCACCTGAAATTTTCAACAGCAAGGGCGTATTTTTCTTTTCTTACTAGCTCCCTATAATTCAGTAAGCAAGTTTAAAGAAAACAAGAGTCGTGTATTTATAACAGGTTCTCTTTGACCTCTCAGTAGTTCTGGCACAGTTTCAGTATTGGATGCAAAACTTAGTGCTTGCTTAAATGAAAAAAGATTCTAGGTTATGACCCCATGTTAAATTTTGAATTGTGACCCAACTTCTTTTTTTTGGCTTTCTAGATTAAGCAAGATTATGACATGAAAACAGACATTGCAGGAAATCAATACATTTTCTAATTTGGGTGATAAAGCAGATAGTTAGATTAGATGCAATAGTTTTTTTCCTATTGTTTTCTAAATTGTTCTTAAATCAAGTAGAGAACCTGGAAATTGGATTCCCCCTAAAATAAGACACTTCTCATTTTATGAAAGTGTATGAATGCTTTCTAACACCCAAGCCAGATGCATAGAGCAATATGCATCCCCAGTGCTGACTGATTACCCCTGCAGTTTGCCTGAATGCTCTGCTATTGACATTTTTAAAGCATGTTGGTTATCCCAGAGAAGCGCGGAGGCTGCACTGGCTGCACAGAGCAAAGGTTCTACTTTTTTTAATGAGGAAGAATAATGTACATATCAGCCTGTATTCGTTGTCTTTGAATGCTCTTTTCACTGCTAACATATTACTTTTATAGCTATTAATTCACTGATTTTCACTATTCATGTGGTTTGAATTCGTCCTAAACAATTAGGCTGCACTTCGCACCTTTTTATTGACTGGCATCTCCACTCTTTTGTTCAGCTGCAGGCTGCTGAGAATGAGAAGGTGAGGTGGGAATTGGAGAAGACCCAACTCCAGCAGAACATTGAGGAGAATAAGGAAAGGATGATGAAATTAGAGAGTTACTGGATTGAGGCACAAACGCTGTGTCACACGGTGAATGAGCACCTCAAGGAGACGCAAAGCCAGTATCAGGCTCTGGAGAAGAAATATAACAAGGCAAAGAAATTAATCAAGGATTTTCAGCAAAAGTAAGCAGCTACGCCAGGCACAGCAAATGACTTAGTGGCCAGATAGGAAACATATATGTGATATGTTTTGAAATATGAAACCCACTATTTAAACACCTGTAAGGTAAACACTATTTTTCACTTTTTTGTGTGTGTGAAAAACATGGGCTCTTGATCATGGAAAAATGTTAGTAGTATTCAAGTATTAGTTGAGTATTGTTGAAAAATAATATTATAACTAAATAAAGACTTAGTCTGTGGTATTCCAGGTTGGGAAGTTTCAGAATGACTGGATAACTCAATGTGATTGCGAACAAACAAGAGTAATCATAGCAAAGCATTTGATTAGCAAGGTTTACAGTGATTTTTACTGGTATTGTGTCAGCTAGATTCACTCCTGCTGTGTAATAATGTAACATCAAAACCAAAATTGTTTTTTTACATTTCACATGTTATTTTTCTTCTTCTCGTAGATGCCAAGAATGTTTGAGCTGAGTTGAGCTAACTGACTGTCCCCCTCTGTTTCATGTGGTCTCCTCTCCCTGATGGCTAGCACGAATAATAACATCTTACATTTCTAGAACAGCTTCCATTCCCATTCTTCCATTCTATTTTTTTTTTAGCAGCAGCTTTTTCATTTTCTGCTGAACGATACTCATTTAAAGAAGAAAACTCAAAAACATACAGCAATGTCAAGTGACAACTGGGAGTGCAGAAGTGAATATCCTGTCCCAGTAAAAAGGGGTTTAGATAGTCAAAATGTCATTACCCATCTTGGAATTTCATGACTGTTCCAGAACTAGCTAGCATCTTGTGTGCTTTCTATCACAAACAAACACCTTAGATTTTCAAAATAAAAAGAAATAGGGAAAATAAGTAGAACGACCTTGGATAGCCTTTCTGTTGTTATTCTGATTTATATTAGTAAAAAATCTAGTCAGTTGTTTTTAACTATCTCAGACTCCTAACATCACCTAACAGATTTCCTTATAGCTTACTAGAAAATTAGATTTGTACCTGGAAACTTACGGACGTCCTTTCTGTGAAGGAGTTCAGTCATACTTTGACAAAACAGAGATTTTGCTCCATTTCCTACAACAGAACACAGCATAAACTAAGCTAATGTTGTTTTCATTGTACGTACAGATAATGAAAGAATTAGTTTAATTGTTTTGATTATCAATTAGAACTGAGGTGGGTTTTTTGAGATAAATTCCTCTTATCACTTTTGTATCTTCACCTAGGATATTCACTTAGACTAAGCAATTGTTTAGGATTTTGTCCTAATTGCAGTCTCATACTTCTTACTGGGTTAATAATAAAGTACTTGTTAAGGGCAGATTTTTCTGATGCGTAGCTTAAGAGATATAAGAACATCTTATTTTCTGTTTGAATCAAATTGCTTTGATGACAGCAAATACATCTTTTTTTCCCTAAGAGAACTTGACTTCATCAAACGCCAGGAAGCTGAACGAAAGAAAATAGAAGATTTGGAGAAAGCACACCTTGTAGAGGTTCAAGGCTTACAAGCTCGTGTGAGTAGTATTTGTTCTCATATTGGAAGAATGAGACAATTATGTCTGATAGTCTGGGAAAAAAACATGTCTTACAGATGTGTGTGTGTGTTATGGGTAACACTGTGTTGTATTTCTTTCAGATACGAGACTTGGAAGCAGAAGTTTTCCGGCTAATGAAGCAAAATGGGAGCCAGGTTAACAATAACAACAACATTTTTGAAAGGCAGACATCTTTTGGAGAAGTTTCTAGAGGAGATCCAGTGGAAAACCTAGATACTAAGCAAGTGTCCTGCTTGGATGGCTTAAGTCAAGGTCTGTTTGAACCAAACCATAACTCCTATTAATATGTATGTAAATAGCATGGCTGTCATTTAGGATTTAAAAGAAACAATTAATAATGCAGAGGTGTTGTTATTTTTCCGAAATTCAGTTTCTAATGACAAACTGTATCAGGGTTATACCAAATAATGCCAATAAAGAGTCCCAGAATAGCTGTACATTGTATATTAAAGAAAGGGAAGTGATTTAAGTGCTAGTAAAGCAAAGATCATTACTTATTTCTTAAAGCTTTCAGTAGGATGCTATCAACATTTAGGTTTAATTCAATGCTTCTGTTATGTTAATGAAGTAGGGGAAAATTATGTTTTCTCCTGTGTTCCTAAATCTGTCATTAATTAGCCAACCACCAAAGATCAAACAAGAACAAAGTTACCAGAAACGAGAAAATCAATGAGAAAACCAAACTACCTTTTGGAATGGATCTCTGCAGGTTCTGATCCCACCTTGGTACAGACATGAAAAGGAACCACGTAGGTAGCACTTACCATTTCTCAGGATGGAGCCTTTTGTGAATAAAATGCAAATTCTTTACTAGCAAATCAATTAAAAATCTTATTCAGCTATAGCACAGCATAATTTAGAACATAAGACTTGCAAGACTTTGTTCTACATTACCAAAGAGCCAAACAATTTGTTGCAACACTGGGATCTGGATAGATGCTGTCAGCGTGGTGCCTGTAACCTTTACTTGTTCTGCATAGAGAAGATCATTCTCATTTCTCAGGCTGTGTCAGTGAAAATCTACAGATAACTTCCACACCTTTAGTTAAAGTTCTGTAATTGCAAGTGGTTCCTCACTGTTGAAGTATATGCAGAATTAAAGCAAATTTTAGGTCCACAGCCTTGGAACAAAATTGTTTGGTGCAGGAGCAGTGCTTACTGTGTGTTTCGTAACATCTGTGATATCAAGTGTTGGAGGTGTTGGGGTTCTGACGAGGCAGCACCAGATTGTTCTAGATAGATTTTCATTTTAAATGAAGTATAATCTTATTTATTTCTCTGGTGAAAAAAATGCATTACATTATCAAATAAATTAATTTCTAGCAAGCACAGAGATGGTTTATTAAAAGTGATATTTTAGCAGATATTTTGTGTGTGTGTATTTAGAGTTATTTCATTGCTCTACAAACAAGTCAATACGAATTACATTTTTAACAAAGTATATGTATAAAAAAGAGTTAGTCCTGCCGAAACCATATTTGGGCGGTCTGCAGACCTTGTGAAATTGATTTCCACAAATCTTCACAGAGCTGTTTCTTTTTAGCAAGTGTTTATTATACTGAAATCTCTAAAGTTCAGAAAAGCACTGAGGATGACAAGAAAGTCTGTTATTTCTGCCACAGAGACTCAGTAAGTGTTACGAAATATTTAATACTCTCCAACGCTGTTAACAGAAACCCTTTCAGTAGTTTGCATCAGTAGAGGAAAGTGTGTTTTCTTTACCTGACTCACGAAAATCATGTTTACGCTTACACATGTAGCAGTGTCAACACTCAGATGGCTCAAGAGCTGAAGTCCAGGAATTTCTATACATTTAAAAAAATTCCTTGTAAAATTATTTCTAAAAATTTGAAAATTCTTTGTAAAGCCTTAAAACTCTGTGTATCAGTACTTTCAAACTATATTCTTCAATTGATACATTTGCATGAAAATTTTCATTTTCCAAGAGCTGTTGTTTTTCATTGCAAAAACGTTCCCCTGGAGAAATGTTACCGGTGTTCAGTACTTCTGAGAGTTAGAATAAGACGATCTGTGAATTTAAATGCCCAAGTTTAACCACCTGAATACAAACACAAATTATTTACTAGAAAAAATAGACCATCAGCAGTGATTTTTTGAAAGCAGAAAAAGCATAGTTAGATCTTAGATTCCAGGCTGGATTTTTGCTTTTGACAATGACAAGAGAAAAAGAAAAGCCTTTTTTTTTTAATTAAGAGATCTCTAAGCATGCTGCAGCACTCTTTGACTTTCATATGCCTTTGCCAATAAATTCCATATCAGAGTCTCTGAAGTCTGCATCAGACTGTAATGTAGTGATACTTCATCATCAGAGAAGGAGCCTGTGTCTCCGTATCACCTTTGTGTAAACCTTTTAAGGAAAGGACTTGCTATTGTCTGGTAATACTAATCACTAATAGTTAGTGTATTTAGTAATCACCCTGTGGATGCTTGCAGAGGAGCTATGAAGGAAGGGGGACATGCCCATGATGTCTTTGGAGGGTAAGCAGAGCTCCTCTGGGTGCAGTGTGTTGTGCACACTATCTCTGTGATGTTCATGGAAGTGCTCCTGTTTCTTTTCTGGATGTTATTTGGTGAATATAACACACGCTTCTTCTTGAGCCTCAGCATTAGCTTTGTGGGGTGGGAGTGCGTGTATGCAGCCACATCTCGTAGTTTTTATTCTGAATTTTGTAGGTCCGTCTTCCCTCAAGAAAGCAGTATATGTAAAAATACGTATTTAAATTAAAATGATCCTAAGTATGTTTTTTGCTTCAATGTGATTGAGGTGTTTATTACATTGTTGCATGGTAATAGATTTGGGAAGAACTAATGGATGTGACTTGACGGTCGCATACATATGAGCATAGCTGTCCCTGCCGCTGCAGGTGCTCTGGCCATGTTTAGCATCATGACAGACGGTATGACTCCTCAGGCTGTAACATAACCTCATATTGAGTTTGAGGGGCTGCCAGTAACATCAGTGGAAGTTAGAAAATCAAAACCAGTGCAGCCCACAGAGTTCTTCCTTTGCTTTGCCGAGGAAAACTAGAAGCCTGAAGATTGTGTTTCCTTTACAAATCTATGACTTATTCTGAGCGTCCAGAAAAACTGATAAAGTGCATTGTAGCTTTCTGCTTTAGCAGTCTTGAGCTGTGTCTGCAGTAGAGAATCAAACTATTTACTGGAAGGTGTCAGTGGTTTGAAATCTGAACAGTTCAGTGCTGATGCCGACTTTGACAGTATTTGCTCATCTCTGTGCAAATGCCCACTCAAGCTGCTTTGATGACTATATGTTCTGGGTGCCCTGGGATTCCCAGGGATGCATCAGTTCACAGAACGAGATTTTGAAATCTATCAGCCTGTATAATGAAAAAACAGCAGGAGGACAGGCAAACTCTTTCCTGCTCCACAGTGGTACCGAAATAATTCAGATGGAAGCCCATTGGAGTCAAGTGGTTCAATGCCTGCTGAAAGGAAGTCTAATTATATCGTCTCCAAGAGCAAAATAAAACCTGTTATGACTTTTATGTGAGAGATTTATCAGGCTCCCCTGTGGGTTGGGAGATTCCTAGACAAACACGTGGGGTGTGTGTTTGTGCCGGGAGCAGTGAGGGCCGGTGGCTCTCTGCGGAAGAGGGAGCTGGGACTGAGGGTGACAGCACGTGTGGCTGGGGCAAAGTGGCTGCACCCACGTGTGGCAAGCAGGGCAGGGCCAGTGATGGAAAGTGGGGTCAGCCAGGAGCCCGGGCAAGTTCATGGTGGTGAGGCAGGTCCGGGGGAAAGCTGGGAAGTCCATCCGTGGGCTGTGGCTCAGGCCCGGATCCACAGGGTGTGTGGCCTGAAGGCAAGAGCCCAGCTTAAATGCAGCCTCCGACGAGGAAGGAGCCCTTACTGATGCTGTGTGAACTCGCTCTTTGCAGCGGGCTGAACCACGGTCAGGTACCCGCAGTGAAACAGAGAGCTGCCATTGAGTGCGAGCAGCCCAGCTCTGGGGTGGGGGGAGCAGTAAGCTCCAGGCCCAGGTGGTATTTTGCTTAAACAAGGCCAATATGACCACTTGAGTGAATAAGCGTTTGCAGTGCTATGTCAATAGTTTGCATAATTTCAGCGGCGGAAGGAAGGGAGGTATGGAAGTGCATACACCTGAAAGAACAAATATAAGCAGTTCAAGTCATGGCAATGTGCAGTTATCCTATTAAGTACTTACGGTGGAAGCATAATTACAAGTCAGACAATGCTAATGATTCTGTAGTGTCATCTGTATGCAGAGTTTCTCTCTTATACAAAGAAGAAAACCAAAATGTACTGGAAGTCTTTGCAGTGCTTTAAGACGACATAAATCTGCAAAAGTAAAAATGAGTTTGAATGAGTCTTACCCCTCAGTTATTTACTGGCATGCAAACTCAACACGGGGCCCTGATTTCCAGAGTCAGTTGGAGCTGAACTGACAGATCCTTACTGTTGAAACAGGAGGCTCTGTGCCATCCCTGCCGTTGTCCGGCTGCCTGGTTCTGCCGCTTCCATTGCCATGTTCCGAGCACTTACACACTTCTGTGCACACACTGATTCACGGAAATGACAGAAAACTGATCTAAGAGGGGAAGAGGCTGGAGTATCAGACTAAAATTGGATAGTTTCTGCTGGGTCAATCATTTGAATCGGCAAGCTGTGGTCCAGATCCGGGGCATGGGGGCAGTGAGAGGGTGCCACTCAGAGCCAAGGGCTGGGACAGCAGGAGGGAGAGCAAGAGCTCTCCGTTTTGGTGGTGGTGGTGGTAAGTCACTGAGTCGGTTCCATCCTTGGTGAAATCACATTCTCTGAGACTGAGGGTCAGGACACCGTGGAAAGCAATGGGAAAAATTTCAGCTTTGCTCAAGTTGGTCAGAGTTTCTTCGCTGGCTTCAGTGAAGCTAAGATGTCTCCATTTATATTTGTTTAAAGCAACAAGCTTTAAGACTGGCTTCTATTTAATTAGTGTGTTATGAATGCAGTATTTAGACAAGTAAATAAATCTAACAGATTCTGGTTTGATTTGTACTATGAGGATTAAAAAAACAAACAAAAAAAACCCTGTAAAGAAACACTTTACACCTTGTCTGGGTTAAAATGAGAAAACACCTTCTTAAATGTGTTTTGTCTTACTGCAGCTTTTTAAAATGTTAAATTTGCTGGAATACTCAGATTTCATTTGAGTGGATGATTGATAGCTAAGAGAAATGGAGTTACGGTAGCTCTGTTTGTAGAGGCAGGCCATATATGAAGTGTTTAGTATACTTTGCTCACAAGACATGCAGGAAGAGGGTGGCTTTGAAATTCAGCAGGTAAGATGTTCCATTTTTTTATATGAAATATTTGTCCATTTTTCATATATCACATAATGGTGTTTGGGCAGTAGATGAAAGGGGAAAGATCTGAAACTGCTTTCCCTTCAAAACCAATGAAATAGGTTTTCGTGATTTTGCCAGCAGAAAGTTACATATACAAAGGCAACAGTGAGTAAGCATGAGACTGACGATGTCCAGCTCTTTTCTGATGGTATATGAAATAATGCAGCACTGGGGTTTCGGGGGGGGGTGGGGGTGTCCATTTTGTTATTTTAAAGACAACATCCGCACAAAGCCCAGATGTTCAGAAAATACAGCAACTTTCTAGAGTTATGAAATGGGAGAGTAGAGTACATCTCCCAGCTTTCACCCAGATCTTGGTGACTCTTTGTCGTGTTTTGTTGGGATGGTTACTGCTGCCTTGCTGCAAATCTCTGAGAGACGTTTTGAGCTATTAGATCAGAATAATGACAGATCTAACAGTCCGTGTCCTGCTCCACACAATGTAGTCGTTTTTCTAATGGGGGAGAACCAGAGTCCCTTTGCTCTTGTACAGATCATGGCCTTCCCATTCCTGCCTTGAACAGCTGTGATTCATGGACCTTCTGGATGGATTAATTTCATAGCATTTTCACTGTCATGATAAACTTTATGCAGCATCACTGACAGCCGGTTGCAGTGAAAATTTATTTCAGCACTCGCGGGTTCTTTCTGCAAAGCCATAACGCTGCCCAGCTAATGATTTTGCCAAACCGTGTTCCTATTGGAAAGCTGAAAACAGACAACTGCAGGAGATGGTGATAATCACAGTAATGATCGCGTCCTCTAGACTCCTGCTTCACGAAAGAGGCTTGGCAGAGTCTCTTCTAATGTGATCCAAGTGCAAGTGAGGCAAGGCTGTATTTGTGTTAGGTAACTCATATCAATCTGTTTGTATGAGGGACCACAATGGTTGGTGCTGACAGAGACGTTTTACTTAAGTTTACCTGAGTTTATGTAATTTTAAGAGACTGAAGAAACTCTGAATAAAAGAGAGAAGAATCTACAAGAGCAGATGACGGTTCTGAGGACAGTGCGGCAAGGGAGGAAGTAACAAATGAGACTGCCAGGTGCAAATAAAAAGATGCTTTTCCTTGCAGAAGGATTGAGGTGAACAGTTGGGGCACCTTACTTATATTGTCACATAGAACTTGACCTCAGAATCCAGAGGAGGATTGGGTTTCCTCTCTGCTGTCCCTCTCCTGAGAGGGGATAGAGTAAGGAACCTGTTTCACTGTAGGTCCGATGGAACGAGTTTAACACTTGTTTCATAATCCTGTGAAAGGTTGCCTGTAAAGCAGTCCAATCACAAGTGGTTATCTGATTATTTGGATACTACTTGTTTCGCTCTCTGTGCATTACTGACTGCAGACATTGCTTGCTCATAATTTGCACGTGTAGTACAAGGTTATTTTGGGGGACATTCACTACAGGAGAGAACAAGTCATGTTGTTTAAATTTGGAAGCCATTCTGATGATGAGAAAATGTAGAGCAGCCTGCAGAACTGGTGACGTTGGAAGGGAAATGCTTAGTGGGGCAGCTGTGGGAAAAAATGGCAGCCCAGTCCCTCCTCCTCAAGTGGCTTAAAAGGGCAGGACTGGGCATAAATGAGTCATAGAATCATGGAATTGTCTAGGTTGCAAGGGACCTTGAAGATCATCAAGTCCAACCATCAACCTAGTACTGCCAAAACCACTGCTAAACCATGTCCCTAAGCACCACATCTGCCTGTCTTTTAAATACCTCCAGGGATGGTGACTCCACAACTTCTCTGGGCAACCCGTTCCAATGCTTGACAACCCTTTCTGGGAAGAATTGATCCCCTGGGTCTAAATTGGTGTATTCATCCAGATGCTGAGAAGTGTCTGTCAAAAAGCAGTGAGATGAAGACTCCTTTGCTTTATGCCCTGATGGAGAGGTCTCTGGGGGCCAAGCACATGCAAATCCCTCTGAGGGAGTCTGAGTGGACCTGCTTTCTGGGCTAGTACAGCTGGTTGTGTGTGGTCCTTCACGTAACAGTGGGAGTCATTTGTTGTATTTTTAAATATTTGCAGCTGATTCTTGGCTATGTGCTTACTGGATCTGTATAGATAAACTTGTTAATGGTTTATGCAAATAAGGTGGGGTTTTGCATGTGTGCTTTAACAGTTATGAAGGTGCAGGTAAAACAAGTAAAACATGCAAAGTGCATGTACTTGCAATTGCAGGCCCTGTCTTGCAAAAAAGCAGTGAAAGATTCTTTGTTAAATAGCTTCAAATCATGTTTCCATCCAGATTTCAATGAAGCAGTGCCAGAAACGGAGAGACTGGACTCGAAAGCTCTGAAGACTCGAGCTCAGCTTTCAGTGAAGAACAAGCGGCAGAGGCCTTCTAGAACAAGGCTGTATGATAGCATCAGCTCAACTGACGGAGAGGACAGCCTGGAACGAAAGGTGAGAAGAACTCTACTCTCTCTTTTAGGCTTCCTATGGAGTGCTAGATTGCTCCTGTAAGTCATTTCAGCCTCTGTCTTTGTCCTTGCATTGTAGCACAGTCAGTACTTATTCCTCTGTGGCCAGTATGCTATGAATGTCCTCGAGTGGTGTGCGAGTCTGCTCTCCTTTGAGTCAATGTACCTGGTTTTTTGTTTTTGTTGTGTTTTTTTTAACAGGAATCCTGGGCTTTCTGATTTATGTGTGCTTTATAATGCAGAGTGGGTCCTTTCATTACGCAGGAGGTGAAAGGAACTTGAATCATCCATTTCTGTATTTGTCAATTTCTTAACACGATAGGATATTCAGTTGTTGCTTTGTCCTATTCTGACTTCTGTCCGAAAGCAAACACCAATAAACAACGCTGTCTGTGGTATCAAAAGGTAATGGCATGAATTGCTAAAGCGTTTCATACATATAGAAGGCTAAATAAAGAATAAGAGAATTGCACGTTCGAAGTAAACCTTGCTCTGATCGGTTACTAAATGGTATAACCTGCTTTATAATCTCTTATACCAACAGCCGTCAAACAGTTACAATAGTCCCATGCACATTTCAAAATCACCACTGCCCTTATGCATGAGAGCATCCTCACCAGCATCAGATTCTGGTGCTTCCTCCCTCTCCCCCGTGGCTAGCAGTGCAGCAATCTCACTTGACAACCTAACTGAAAGCCAAGAAGAAGGACAGCACCACAAAGGAGGTGTCCTTCCCCCGCATGCTCGGGGAGACACTCCACTTTCCTCTCCTTCAAAATCTGGGCACAGCTCTGAAGCATCTCCTTTGCATCACCCAGCCGGCAAGACTATATTACAGAATAAAGGTATTACAATTTTTTACAATAAAATGATGCATCATTTTGCTCGCTTACATCTACTTCATGAACTTTTGTTGTGTAGTAGGACCTTAGCAACTAGAAGGCCATCAGCTCATAACTTCTTTTGTCTACCTGGAAGTAAAAAAAATTACAAATGACCTTGTATGATAGTGTAAGAAAAGGACAAAGTTTAAAATGAGATTGGGACCTGCTTCCTTTTTTTTTTTCTTTCTTAGAACTCACTGAAAATGCTAGGGGAAGGTTGCCTTTAAGAAAATCTTGTATTTTGTTTTAAAAAAACAAAATTAATGGACCTTGGGACATTTCTGTATTAGAAACGTGCTTAACAGAGTGTACTTACTTGAATTATGTGGGTTTGGCGCTGCTAGATGCTTTTTTTGGAGGGTGGGGAAAGGAACGTAAAGCAAGAATAACAGATTGTAGCCTTTAATTGCTGAGAGATGGCATAGTGCAGATTAAAGAAGAGGTTAGTGTCTGGAGGCTCTTCATTTACAGGAAAAAAAATACCAAGTACTTTGTTGGGGAGGTTGGCCGCATTGTTATTTACTTAATTCAGATTCTTTAAATGTAAGCTGGATAAAAAAAGATGCTATCATACCTAGCTCAGGTACATATCTCAGATATTGGTTTATTAAATGCATTAAAAATACAATATGGCACAGAATACTGAGCCCTCCTTTTCAGATGCCTTGTGAAGTCAAAATTAGCATTTTACACAACTTCAGCATTCTTAGCTATGCACCTTGCATTTTCTAACTGTCACATAAGCTAAAATACATGATACAAACTCTTTATAAGCGAGACCTGCAGGAATAGGTGTGGGTAGGTTCATAACAGACTTCGCCTTACTTAAATTTACTGAAAAGAAATATTTGTTGAGGATTTTTGTTTGCCTGTGTGTCTGAAAATACTTGCTACTTATTTATAGCCTATTTTTTCTCCATACAGGGCTTTCACACAGATTCCTAAAAGACAGATGAATGAAGTTTTACTGAATTTAGAATAGGTTCATATATGCTAGCATTTTCACAGGCGTTCTGAAATTGCTTGTCTAGCTGTATAGTTTCTAATTGTGTAATTGTTAATGAATCAAAGTAAAATTCAATATTTGAGTTTTTCAAGTAAAAGTAAGGGTGTGAACTTAAGTATATGACTTTCCAAACTCTTATTTCAGCTTGATTGTATGATTGGTTTATCAGTGAAGTCATAAACCCTGCATTTCCAACTGATGCATGAAAAATACCTTGATAAAAATTTAGTGGGGATTAGACTTGTAGTATAAGGAAAAGAGTAATATATTCCACCCACCATGTCGCTCTTTCCAATTTAGGTTTGAAAAATAATCTCTGTCTAGCTGTTGGTGTCATGCTTTCCCCACTGTGACCATTAGGTAAACAACCAGTCCCTTCGGGTGTATCCAGATTCTGATGAGTACATGAAAATTAAACCAGAGCAATTTAGTTTCAAATGGAAAAATTGCATTTAATAAGTCCTACAAAAAAGAAATATCCTAAAGCACTGTGTTACCTCCCTGTGTGCAAGACCCTGTAGATTCAAATCTACTCTGCCAGTGAGGCCGGTTTTGGGACATAGCCCATCCATCTTCCACTGTATCCCATAGCCAGCATGAATGTTTTCCAGAGCAAATCACAATTACTCAGAGTGCCCTGGCTTGGCCAACCTGTATGCGTGTGGGAGTATAGTCATACAAGAGCCCCAACAGAAATTTGCTGTACCAGGTAGCTGCTACATGTCCCCAGCGAGCTCTCCAAATAATTTCTTATACTACTGCAGCAAAAGCTCCAGCTATACTAAATGCTTTCATTATTTGCCCACCCGAAAAGCAGTGTACCTTATAGTGTCATTTACTTTCATGAAGTGTCTCAAAAAATCCCACCACCCCCCAGCCCCCAAGCCCTGCTTGCCTGTGAATAGCTCACATGAAAACAAACATTAGGACTTTTATTCCTGAAAGTCGCAATTTTGACAGTGGTTAAATGAGAAATATGCATTAAAGGGTGAAAGGGGAACGGTAAGAGGAGACAGGAGAGGAGTGTGCACAGTGTAGGGTTGATGCAAAGCATGCGTTGCCTAAAGTTCTCCTTGGCCTCCCCGAGGAATGGATTTCTTCTCAGGAGGCTTTGCCTTGCTTTTGTCATTTTTTGTATGACTTTTCTTTTTTTTTGTCTGCTTTTTTGGCATGAGGTTACTTGTCAGTTGTTCGTGAGTGGTTTTTTTTAACGCTGGGACTTGTGCTGATCAAAATAGTATGGCTTTTAGAGTGTGGGTATTGCAAGAGGCTTATTTTCCTGCGTTTCACGGGGATTTATGAACCACTTGCGCACTGAAGTTTTTACTTGACTGAAAATTTGGCCAAATATTATCCACAAAGCAACATACAAAGTTGTGTACACATAGTTGACTGTCCTGTGATAGTGGTGGGGTATTTTGGCTTAATTCTGAGGGCTTAATTTATGCCTGCTACAGTAGGAGAAATCCACAAGCCCAGCAGTGTTTTCAGTTAAAAGTCACTGGACATCTGAGGTCCCATTGTAAAAGCCACCAAACCGCAAATGCCATGAATGACTGACCTTCATCTGCTTCCTCTAGAGTTTTTGGGGACACTCTTTATGTTTAAGAATCACAGAAACTGTGTCTGAATTTTTCAACTGCCGTGTGTTTTCTTTTAGCTTCCATATAGATTTTGCAGGATGTTTTGCAGACTCAGATTCATTGTTTTAGCTTTATAGGTACTGCAGGCTGTTTCCTCTTTAGGCTTTTAACAGTCTTTGTAGGAGAGATCAAAAATTAGTAGACATCTCAGGGAAAATTTATTAACTAAGCTACTTTTAATTCTTTTTTTTTGATTCAGAATGGTTGGATTTCAAGTTAAATGTTTGTTTTAACAAAACTGTTCAAGCTAAACAGATAACTATTACCTAGGGTGTCCATCATAAAAGGTATCCTTGGCTCCAAAGTTCAAGAAAGTATTTCAGGAGTCATTTTGGAAGTAGATCACACATACCAAATGAATTCTGTAAAAGGAAACTTAAGCAGCTAACTGCTGAGTTAAAAAATGGATTCACTGTAATGTTTACAATCTTTTGTTTGACTTACTACATATTCGTTAAAACTTAACGAAAATTAACTTTTTGTTTTCTTCAATTAAAATAAGATTTCTTCATGGGTATTTTCAAATTCTGAAAGTATGTATTTTTCTTTTTATTCTTCACACCAGCTTCTTAAAAATGGGTATTCACCTAATTAAATTGTGTACTCACACACGTGTACATGTATGTGTATCTAATTATGAAAAGATACACAAACTGTTCTGGATGGAAAGTGGATTAGCTATCAGTAGCAATTAAAAATAATAATGTACATTCTTCCGTGTACAAATGTATCCTAGATGGTGCCACATGTGCTCAGGCAGCAAGAACAACTAGCCCTACTGTAGGGCACACAGAAAAACTAAAGCGAAAACTTGCAGATCTTGGGTAAGCATTTGTTTAAAATACTTATTTACTTATTTACTTTTACAAAGTAAAATTTCAAAGATATTTTCTGATGTTTTCTAATATTCTTGTAGGGCTCCCTTGAGAAGGAGTTCAAACAAGGGCAAGAAGCGGAAAGAGAAAGACGCTATTAGGGTGACCTATGGCAGTAGGTATGGGACTGAGGGTGCAAGAAATGATATGCCAGAAACATTGGAAAAACCTTATCATCCTAGCAGATGGGAACACTAACCATCCCACTGACTTCATATAAATAGTGCTAAGCTTTGAGATAACCTTCTGAGCTTACAAACCTAGATTTCTCAACTAATGAAAGACTAATTTATAATCTAAAAATACTTGGAGGCTTATAATATCATGGCATCACTACTGCTGTTGCATCTACTAATAGGATTTGCAGAAACAGATTATCAAGCTGGCCTACAAGACACACACACAGTTAATAATACCCACGAACCAGAAATCTTGACACAATTCCACATATTTTTTTGAAAAAGCCCCCAGAGAGGGGATGGGCAGCAGCTGTTCACTGCAGCTTCACGGCACCCACATGAGGAATGCTTTCACAAGGGTTTGTTTCTGACGATGAACATCATAAGTTGAAAAGAGATAGGAAGATTGCTGACTGCGTTTGTCATATCACCAACTCTCAGGGAAGGAATTGTGAATTCCTTGTGAGGTCTGATGAGACCACATCACCAGCATCCGGACTCTGAGTAAATAAATGTATGTTCAAAATGGCAGGAAACAATCTTCTTTGCAAAAGCTAGTGTAGTTTTTTACTGAAGGTCTCTCCTCACGTACTGATGAGTCTGACAAGATCACAGCTACAGGGGGTGATACTTCGTCCCAGGTATGAAAGACAAGTTAATGTCAGGAGCGCTAAGCAAACTTAATACATTCCAAAAGTCTAGAAAGAACATAGCAACTCAAAAACTCTCTGCACATAGAACAATGCAAAAGAAAACCTGCATGATAAAAGAGCTATCAGAAGAAAGCAAACCTTGAATGCTACTCAGAAAATCATTGTGGTAGAAAACAAGTATGTAGCCATTTGTGGAGTTTTGCTGACAGTCTAATATGCGGAGCCCCAGTGACAAGTATATTGTGTAGCTCCATAAAATCAGAAAAGCAAAAGAAACCTTAGACTTCTGACTTGCCCCCTCAGGCACACCGTACTGAAGTGCAATGTTCTGTCTCAGCAGACATTTGTACATTTGTGTCCCGCAAATATCTGGCAGGATCTTCAGTGATCTTAGGCAGCAGTCGTCGCCTCTGCACTGGTGTCAGAAAACCTGTTCCGGTTGGTTCCGCTGGTGTGTGAGATTGCAGTGTGCCTTGGGGTTAGTGCTATTCACTGCTGGATTTCCCTAGTGACAGGGAGAGATTTGTTAAAGGAAATTCTCTGCAGCTCTGTGTAGCTGTAAGGAAGCTACTGCTCTTAGCAGGGTATTAAACATCACGTAGCATTTAAATGCCAAGCCACAGGGTGGGGGAAATCAGTGTATACTTGTTTGTAAGAATTTGATATGTTCCTTATGCCAGCATAGCGTGTTAAAGACACTTGTGAGACCCCATAGGTATCTTCCTTAGAGAAAACAGATCATGGTGTAGAGACATCAGTTGCTTATTAGACCATTTGATAAACGAGTTATTTGTTGTTAATATTTCTGAGTTTGGATACAGTTACTAAAAGCAAAGTTTAATACTGCTTTCAAAGTCAAAATTCATAAGCATTTGTAATTCTCACTGCACCTCTGTAAACTGGCATGTTATTATTTCAAAATAACTTTTTTAACACTCGTCGTCACTTCCTTTGTTACTAACAAGTCCAACAAATTTGCCTTAGAAGTAATGTAAGGATGTTTTCTCTACAGTCCAAAGCTGTTATAAGCTCTTTGAAAGAAGCAAGATGATGATCAAAAGACAGCATCCTGTTATAATTATGTCCATTATGGCAACTGATTGATGTAGAATTAATCCTGCTGTCAAATAGATGTTGCATGCATTATTTTGCCATTGCCAAAAAATAGCACTCAGGATGTGTAAATAAAATCCTGAATTATTTTCTAAGACTACCACTAATGTTACATATATAAAAACTTCCATGTTTAAGTAAGAAGCGTATATTCCGCTGCCTGAAGCTAGGTGATTCAGGCAACATCATTTGTTTTTTCTTTCTACTTTCAAGCAAGATCAGAGGATGAGGGAGGAGTACAGGACTGGGTCAGATACGTCTACCTTTCTTTATGTAGCTAAAGGGAGGGAGGGTTCTTCTGCTTCCATGGGTGGGGGCCCTTTGACATTTTCACCCATACTAAAAAGGGGTTTCACAATATGCAAACCTGTAGTGATTTTGTTAATAATGATTTAGAAGCTGTCCAGAAGGTAGAAGTTGAGGGAAGATTTACATATGTGCAATTTACTGACGGCCGCTAAGAGCAGTAGAAGTTTAATGCTCTGAAACAGTAATATATATACGTTTGTATAAATAATATGAGAATATGACATATGCATAAGTTCTTTGAGGCAGACACTTTGCATATTTAAAATTTACATACTGTACTGTTGACATGATCTATTTAGTGAATAATTTAGGCATTTTATCTTATAACTGTTATCTTTGCCTTGATCACATTATCCACTGCAATCTTTTTTGCTACAAAGAGAGAAGCTGATAATATCACATAGGTGTTTCCTTCATTTTCCTATATTAATATCTTTTATATTTAATAACTTCAAAATCAAGATAATAATACTCTGTCAGTGTTTAGCTGTTGTAACAGAGGCACACCTCCACAGAGGGGTACAGACACACCTGATTCATTCTGCCTGCGCTGGAATTCCAAGCCAGACCTTCTCTGGGAACCAGAGCCCGCTTGGGTCAGCACTGGGTCTAATCTATTTAATCATGTTGAGATACTACTGGCACTCAGAAATGCACCAACACAGCACGCGGCTTCTTGACTGGAGCTGGTTCACATCCGAACTGCAGAAGTACAGGCATTTTCAGCTGGCGTCTGTCTCCGTTTGCTGGCTGTGTGTTGTCTAAGAGAGCTCGAGTCAGAAAAAGAATCAGAAGAACCCACTTTTTTCTTCTTTTGCTGAAAGAGATTTCAGGCATGCCCCTATCAGCTGCCTACTCAGCTTTTTAGTCACAGTACAGGGAATGTCACTCTTTTTACAATTAACTGCCTCTGTAGCATTTTTTTTCTCTTATTTTATAATCTAACACATATTCCTGCTCCTTTCTCTTAAACAGGACTGCCAGAGAGATGCTGCAGAAGTCAGCAAACACTAAATCTTTAGCAGAGCGATCCTCCTCTCTCCCACACTGTGTACCATTCACATGGTATGGAGAGAGTGGCAAGGGATCCCATTCTTCTAGCAACCTGCCATCGCCTACCAGCTCCACAGAACCTTCCTCTGAAAATATAAGTCCAGCTAAAAAAGGGTCAAAGGTAGAAAATAAAAACTACCTTATTCCCACCATGTTGAGTGGCATAATTGGCTTCATGTTTCTGGAAAAAGAACAGGCCAATATGTGACTACTACAATAAACAGTGCATGGTGTTCATTGTACGGTTACAGCTCATCCGAACAGAACATCTCTGTCATTGTACCATTCCACATTCAACCTTTTTACTGTCTTACTGTACATTAAGTCAGTAAACTAACTGTGGTGTGCTGTACCGTAACAAAAGCAAGTGGTGCCAGTGGAAATTAGCATTTGGAGCCACTGAACAAATGCTAGATTTGTGTGTTCAATTATAGATATTTTCTGCATTCTTCAGGACTGATTGTGGGAATACCTGCCTGTGTTCAAATTAGGTGTTTGCAAGTGAAGAAATGCTGTATGCCGTCAGTCATCTGCCTTTTCCCCCGATAATGAAATCTGTTTGTCATGCATGCTGGATGTTGGATTTAATTCTCTGTATGACGATGCTTGAACTGTAAATATGAACTAGTGCAATTTAATACATCTGTGTGATTCCTTTCTATGTGCATGAATGTTTCAGCATGATAACTCCTTAAATAACCCTTAGAGTAATATACTTAGCTTTTTCATGTTTATTTTCACTTCTGGAAAGTATTTCTCTGCCTGTATCTTCTTATAACTTGTAGCACTTGATTTTTTTATATTGGTCTGGTAAAAAGAAACAGATATGATTCTCAACTTTATGTACAGGAATATGAATCAGAAATCTAATTTCTTTGTCTTCAACAAACACATGCGTGTACATAATAGCAGTTTCCACAGGCATTTCATATTCTTTTGGTGCCAAAAGCTGGTGGTACCTTACTTCTGCTGTGCACCAAGCTATGCAGGATCATAGCTGTGCCTGTGTTACCTGGTAGGGAGAGCAACACAAGGCTGACCAGTCTGAATCAGATTGAGAGAGAACACTGCAGATGAAATCTCTGAAGATTGAAGAGAAGTCAATCGGTTACCCGGTTTCTTTTGAAAAAGAAAGATGAGGATTAGACACATAAATCCTATTTGTGCCTTTAAACGAACATTGTCTAAAAATAATTTTCAAATGGGAAAAAAACACCCCTTTTTACAGTTAGTATTAAGTTGAGGTTTGGGGGAGGGGGGGTTGTTCCGCTCATAATTATTAGCAAGTCTTGGCTACCTTGTGTTTTTCCTATAGAAAATTAAATTTTAAAGACTTAAATCCATCTTAAGGCTGTAGCTTGCACAAAATAGAGGTGAAAGCAAATTCAGAGTACTTAAAAAGATGTTCTTCACACAACAGGAGGTAGAGCCATTGAACTCCTGGCCTAAGAATGCTGTGGGGGCTAAAAGTTTGCATATTATGGAAGCTGCTTGGATTTTCTTCTCCTCTATAAAGAGTTGGTAAAAGCAGAACAGGAATTCTAAACGTAGGTGTGAGAAAACTGATCACAAAAACATTCTGATGTTCTCTGTAAAGTTTGCAAGCTCTTAAATTAACAGTTCCTATACTGCTATTCAGGTTTTCAGAGCACAGTGTGATACCAACATTTAATTGCAAAACTAAGAGGACCAACACTTGATATTTTTGGAAGACGTCTTGTTTTCAGGAAAGTCAAATATCTTGGGGGGAGATAAAAGGATAACTTTTTTAGTGGTGTTTTTGGCTTTGACGTTTGGATCCATTTTTTTAAATTGAATGTCAAAGGTGAATTGAATTTGATATTCATTTAGATGTTAGAGTAGAGTAGAGATTAGAGGTCTCTGTATCATCAACTATATATTAAATTTAAATGGAATATCATGGTGTCCTTAGGGGTTTTTTTTAGATTTTGTTTTTTATGGTTCTCACTCTAATGTGAAATACTTGTTAATTTTTGTCTTCTTCTGATGGTAATTTTGCTGTATTCCTGGAAAATATGTGCACGTTTTTTGCTATTCTTTGCTGTAAGCTGTGATGTCTGTCATTGCATTGTTAAGAAAAAACAGTGTTTGTTTTATGGTTATTATTTCAGTAAATAACATTCAGTACCCAAAGATCTCTTTTACTTTCAATTTCATTTTTTTCTAAAGGTATAGGCAAAGAGGGAAGATCCTTTCACTTTTCTAGGAAATTATTTGAGACTCAGAAATGGATTCACAGGATATTCTCCTTGCTCTTTCAATAGCAGTTTTCACTTCTCTCTGCTAATTAATCCTCTGTCTTATTCTTTGTGCTATTCCCTGTGCTACGCTTGTCCGAAATATTTGGAGGACAGTAAAATGCTAGTGATTAACCTGCAGAAGCAGTAATTTAGCTCCAGGATGACAGCCAGCATCTTAAGAGGGAGTCTGGAAGTTGCTTTCAGACCCCTTTGCTATTCATTGAGGCATTAAGATGGCAAAGGTGTCTCTTGAATTACACAGTGCTAAAAATGCTGTGTATTCTATAAATATTAACAATACTAAAAATTAGGCTTCCTCATGTGTATTGTAACTGGTTTGGTGAATGATTGAAATCACTCCTGAACTATGCCAGCCTGGAAGACAGAAAGCAAATTTCCCTTTTATATGCGCATATGAGATCATTTGTTCATTCTAACTCATCTTTTTCTTCACAGAATTTCACGTTCAATGATGATTTCAGTCCCAGCAGCACAAGTTCAGCTGATCTGAGTGGTTTAGGAGCAGAACCTAAAACCCCAGGTTTCTCACACTCCTTAGCACTGTCATCGGATGAGGTATGCTGATAAAATTGTTTAAGGTGGGAAATAGTTGTTTTCTTTCTTCCATGGCATTTTGCTTGATAATTACTCAAATAATAAAGGGATATTTTTTAGGCAGTAGAATGGGAGAAGAAAATTAATGTTGTTTTCTAAATTATGTTTTTTCTTGTTCATATAATAAAGACGGAATAAAGGTCCTGTGGTATCGTAGGAAAGTAGAATGCAGTTAGTTTCCTAAGAGATGCTATATCCTCACACATTTTAATACATTTTTCCTACATTTTAATATGTGCATGTGGACCCATAGATATATATACACATATACTAAACTAGACATAATTGAAACAATTTTGAGATAATAAACATACAGTATGTTTTGGTAAATATAGTTGAGATGTAAGGCACCTTCCCCTAGACTAAGTTTTACCCTGACACATTAAAATAATAACGACCTGTACATGCAGTAATTGTGTGTTACTGTACCTGAATGTATGTATATTGATTAGAACGTATATGTGTTAATCCACTTTGCGTTCTTCATGCTTGCTTTGCACAGTGGATTTGAATTCAGTTACTTCAAACCAGAGTTTTTTCGAACAATGGTAATGTGAAAAAGCATTCCTAATCCTGTAAATTGGTGACATAATTGAGCTGAATACAATATATTGAAAATACTTTTCTTAAGATACTAGCTTTGTAACTCAGTTGTCAGTGAAGTTGCACAATTTGACTGTAGCTGACAGTGTGTCCTGTGGACTCTGGAAGCCTGTGCCTTTGTTCTTTTACAAACACTCTGTAAGAACTTCACTTTTTTCATGTGAGGTTTGAGCCAGGGTTTTTTCTAGAGAGGAGGAACTTGAAGTATCTATGTCGTCTTCTTTTTTTTTTTTATGATAGTTAGGTTTGTTCTGTTACTGCGTGCATGCTTTGCATGGGTTTAAAGAGTGAGAGCTGCTCCGTGCAACCCCATTTGCCAAAATGCAAGTCTACAAACCCAACCGTTTACTGCAAAAATTTGTAAGGATCATAGAACAGTGCAGACAGGTCTGTATATTCTATGAATTACTGAAAACAACAAAGTCATTATTTACACTTTCTTCAGTGTTAATACTATCTTGATAATACATTTCATTCTCTTACCACGTTTCGTTCCCTTTATATTATGTATTTTATTGTGACAATGCCCTGTTACCAGTGGTATTGAATTAAAAGCTTGAAAATGCTTTCATTTTGCTTGTTCAGCTCTCTGCTTTATCACTTCTAAAATACCGAGCCTGAGCAGGTCTATAAAAATGAATGTGTTTTCTCCAGTCTCTGCTGTGTGCCAAATTGCAGCCTCCGAATCAGGCAGTGTGTTCAGCCAGAGCTGCAGTGGGAACCTCCGCAACCCCCCTGGCAGGGGATTGGGCCAGCGATGCTCTTCAGCCTCCATAGCCTATTGCTGCGAGCACTCCTTCGCTCAGGCTTCCCTGGCAGATCTGACATGATTATTTGAAGGAGGTGAAAAAAATGAAAAGGTGGGGAGGGCACTCAGTTCTTGCAGGATGTTCTCCTCTAATTAAGGAACTTTTGCTCTTGCAATTGGAGCCATCAGGAAGGTTCCTGCCGGATCTAGGGTGTCAAGACGAGGAACTCTAAGGGGATTTCGTTGGCACAGGCTCAGGTTTAGCTGCCAAATCATGTGTGTGCTGAGCTTTCAACATAACCTCTCTGCTTCTGGAAATAGTTTTTTTTAAAGAAATCTCTTTGGTTTTGAGTAGCCATATCTGTTTGCAAATCTTGGTGCTGCCCTTGCCTGAACTTTTACATGCTGTTACATGTTCTGTATTTTGTTTCTATAATGCTTTTCTTTCCCATTTCCTTGTTGCTCCCTCACTCAGAGCCTGGATATGATTGATGATGAGGTGAGATACTAGTGTGCTGTTGTGGTGAATCGTGCGACCATCGCGTGGCAACGTGTTGTCTCATTTGCAGATTCATATCTCTTGTTTTACGGTGTTGTGTGGCAAAACCCCTCATTCGAGCACAGCACGCACATGTCACTGCCTCCTCTCTCCTTGTCTTCCGTTCCCTTCTCCTTTCTGCTAAGAGTTTGCAAGGCCATAGCAAATTGCACTGTTTGTGGTATGCTGGAAGGGGGAGGAGGGTCCACGTTGGCGCAAATCCACCAGGCCAAGCATCAGCTGCACTGAGCTCCTGCTGGCGACAGGAGAAGGAAAAGATAGTCCTTAAACTGTCTTTTCCCCAGCCCTGAGAACCGGACAGCCAGAAGCATCATCTAACCCAGTGTAAAAAATTCTCTAACAGCAGACAGCTGCTGCAGCCTGTAGCAGCTGCTTTGCTGACCATGGCTGGGACAGAGTAGCTTTTGTTTCAGGCCCCACTGGCATGCCCCTGGGTGGAATAAAGTGGCAGAGCGGGGACATGGGGCTGCCCCCAGCAGCTGACACCCCACCTGCCCCTCCTGGGGGGCTGTGCTCTCCGCAGCAGCAGCAGTGCAACGTGGTAAGAGCAGAGCCAGGGCTGTGGGATCGCTGTGTGTGTTCCTTACTGCTCCTCTGTGTCATCTCATAGTCTTCCATAGATAGTATCAGTCTCACTGGCTGTTTGATGTCATCGCTTTGAACTTTAGAGTGGTTTTCTGAGGTTCTTTTTCCCTTGGATTTCTTGTTTTATAGCTTAAACACATCATAAAGATCTGTGAATGAGCCCAGGAAGTGGAATGCAGAATTCATTGCATCCTTTAGAAATGTTCTAATTCGAAGGATAAAAATCTTGTGAGGGAATGGGATCATACCTGTTTTGAATTGTGCCACCTGGCCATTTCTGTCCCTGTTTGGGTTAAAAAGAATGCCGGTTTCTTTTTCTTCTTCTGTTTATAGATGGAAGACTTTCTGGATACCTCCTACCAATTCTTAGATATCTGGTTACATACAGATGTAATACAGCAGTGTGAAATTGTTATTACTGTAGTGTAGAGACAGTACAGGTACCTCTGCTCTGATGCTGGCAGTTTGTACAGAAAAATGTTGTTACTCGTCCGTGTTACCCTTTTAATAATAATGCAGCATGTTTTTGCCACAGATCCTTGACGATGGACAGTCTCCTAAGCACAGTCAGTGTCAGAGTCGTGCTGTTCAGGAGTGGAGCGTGCAGCAGGTTTCCCACTGGTTAATGAGCCTGAACCTTGAACAGTATGTTTCCGAATTCAGTGCCCAAAACATTAACGGGGAGCATCTCCTTCAGCTGGATGGCAGTAAGCTCAAGGTAATTGACTGGACTTCAAGACTAACTGTAGTATTTATTATCACTTTAGGTATTCTTAAAGGAAGTAAGAATTTGGCCAGAAAGCAGTGGGTCCCTGTGTGTGGCATGGTGATAGACTAGAATAATAAACATGGAGTATAAAGCCACAGCAACACTTTAAGAAATTCCCGTATACACTTGGGTTCGGAAGCTTCGGAAGTAGAGAGTATTTGTTTTGTGAAAACTCTGGGTGTATACAGTGTACCCATATTTGCATGAGTAAATCATATAGTAGCATGCGTAACTGGTATTTGCATACATGTATTTCTCATCCAGCTCTGTTTTGCAAAAGGGTGAGAAAATAGTAAACAGACATACGTCAGAAGTAGCAACTGAAAGATAGATTACTGGGATACTGGAGGCATAAGCTGATACCAATTGTACTATGGTAGAACTAAATACAGTTTTGATGTATAAAGTATGCACTGTTTCTTGTAGTGAAAATATGAGCCTACTTTTGTCAAAAATAATTAAGGGAAGGAGTTGTGGGAGGCTCAATATTTCTGAAAGTCAAAGTTTAGTGTTTCTGAGGTTTTTTGCTGGAATTTCACTAACTTTAGAGGTTTTAAGAGAGCAAGTGAACTTTTGACTAAGGCATAGCAGTGAGAATTGGGAAATCTTGTTCTGTGTAGACTTAGATGACTTCAGGCAAATAGTTTAATCTTTTTTTGCCTCATTTGATCAATGAAATCAACATTGGTGGTGGCAATGAGATCTAATTCTTTAATATTCTCGAAGTGGAAGGCATGGAAAGTAGTATAGAAGTGTCTTACACATCAGTAATATATCTGAGTCTGTCTCAAAGTTGCTTAGCAGTTACAGTCTTCCAGCTAAGAAGAGGTATTACTAGAACATGAAAAAAAATGTGATAGAATAAACTGTATGAAATTATTTTTCTTTTTTAATGTTGTTTTCTCCACCTCAGGCTCTTGGTATAACATCTTCCCAGGACAGAGCAGTCATTAAAAAAAAACTAAAGGAAATGAAAGCATCCCTGGAGAAAGCTCGCAAAGCTCAAGAGAAAATGGAAAAGCAAAGGGAAAAGCTTCGGAAGAAGGAACAAGAGCAACTGCAGAGGAAATCAAAGAAAACAGACAAGTCTTCATCAGATGCAACAGAGGGCACTAATGAGCAGTGCTAAGCAGAAGTGCTGCTGTGTTAGGAAAGTGGAGGCACTTCAAGGGAAGAGAAACTCATATCCACTCTGGTGCCCCTTTGGCTTTCTTGCATTCCTTACACAAAAGTGTGTACAGAGAAATGGGGCTATACATAGAATGACTAGGGAAATTTATATTGTGTAGTTTTATTTTCCCGCATATCCAGTTCACGCTCGTTGTTGTTGCCATGTAAAACAACCCCAGCCCCTCGGTTTGTTTTGTTGTTGTTGACAGCTAACAGATTTCATATTTGTGTGGCGGTGTTTCCTTCCAAACTACTCTTCTCTATTGAGCTCTGTGTGTTTGGTCACTTCAGTAACCAGCATGATGCCGAGGAGCATGGTCCACTGCTTCACCTCTTCTGAACAGGACGGCCAGTCAAAAGGATTGGTGAACATTTCTTCAGCTGGGTAAAAGGAGTTGTGCTCTGTCTGATAAGAGTTGACTTAACTTTCTAACTGGAAATTCAGCTTCTTTGCGGTGTTCGGGTACTCAGTTCTGTCTGCTGGAGTGAGTTTCATCTTGCGTCAGTACCTTGAACCGACACTGCTCTGGAAACACAACTGTTCAGTGACTTCTTATACACTGGAGATGAAGACAGGAGAGTCAATATTCCCCCTGGGTGAAAGACAGGAGGTGAAACTCTTTCTGTTAACTGTACAATAGTTAATCCAGGAAGGAGGCAAAGCCTTAAATGATTATGTGGGTTTACACAGAAATCTGAGGATAACATTTATCCTTTAGATATCTGAGCAAGGATGAATTTCTAACTAGAGCACAGCATATAGATCTGTATAAATTTCATTGTGCTCCCAGTGTGTAGGCAACTTACAGCACACTCCGCTTTCTTTTTCATGTGTTTTGAACAGGAAACTGGGCTTATTTTGTTTTGGTTTGGTTTTTTTTCCAAGAAAAACACCACATCTTCAGATTCATTCTCCAGTAAGCATTGGGAGAATAAGCTTTGTGCTGTGCTGTTATGAGGCTGTTGTTGGAAATGATTATCAAACTTGAGTTTGCTGAATATTTTCAGTTTTTACAGAAGTGCACTTTAAGAAGAGGAAGACGAGGGATTCTGGTTAAAATTAAATTCAGTACATTGCTGTTAAGATCAATGCTGCCATGGAGATGAAGGTTACTAAATCCAAAGCTGCCATGTATTAACTGTTTTGATTGATGTGTTTAAAGNAGAATGTTTTGGTGGCTTAGCAGTGGTCATATTACATCCTTCAGAGATTTCTGTTTTCCTGGTATATAAGGCCATTGGTGAAGCCTGCTGTGTAGTTTTGACTATGACAGAAGCAGCGTATAGCTTGCACTGCATGGTGTTACTGCCTCTTAAGAGCAGTATTAAAATATTCAGTATTTCTTCAAAAGAACGGACAGACAACAGGCAAAAGTCCACAACAAGAAGCTCGTGGCATTAGCTTACTGCTTTCTAGTCAAAGCTAACTACATAGCATCATTTAAAGTTGCGAAACATTACTTCCCTTTCGTACATCCTGGAAGTTGCAGTCTTCATCTAGTCGTGCCAACCCATGAATTGTTTAAGACGTTGATGCAAAGTTAGAATCTTGAACGTATAAAGTTGCCGATCTAAAAAGTCCAAATACTGAATTCTTTTGAAGAAAACGTTTGGTTTGGTTTAGTTTGGCTTGGCTTCTCCTCTGCTGTGTACTTTATGGCATTCAGATTTGTGTCTGTAAAGTTCTCTGAAGCTCAGATTTGAAACAGTTGGGGTGCAATGTTTAGAGTTAAATTTCTTTTGATCCTAATGATTTCTTTGCATGTAAAATGGTCTGTAAACTGAAAGAGCTTAGTTCATTCAAAACTAATACACAACAGATCTACTCAGCATTAGCTTTATTTTCCCTTCCAGATCCGATTTCTGCAAGTTTCTGATGTATATTTTATTCAGATCTAAAAAAGAAATTGCCATAAAAGATACCTCCTGATATTTCTAAAGGCTTGTGATATGATTCTTCAGATAGATCACCGGCAAAAAAATACACCTGCTAACAAGAATTCCACATTGCAGTGAATCTGCACTCTTTGTAGGAGAAAAATTATGCAAATGTTTAACAGCGTTGTAAAGCTAGTATTCTGTTATATTTGAGTAAGAGAAGTTACCTGAAAGAAACTGGAAAATTAATATTTTAAATACAATGTTGATAAATGCATTCGATGATGATTTTCTTTTTAAATTATGTTTACATTGTAGTAGCGTTTAAGTGGTTGTATATGGTAATCTAAGATGGTGTCCCTACTTTATTTCTTTGTTAGAAACCTGAGCAGAGTGCTTGGCATTATACATTGACGTTTCATTCTTGCTGCTTAGAACAGTGCCTAGTTAATCTCTTCGTAAATCAGATTCTTATTCTGCAAAATAACGAATTTAACTTAAGTTCTTTAAGTATTCAGGGTTTTTTTATTGCTTTGTGGTAATGTTATTTTGTTGTTCTCAGACTAAAAAAAAAAAAACAACACAAGAACCCAGCTTAAAAAAACCCAGTAGTTTAAATTTAAAATAAAAGCATAAAATGCATTTTGATCAACACATGGAAACTAAGCAAACCAAGCAATGTCAAGAGTTCTTCTTTTTGTGATAAAAGAGATGTGTTTCCTTTTATTAAGTATGGTAACTCATTTTTGGGACATGCAGAAATGTCGCTGGATAACAGATGTAAAGACCAGTGCTGTTTGAAACTTTCATTACCGTTCTACAAGATCTTTAAAGTTGTGTTGCATTTTTCCCTCTTGTATTGTGTAATGACATATATGAAACAGAAGATACAGACGTCTCATCATCCTTAACTTGACCTTCCTGTAAATCAATGCAAAGTCAGACTAATGCGGGGTTTTGTGTAATAACAAGATACAAATATTCCATGCTAAATGACTGGAAAGACTTTCTCTTTTGGCTCACCTGCAAATGTAACTGTCGCCTACTTTGCATTTTTCTTTGTGGAGCTAAAGCAATTTTGAGTATGCTGACCGGTCTGGCCACCTTTAAACCGCTGTGCAGGCAGGGTGGTCTTTCAGCACCTCTAGCCGTGCGTCTGTGTCGTCTTTACACCTAGGTGACCACAGCGGGCTGGTGAAGTTAATTTCTCCCGGGTTACAGTGGTTGGCCAGTTCTGTAAACTCTATTTCTGTTCATTGCTCTGGTATTGCCAGGTTGTCAATATATTGAGCCCCTGAAAGGGTGAAGAAAGGAAAAAATGGAACTCTGAAAAACAGGAAATAAAAGATGCGACACTGCAGGGTACTTTCGTTCTAGAAAAGCTAGTGTTTATACTGAGATTCTGGAGAGAGTGGTGGCTCCTTGCTCTGTCCACGTCAGCCAAACATACTGAGATGACTCGCTTCCACCTAGTATTTTCCCATGTAGGGTGCTGCAGCCATGCGACTTGTGTGTTAAAACTCCCAATTCGGTTTCAGTATGCCCGGGCAGATCAGGACCAGGAGGTGAGGCAGAAGCCCAACCTGGTCATTGCAGTGCCCAGAGCATTGCCCACCGCTGTTTGCATTTCACCCACCTGCTCCGAGCGGGTCTGGTGGTGGTCACTGTAAGTGGAGCCTGTTCCAGATGGTAGGTTAGAATTGCACCGTGAAACAAAAGCCAGTAATAGAAAGCTGAACAGAGTTAAGTGTTGTTTGTATCTCAGTATATACAAATGCTTTTGCATTTTTTTAACTTCTTAAATTTTTTTGCAATGGTATCTATTGTGCTGTGACTCTAGTCTGCTGCAGGGATACCACTGGAATCGAGCTTTTACAGGAATTACTGAGCAGCTTTCCTCTGAAGCCTGCCGGTCCTCGGCTCTCATTGATATTCAGAGGTGCTTGACACTGAGCATCGGGGTTCCTTGTACTTCATTGCTTCCCTCAAAGCCTCCTGTCCTCCTGAGGTGCTCCACCTTCACCTCCTGGCTCACATGCTGGCAAGTAAGAGGTGGGCAATGTGTGATTTTCGGGAACGAATTGTGTCCCACTTTTAAGTCAGAGAAAGAAATGCTGCTCTTGTTACTAGTGCAGTATACAGTTCTACAGTAGGATGGAAGAGGATCATCATTTAGTTGTGTCTGGCCAAGAACCATTCCATGTCCCATCACAACACTGAAAATCGAAAGGATTTGCACAGATTTATCTGTAGTTCTTTACCGAATCTGTACTGCAGTCTGTACTGTTTCTCGGTGCTGAAATTTAGGGCAAGTTTGCAAGGATTAAGTCTCGTCGTGATTTCTTAGCCATGTGTTTACAGAGAGAAAATATTGTCAAGGCAAAAGTAAAACCTGATCTTGCTCTTTTTAGGTGTGGCCTCATCCCCTGTGCTGTCATCAGACTAGGTGGTAGAGGGGCTGGACCCTTTTAATAGCACTTCCCTCCTGTGCTCTCCCTCACTTGAAAACCTCAGGAAACCTATGTCGTGGTCCAAAACACTGAAAAAACAGACGTTTGAAAAAAGCAGCACATATTTAATTAAGTTGTAAGTCTTTAACAGTCGACATGGGCGCGGTGCACAGAGCAGTTAGATGGGTTTGGTTTAGTTTTGTTAAATTAGTGATTGAAAATAATGAAATCCATTCTCTTTCTGGAAATGTTTAAGTGACTTGTGGCTTGATTCCCTGTTTAAATCAATATGTATGGGTTTGTGTGTGTGGGTACGTATGCACATACATGGATATTCATGCAGATCTACACTGCAGTAGCAGCAGTTGGCACACCGGTGGCTGTGCGGTCTGGGGCTGTAGGGACACAGTCCACCCGGTGGGCAGGAGGCCCCGGGACCACCTACAAGCTCGGAGGAGCAAAGTGCTACCCCTCGGTCCCACCAGCATGCTCACCCCTGCCTGTGCTGGTAGCTTTGCTCACTCTTTTCTCATGGGGTTTTATGTATTTTGCAGATCAGAAGATTTTAAAGTTTTGTTAAAACCATATACAGAATGATCCTCGGCAGTTCATTCTGCATGTTGTCCTCAGGCTGTTTTTTGGGGGTGGGAGGTTGGCAGGATTGGAGTTTTAGTGTTGTAGGAAGGAAACCCTTTTTTATATTTTAACCCTAACTTTTGATTTCTGTTGGAGCGCTTTCAGCAGCTCGTTTTTGAGCAGGAGTGGCATCCGAGGTGGCTTACCCACTCACCACAGTGGAGTGTGGGTCATCTGCAGACTGCACAGTCCCTTTTGTTAACCTCCTGTATGTGTTCTACTGTATTTTTTCCACCTGTAAAACTGATTTTTCAAAGCTGTGACGCCTTAGTCATGTCACCGAGCCCTCAAATCCTCCATTATAAAATGAGCTTTTTGTTACTAACTGGCGGTACTAACTGTGGTACTTCTGCTGTCGGCATTAAGTGACGATGTAAAAGATGTGCGATCAGTAAGACTGGAAGGTTTGGCGGTAGCGCCTTCAGCTGCCCGTTTCTTTGGGAAGTTTGGACTGTGTTAGGAACGAGCCTGGTCTGCTGAGTTGGGCAGGTTTATTCTTCCAGAGCGAGCAGAGGTGAGGAGGGCTCACAGCTCGTGAGATCGGGTCCAACCCACATAACCCGGGAGCCTGAGCCTCCCGCTGGGTTTTCAGTGGGAGCTTTGTCACTGACACCAGTGGAAGCGGGTTCAGGCCGTGGTGCAGAAGCGTCCGAAGGAAAGGGGAATCCCAGGGCACCAGATGTAAGGAGTAAGCGGCCCATTTGGAAGCGGGGAGTGCACAGTGAACCTCTTCTGACTCTATACTTTCCCATACACATTTACTGTCTGAACAACCGCTTTTGTATTTTCCAGTCACGTTGCAGTGGTAACTCCCTGGTCACTGACAAGTGTTAGACATATTGCTAGAAGACCAGGCAGCTACAAGACTAAAATGCACTGTGCTCACTGTAAAAATTGGCTTCTTATATTGTTTCTTTTTATATGGTTGAAGAGGTGGTTTCGCTTCAATTTATTTTCCTTTTTCTTTTCTTTTTTTAAAGAGGTCAAATGTATATGAAGTGCATGTTATCCTGAACTTTTTGTTTGTACATCTTGGTGTCTGATCATCTGCATGAAAGACGCAGTAGTGCCATGTCTGAGCTTGTTCTCTTGTGCTTGGTTGATATGAACTTCTCTAGATTGTTGAGTTTTCCCCAAAATAACTTTGGTTAATATTTAGTTATTGGGAAACATCAAAACAAAACATCATGGTGGCCCTTTGTTTTCTTACAGTTTAAATACAAACAACAAAGCCTTGTGGTTTAAAGTTAATTTGTTAGTGTAAATAAATTTCTTGCCAATGAGTATTATTGTTGTTAGACAACGAATGCAATAAAATGAGAAATCCTGAATCTTTATTAGAATTTGTATCGAGTCCTCACTTTCCTGCCCACTTGTTGGTCATTCCGGAAGAAATAATAAATGCTGAGCACAGCTGGACAGCTGTTGTTGCCTGGGTCAGACTTGGCGGGGGGGAGGGGAGGACCGTGCCCTGCTTGTTGTTTCCTTCCTTCTGCTCAGTGTTGAGGATTATTTTAATCCCAGCTGCTGGCCCAATTGGCATGATTCACAGGCTTCCAAGTGGATCTCGTTTACAATCTGCAATTATGTAAAAAGAAGTAAAAAAAAAAAAAACCAAAACAGAGCAAGGAAAGAGAATGGCCTTTATTTCCTCATATGCAGATGAAATGTAGCGTGCAGTCTTTTCTTGCAGGTTGATATAAAAATGGGCTACCTTCCCACTGATGCTGGTCAATGTTGCTCTGTTTAAAAGACCTGGATTGGTTTTTGGTATATAAAACATTTTACCATTTTACACTCAAGGGTAAGCTAGTTGTAATGCGCATTTTGCACATTCAAAACACAGTGGTTCTTCTGCCGAACACATTTAATATGTCTTTATTTATTTGGTTTTAGTAAGGCATTAAATGAGGGAAGAGCAGAGGGCACAGACTGTCCAATTTGTGCAGTTGTTTCAGTGGATTTCCATCTGGCAGAATCTAGGCCAAATACTCTGCACTTAATCTGTCTCACCCAGTCTGTGTTTCCCAGCGGCCGAATCATAAATCTTGCTTTCTGCTAATTTGGCCACTACCTGCAAGAAGATAAAAGAGTCCACAATCCATGAAATTATTATCTTAATTAAAGTAGGTATATTAAGAGGCTGTTAGTCCACGACTGACATGTAAAATGTGTCAGCTCAGCAGCTTCCTAAGCCAGGAGCCATCTACACGCGTGTCCTTGTTTGTGCAAGTTGTCTCAGATACCCGCAGTTTGGTTTCTGAAATGCCCAGCACCGCTCCAGACTCCACAGCTTGTAAAAGATGATGGGTTATGCCCTCCTGCGGGTTGCAAGCCTGGATTTTCCCTACGCAGGTTACCTTGGAATTGGGAGGCCGGGCTTGAGGTGCACCTTTCTCCGCTGCTTTTTCTGTATGGAGGCTGCCAGTGTGTTTTATCAAGTGGGGATTTCATGCTGAGGGGCAGAAGCTGTCCCCCAGCATCACTTTTGCTGCAAAAACCTGTGCATGCTGTTTCTGTCCTACCCAGCACCACTTGAATGCACAGTTTCAATTCCCACCTCCACACTGCGAGGCCGGGACATCTTAGGGGAGGTTGGCAACAGGCTTCCCGCCCTCCTTGCCTCAAGTTACATTTCAAAATTTTACTGTTAGCAATAGCAGGTACTAAATCCTCCTACAATCTCCCTCCTCTTAACTGCTTTAGGAGAAGATAAGGCCTGTCACTTGTAGGTGCTTCTGTCTGCGGGCAGAACACTGGGAAAAACTTCAGTGCAGGAATAGTTAAAAAAAGGCGAAAAAAAAAAAAAAAGCCAGGGACAAGTGAACACATTCTTTATTTTCTGAAAGGCCCAAGCCAACAAAAAAGTAGAAGATTGACAAGATCCAACAACATGTAAATTTGCTCATTTGAACATGTCCTAAGCTACTGGAAAACATGAAGCTAATGTTTGATGGGTTCCCTCTACCACTGCTGAGGGCAGCGCTGGCTGTTATGCTTCTACAACCCCAGAGCAAACCCCGGAGCAGCAGCGTGACTGGTCAGTGTTTGGGCTGGGCTACGGCCGCTGCTGCAAAACGCTAACTCTTTACAAGACGGCACTTACTTTACTTGAGAACAAATAGTGGCACAAGCCTAAAATAATGACTTTAAAACGCTACTGCGGGACGTTGATGGCTAATCACCAACAAGTTAATAGCCCAACCTCTCCTTATTGTGGGAACTTCCTTCGGAGTGGTATTTTCTGCTTGGGCTCTGGGAACAACGTCTGTTCCTCACAGCTGAAAATGGATTACAAGTTCCTGTAGGAAAGCACGCCGCTTCCCAGGGAAGTTGAAAATGTCCTGCACGGAGAGAAGTTGCTAAGGAAGGAGCGGCAAACCCAGAGTTACAGTAAATTACGCTCTTGGGTGCTTGGTGCAGTCGGCTGATGCCAAAGGCAAGTCCAGCAAAGGGATGAGACAAAAGCCGCCCTCGTTCAGGGCCGGCTCTGCTCTGTGGAAGGGCTGTCTGCGCACCGCGGATGGCAAAAGACTTGAAACCGTGATCTGAACAGATGAGTCCCCGTCACCAAAGCCTCCACTGGCAGATGGTAAACCCCGCGCAGTGCACAAGTCCCCAGATCAACTACGGGCATTTTGGAGGGGAGCTGTGAGCACAGTTTGTGCACAGACCCACTCAGGCAGCGTCGTGCCCAAGAGACAAGGTCAGTTAGCCGCACAGTTAACCTTAAAGCTCGTGCCTCCCCCCTCTAGCCATCACTAGCCACCTGCAGCACATTGTGTTTGTCTACCAAACGTCACAAACACCAGCAACCGCTACTGCTATGCAGGGATGGAGGAGCTGTCTGGCACGGCAGCAGTGGGAAGCTGCCTGCACCGGGAAGGGCACAGCCACGCGGCCATGGTGACTCCGTTCTCAGCCCTCACACAACTCCTTGTGTGCAGGGACGTGCCCTACACCACCGCGTGTGTGGCAGTGAGCCAGCGGCAGTGGTGGGGGCTCGGGCTGGAGCAGACGCTCTCCAGGGACGGGTAGGCGATGTGGCAAGACCCACAGCCCGCTGCAGCTGTGCAGAGGCGGGGGGATGGCACCATCCCGCCCGTGCGGCAACGCAGCCCCAGCCGCGAGCCCTGGCACCGGCTCTTTGCTCTGGTTAGAGCTGCCCCCTTCCCACAGAGAAGGAGCGGTAACTCTTTCATACCAGTGGATGACAGCCATTAGGCTTATTTGTGTTAGAAGGGAAAGGCGCAGGAACTAAGAGGTGTTGGCACAGCCATTTGCTGTTCACAGCCGCTGCCCACCCGAGCCCTGGCCCGCAGCAACGCCTCCTCTCAGCCACAACGGCAAAACATGAAGACCGACAAAGGTCTGCACATACTCTGGCTCCTGTCTCAGTGCTCAGGCCACTGCAGAGCGGGTTATTTGCTCTATCTTGTAGGCAGAAGCGCGCCCCTGTTTTCCAAGTACTGAACTTTCCGTGCACTCACCAGATTAGGGGCGGCCGTGGCTGGCGGTGAAGCAGATCGCAGGAGGGAACAGGAAAGCCAGACCAGCAATTAGCACCCAGGACTGGCTCTCACTCCTCCTGAGCTCGTGCTTCACGAGCCGCTTGCCTTTTTTCTCCACGCAGCAGTGGAAGAACAGCAGCGAGGAAACACTACCGCCTCAGCTGAAGGATGGAGAGGGGATGGTGGCCCCCAGGCAGGTGGCACCATTCAGAGGGGCAACCAAGCTGCTAAGAAGGGCCCGTGTGGGCAGGCGCAGGCAGCGCAGCGGCAGCCCTGCAAGGGAACCACCACCACTAACACGGAGCCTTTAGCTGGATGTCAGCATCGCTCACAAAACCGGAGTGGAGATCAGAGGAGGGAACTCGGAGGACAAAATGAGCTGCCAGGAGCTGCTCTGTGAGTGAGGACATCTATACTAATGAAAGAACTCACTCCACAGGCAGGAGACCACGTGGTAGCTCAAACAGGGGCTTCTGCCAGACTGGCCTCTTCCTCTGCACACTGGAAAGCACAAGACTGATTCCCAACTTCAAAGGACCCTCAATTCAGTTTATTGCAAGTGATTGCTAACAAACACCTTTCTAAAAATACCAGTCCATAGAAACCTGGATAGGTCTTTGGGCAGTGCACAATGTTATCGGTAACTGCCACTGGATGACAGTGAAGTGAAGTGAAAAGTGAAGTGAAGTGAAGTGAAGTGAAGTGAAGTGAAGTGAAGTGAAGTGAAGTGAAGTGAAGTGAAGTGAAGTGAAGTGAAGTGAAGTGGGGGTGCCCGCTGCCCCGAAGCACGGCGGGAATCGGCTCCATACAGACTGGAAGTTAAACACAGAAGATGTGTGACCCACACTTGGGAGGTAGTCACCGTGGCAAAGCGACCAGACGTGCTCCCTTTGCTGTGACCGACACCAGTAATTGCTAATGCACTTTTCACTGAAGGTGCTCGGGAGTTGTTGCCCATTCTTTAAGAAAAAAGAAAAAGGCTTTTTTTAAACTCCCTTTGGAAGATTCATTAAGAAACCACTCCAAAGTGATGCCCCCCCCCCTTTTCTCAGTAGGACTTATGAAACTGAAGTAATGTTAGGAAATGGCTTAAAGGGGAAAAAGGGAAGAAATGAGGCTGAATTATTCTCCTTCCACTTATTTTAGAGGCACTAGGGAAAGCCAACAAGAAGGTTCAGAAGAAGAACCCTTAGCACAACCCCTGGAAAAGCCCCAAGGTCGGTGACAAGAAAGCACACCACACTGGCAGTTAGCAATTCTCATTTACAAAATCATTTTCCCCGAGGGGGGGCGGGAAACAAAAACCAACAGAAATCCAGTTGCAACAGATAATTCAATGTCTGACAGTTTAGTCATTTGCAATCTGCATTTGAACTTCACAGTCACCCTTTGTTACTGACATGGGGTCCTCCACATTACACAAATAACCTAATTTCTCACCTTCAATTCCATTTCCTTTACTATTGCATAAAATGCTCATTTTGGAGAGGAATGCTAAAATACATTTCCATGACTCTAGTTCACCTTTACTGGAACAGTCTTGTCGTTAGCAAAACTAGCAGAAGCTAAGTGAGTTTCCAAGGAATTCAATCCTTTCCACTGCAGCAGATCTTACCCGCGAGATGAGCTATAGCTCACAGTAGAGAGCTCTGTGGAAGACTGTGCCAATGAGCAGTTTTCCCTCATAGACAGATGCCACAGAGGTTCCCTGCAGCACGGAGCCGTTGTCGGCGTAGATGCGCGTCACCACCGGCTCCTCCGAGAGGATGTTCTGGATGCGCAGGACCTGCCAGGGGAGGGGGATACATCTGCTGAAACAGCCGCAGGTGAAAATCCTCCACAGATGGAGGGAACATCAGTACGTTAACTGAAACAAATTAGTTTGGTTGATCAGCTGCTGATAACTGCAACCAAGTGAGTCCTGTGATTTCTGCTTCAGTGAAGCGTGGTCCATGAAGACTGATTATTTTTTTTTTAATTGGTTGTGCAATGGCGACTCCACCCCAGTAACTAAGGCAGGCAGTCACCCCCAGCACTGGGCATATGCAGTTTTTTCCAGCCTAAGAGTCACTTAATATCGTCTTATTTTCATGCTTTTTCCAGACAGAGTAAACAACTGCCTCATATCATAAATCTACTGCTATTGAACATGATAATTTTGAAAAGTGTCTTATGGGAAGCTTCAGACAAGGCTGAAATCAAACAGACACCAACCAGCCACCTGCACACGCAGCCGCCAGCACGCTGACGCCGGTACCTCATTGATTTCAGAAGGAAAGAAGAATTACAGTGTCACCTACTGATGAACTACACTTGCACAGATAAATCATTCCAGTGCAAACGTTTCTGGTCATGCTTTGCACTCAGTCAATTATTTTTTATTTGGCAAAGAAAGAGGTGCTGGCTCGGTAATTAACACAGTTCATCAAAATCTGATTGTGCGGTCACAGCTGCAGAGAAAGCAGCCTGAGGAGTCCAGAATGACTGCGCTACCAGGTGGAAATTATTCAGTTGTCTCCTAAGGCTCTGAATAGGTGTTTGTCAGTGAGTATATGCTGTTCAGGCTTTCCACGCAAGAGCAGAAGCTATGAGCTGGAAGCCAGCTCGGCCTTTGCTTTCACAAAGGCTGGCCAGGCTCTTCTCTATGTAATGCAGAGTTAAGTTACACCAGGGCAATTTGAACAGAGCAACTTTCTGGCACAGACATGGCCAAAAGACCAGTGACATCTCCCAAAAGGCACCTCAGAGGCAGGCAGATTTTCAGGATCGTTGTAGAACAGCTTCATCCCATTGGGATGACATCCTATCCAGATGTCTCCAGTGTGAGGGTCAATAGACAAGTTGTCAACCAGAGTGTCCAGCTGCAGCGTCTATTCGTCACAGAGGAGAAAGAACAAGAGAGAAGTTAAAGCAATCAGAAGTCCTGGAAGCAAACTATAACATAATTGATAGACTTGTCCAAGACTCTCATCTAACATAACTTAGACTGATTTTTTAAAAAATATTTTGTCCCTCAGTGCTGTTTTTCTTTTCCCGCAGTATGCTTCATCCCCTGCTCCGTGCCATGAGAAACCTCCTTGCTCCTACGAGCTTCCCCCACTGGCTCATTCACACCTATGCTCGTGTTGATTCCTCCAGTGCTTTGTGGCCTGACCCACACTGGCTGAGGCAGACTTCCACCGCGGCTCTACAGCACACCGGAGGATCCCTCTCTGGTCGACGGTGTGAGGGTGGAAGACCTGAAGCTCTGTAACGGGGCGCAGAGCACCTCTGCAAACCCACAGCGGGAGCCATCCAGAACAGACCTTCCTACATGATCACGAAATCTCAAATGTTCATGGGGACTAATCTGTCCAAAATTCATATATGCCTCTTTTTTAGGAACAGCATCACCTTACCTTCACATGGGTTAAATTCCAATTAGCATGTTTTTCCATAACATGGACATTATGATCAAATACATCTGCAACATAGATGTACCTTCAAAAGAAAGCACCTCTTAGCAATGTGTATGAGTAAGCAGACACCAAAACCAGTCCCTCCTGTGCAACCCCACCTCCTCCAGTGAGGAACGCCAGCCCGCAGCTCCCACATAGCAGTAGACATTGCAAGCAGGCCACAGGGCACTGAATTGAAGCCAACCTGCTGAGACGCTAATGGAGCTTCGCACTCTGCCAGTTCTGCCATTACGACACTGAGGAAGGTCTTGGATCGTGAGATCCACAAATATGCTTCATTTTTCATTTAACATCACCTGTCTAAACCACACAACTGGTTAATTCAGTCCTACAGACTTTGAGACTGTAGAGCGTTCCCTGCTTCCAGAAATTCTGCCCCATTAACCCTCGCAGGTAATATACACAAACTTCTGTATCAGTTAAAATGCAGCAACATTTGATCTTGTTGCCTATAAACCACCATGCAAAGCAGCAAACGTTGCCTCTAGTTAAAGAGCGAGACACATGACTTCTGTTTACAGCCCCTTCGTCTCATCACTTACATTGTACAGGTTGCACCTTGCCTTACATGGGCCAATTTAGACACTTTGACCACAGAGGTACCGCCTGTACAAATGAGGATTTTGGGATTCTTTTGTGTGATCGAACAAAATCTGAGGCAAGGAGAAACTTACTTTCTGTCAGGTGAAACGTTAATTCCATTTGCTGAATAAAACCCAGCTGCTACTTCTTTAACTTCTTTTGGACTGTAGTAAACAACATTTGACCAAGTTAAACCCAAGAACATCTCCAAGAACATCAAGATGAAGTCAAAGAAGTAGTGGTCATTGGTAGCATAGAAGCTGTCTGGTCCCATAGCTACTATATCATTCACACTAAAAACATAAAAAGAGAGGGAGAAAATTAAATAAAAGAATGAAACGAGAGGTATGAAGGAGCATTGTAGGACCGCCCAGAATCCGGCATGGACATGGTCATCCCATAGACATAAAGGGGCTGCAATTACAGATGGTACTTTAGATAGAAGTGCTGTGTTATTTAGATCCTTTTTACTTCTATCCTCTTTTACATGGGCAGGACTGTGCAGTGCTGAACAGGACCATATGGCATCAGCTAGAGATCTGGCTACCTGTTTACAAGCCCATGACGTTTTTCTCTTTTCATTACATTCAACTGGAAACTAGAGAACAGGTAAGAGTTGTGACAACTTCTTTTTTTTCAAGCCCTGTTTATCTTACAATCATCTTGCAGTAGGACAGACCGAGAAAATTTTGTATGCAACAAAAAAAAAGGAAAAAGCTAAAAATATGTTTATTTTTAAAGTGTAGCAAATTCAGAATAATAGAATATCTGAAGATTCATATCTGCAATGATCTGAGAGTGGGTTACATGCGAGTAAGAGAAAAGGCTGCCAAGCTAATTCACTGGCAGCAATCACAGCAGCGTTTAAGACTGATTTAGTGATACAACTATTAAAAACCTCATTTACATAAAAGATTGGAGAAACACAGGTTTTGATTGCACAGATAAGAAGTAATCAATAAAAGAAACAGGAAAGCTTGTTCAAGAGAAAATATCTCATAATACCCTAAAACCAAAATCATCCTAGTTTGGGTTTTACCAAAGCAGGCTGTCCTACTGGGGAAAGATGGCATTTGGCTCCAGTACCTGGTCAGAAGGTCATGCCGAATGGTTTTCAGGTGTACAAGAGAATTGTCATCTTCTACAAATTTAAACAATTCTACTGTGCTCTTCTGATGGGGATGATTCCCAACAAAGAGGTACACGGTGTCATCTTAAAAAAAAAAAAAAGAAATGGAAAACAGCTGAATTTCTCCAGATCTCTGCAACAGGTTGCATCGCTGAGCACCCATAGCTCTGAAGCAGCCTCCAGCACAGAGCACATCTTGGGTTTGGTGCATTTCCCTCATGGCTTCTGGGAGGCAGAAGGACAAGTACCAAAGTAATGCAGGATGCCACTGCAACTGGATCCAGATCTCCAGCTACTCTTCACCCGGGCTCACTCTACAGCGGACTGCTATGTAAACCATATTTTTGCTATTTCTACCAAGGAAGAAAGAAATCATGGCTCCATCCTTGTGCCCAAACCACTGGGTTTTGCAATCTGATGTACTACAGTGACCGGTTGTGTGAAATAACCACAGTCAGCGGGGAAGGAGGGCTTGTAGCCCAGATGGTTTGGACTCTCTGGTTTATTTACCGTGTCCTCTGAGAAGGCTGAAGGAGCATCCTTCTCCTGTACTCTGTGTGAGGCTGCAGCCCCTCTGCCCAGCCCTTCTGGTGAGACCCTAAATTAGCCGCCGCTGATTTCTCCAACGCCTTCCCTTAAAGGGTGACTCTATGGTGACGCAAGTCAAGCTGCAACAATGGCTCTCCTTCTCTTAGTATTTGCAAACTTCTAATTGCCCTGCTAAAATCCCCAGTGAAAGGACAGGGGAAAAGAGAGGAAGGAGAGCACAAAGGGTATTTTATTGGTAGGCAGGGTCTGCCACAGGAGAACGTGTCTTGAAGATGGGAACATGACGTCACGTCTTAGCCACAGAGTACCAGAGATTTTAGTAATTTAAAAAAGATTTGATAATTTATATTTTAGTTACAAAAGTCTCTGTTCTGGTCAGTACTAGTTGGTGAAGCAAACATCTCCTGAAAACCCTTGACCCCAGAGTAGGATAGATGTAAACTGCTAAAATAAACTTGTGTAGTTTTCGACTCCTCAAACTTTTCCCAAGGTTTCCTTCCTTTCAACATATAGAACATCTTTCTGTCTCAGACAGTCTAAGATTATGTGCAAAGGTCTTTGCTTTAGCAGCTCACTTTTAGAAAAGAGCCCAACAAAGATAAAAAGCCCCCAAAGCTTTTCCTCTCCCAGCAAGTGCGGGCTATTAGGGGTGCAAAGCAAGGCCACAAAGGGATTTCTGCTTCTGCTCTTTAGGCTGACATTAGCCACCACCTCAGGTTAAATGTCTCTTTACCTCTGTCTATGTAGGTGCTGATTCCATGAGGGTTAAACGATGCCAGATCAAACCCTCGGCTGATTCTCAGTTCCACTGCTCTGGGATTGTCTTCATTCAAATCCATCAAAAATATTTCACCTGGCTTGTCCGGCGCAAGGCTCTTTAGTCCTGGATATTTTAAGCCCTGTAAAATCAAAACATGAGTAAATCATTCATGGATAAAAGGTAAAGGGAAGCATCGCAAGGCTTTTCAGCTGGATCCTTGCTCGGGCTCGCAAGCACACATCGGGGTGTCCCGCTGCTTCAGGATGCCGTGCCACAGTGCCGGCAGAGGGGCCGGCTCTGCTCTCCCCGGCGAGCCCCTAATCGCGGCACAGAGGGACCAAGCTGCGTGGAGGGCACGAGGAGCCGTGTCCCAGGAACAAGGCAGTACCCACCACCCACTGCAGCGCTACCTGTGTGTCAAACCACTCTGGGAACAGACATGGGGTAGGGGGGGTGGGGGGCACAAACAGGAAGTTTGTCTGAATGCCACCACCACCGAATGCATCCAACGTGGTAAAGCCACGGGGGGAACAGCAGCAGTGCGACAGCTCACAATTTCTGTCATGAATTTTGTGATCGTTTGCTGGATGTCCGTGGAGCACATAAATGAAAACACCAGCTTTTGTTTTAGAAAATAATCACTAGCCCTCCTGATTGCAAAGAAAAGCTTGAAAACCTATGCCCTAAAGGCTAAAAAAAGATCAGGAACAACAAAATCAGCACACAAAATCTCATTATTTTTTTTTTTAAGACAGGGAATTAACACACCTTCTTAACAAGAGAGAGGTTTATCATTTCAACATTTCAAGTAAGCAGCGTGAAAGAAATTCAAGGTTACGTGGGCAGATAAGCCAGTGCAATAGGATACATGTGTCAGAGCCACCACCACCACTTCAGTGTCAAGAAGTACACTTGCTCAAGCAGAAGAAAGCACCGGCTGAGCTGACACAAGTCTGGGCAGTTCCTACGGAGCCAGCCAGCCTTGTAGAAAAAAAGGAGTCCATCCTGCAATTTTCACCTATGGCTTCAGTCACTAGGGAGGTGGGCAAGCGGCACTTACGGAGCTGATGAAAGCCAGTCCATTGGGCAGTATGTCAATGTCTTCTGAACCAGTTTCTGCAAGACAAACAGGGGTTTTCAGACAACATTAAATATCTCCCATCAAAAAAACTCCTTTTTAGTACAATTCCAGCCCTCATGAATGTCCCTTTCTGATACGACTGCACAAGCAATGAAGTTCAGCGGAAAAGTTGACATCGCATTAAAAGTGGTAGCAGAAGGCAGCAGCACACCAGGTTAGCAAACAGTACTGAGGTTCGCCTCTTTCTGGGGTGATCCCTCCCAGCTCCATGTGCCCTAGGGTGGCGCGGGATGAATCACCCGCTTGTGATGACAGTGTTCTTCAGCAAGCAATTAGTGCAGACGACGAGATTTTCAGGGCAAGACCATACCCATCACTCAGCCCGCACGCTTGCATAAGGCAGCTCCGGGACTTGCGCACACTAATTCTTCTGGTTGAGCTGGGACACTTCACTAAGATGGATTGCCAAATATTTAGTTAAAGCTCTCAAGTGACAGGGAACCTACTAGACCTTTAACAGGAAAGGGCTTTAACAGTTAGACTACACTTTTAACTGTGGGTAATCATTTCCAATATTGCCAGTTCCTGTAGCTCCTGTAGTATTTTTCCCTACTAGGAAAAAAAACCAAAAACTTTTAGTAAGAACACTAGGGCAATTTTAGGGTTTGATCAAACACTCTCCACACAGCTTTTAGTCTGATGCTGAAGCATGTTTGCCATCCCACATTTCCACCACTCCCCCGAGAAGTCTCCCCTCTCTTCTTCAAATCACCAGCACAAACAGCATTCCCATAAGCCACTTTCTAGATGATGGCTGGATTAAACCTACCTGGGAGCTTTTGCTTAAAGGAGGAAACTGTTCTGCAGATTTTGTTTAATAGGGCCACCAACACAAAGGTTTTCCACCCAGTTACCCCTGTCTCTCCGCACCCCCTCCTGCTTGGCCATAGAGCACCCACATGACCCTGTGTGGGTCACACCATCCCTGGCACCTCAGCGCCTCCTCCTGAGGATAAGCACCTGCAAATTCAAGATGAGTTTATAATTTGGTTTTATATAAGTCCCATTTATTTTGGCACCAATTCGCCTGGGCTGTAATTTATCCCGAGGCCACCTCAAACTCACCTGCCGGGGCAAGTTCCTCCCCAACTCAGCCCTGGTCAGACAGGGTGGCAGGACTTTACCCGGAGGAACAGGGGAGAGGGACAAGGCCAGCTCCTCCTCAACCTCAGCAAGCCCCTGCTCCACCCCATTCCAGTAACGAGTGGAGCATCCCTGCCTTCTGAAGAGGAAAAGGTCTGAAGATGCATTCCGGGAGGGGGCAGCGAGCCCATTATCCCACCCCCTGGGTTTTGGTTCTGAATTTCGACTGGGCTCAGGCAGGAGGCAGACACCTGTACTGATGTGCCCGGAGACACTTAGAGCCTGCGTTTTCCAACTAAAAGTTTGAATTAGGTTTGGGGTTTTTTTTCAGCTCGGCTCAATCCCTGGTTTAAGCAACAGCTTGCCCCAGCTCTTGGTCTCTCCAAGTCTGGCTTCGTTTATAAGATGGGGTTAGCCGTGATTCCCCACTTCCTGGGATTGCTGCAAAGATAACAACATAAATAACTGCGGAGAGGCTCAATTACCATGGTGCCATGAGCTGGACAGACAGCTTTTGCTGGCAAAGCGCACTGGTGAGTGAACAAACAGATATAATCATTTATCGGTACTGAATTAGTAAGGCTGCCAAGCAGAAAGATGAGCAGGCTTTTGGGGAGTGGATAATTAAAAAGCACAAGTTTCTGGTGAAAGAAGAGCCCTGCACCCAACTACTTCGAAAGCAACTGCCCAGCAAAGCACATTTTGGCCACTTCGCAGCCACGTCCCGGTATGTGTGGAAGAGAGCAAGCACTGCTGGAAGAGCAGCAAAATGCTGATTCAGCGCAATCCTGCTGAGCCAGCACCACCGAGGCGGCAAGGAGGGGATGGAGACACACAGCCGGCTGCAGGGAAGCTCCCGGGCTCTCCTGCAGACCCCATTTTGGGAGGGCTCTGGGCTGTTGTCACAGGTGCCATAAGGACCAGGAGAGTTAGGAACTGATTTATTAGGTACCAGTTACCTGCACTGTATTGCTTAATTGTATCACTGAGCCCAGCTTCTCCATGGGATTATCTGAATAGGTAGTGTTTAAAAAAAAAATCAGATATCCAGAAAAATTACTTTTTTTATTCTTTATTTTATCTTAGTATGATGTATTCCGCAGGTGCATCTGACAAAAAAACCCACCTGGATTTCCTGTCCGAAAGCAAGTGACTATTTTGCCTATATTCCATGAATTGTTCCAAGATGCAAGTATTTCTAGCAATTTCTATAGTAGCTTCTTGAACTTTAGGAAGTAGTTCAGGACACATGGTTAGTTTACTATAAACCAGTAACATGAGTAGACACTCATATAATTCAGAAGATACTGTTTATTCTACAACTATAACCTTTTCTACGTATCTGTGAATGAGGTTTAGGATGAGCTGCAGTTTTTTATTGGTTTGTTCAATGTTTGCATCTGTGCTTATATTGCACAATATTTGAAAAACAGAATAGATCAAGGTCTTAAAAAAAAAAGAGAGAGACACAAAGGATGAAACTGTGCAGAAAGAAAAGGGTCCACTAGAGAATTTTTCCATTTACTCTGGGTTTGCTTGCTTTACTACGGATGCATCGCTTTTAACATAATTACAATAGACTGTACCAGATGCCTGTTCTCCCCAGGACAGAATGGATAGTTTAAGATTATTTTGTTTGGAGCTGATCCAGCTCATTACCCACGTCCCACTTAAGAGGCCAGAAGGACTATTTCAAATATTAAAATAAAGACAGTCTGTGTATTCAACTTTGTCACAGCATTTTAAAGGAAGGTGGCCTAGGATGACCACGGCATCCATGTAGACATGTCCATGATGTTCATGTATCCTCACACAAAGTCACCCACAGGAGCACCCTTACAGATCTCAAGTACAGCAAAAGTCCCGGTTCGTACAGTGCTACCTATGCAGCATCTACATGTTAGGGCTCCTCGGTCTCCCTGAGTAATATAACCCCCCCAGTCATATTAAATGAATGTTGGAAGATGTTTGCGGGAACATACCAACTTTTAAATTTGTGCCAATCCTTTGTTATTTCTGTTCCTGCCATATCAGACCTACTGAGTGAAGTTTTGACATTTTAATTTTTCTGACGAGCAGCAAACGGCAGAGCAAAGGCAAGGTGAGGTGCGGAGCTCCATGTCAAGGGACAGTGTTACAGGAGCACAGAGAGAAGCAGAAACGAAGCTCTGTAAATTGATCTGCCGCCGCCTCTGAGCAGAGCTGGGTTCTCAGAATTCACTTAATCTCCATGCAAATGTCAGGAATCAAAAATGAGATATTGTTCGGAAATTAAACGCAATTGTAGTTGCGATATCCAGCTCTCCTTCTTTCCTCAACAGAGTAATCATGTTGCAAAAAGTCTTGCAAAGATTGCAATAGTGATACGCTTAAAAGAATTACTTAGAAATTATTTTTTACATGAATCACCATCAAACAAGCATTATTCAGAGTTTTGTATGAGTAAATTACAGCTAAATCTAGAAGACCTGGGAAGTTTTTTCAAATGCAATTTCTTCTGCACATAACCTCAGGCAAAGGAACTCTGCACACGCTCATTCATGGCAGTGATTTGACTTTAGAAGGACGTTTGATTCCTGACGCAGGGAAGAAGCAAGATTTATGAAATCAACACAGTGACTTGGCAAGCTCAAATACAAGGCTCTTAAAGCCCATCCAATGACTTTTTACACTTGCAAAATCCAGGCAAATTTCAACAGGATTCAAGAAATTTCTGAAAACCCTAAGGAGGAGAAAACCCCCAGCCATTAAGCCTGTATTAAATTTAAAAATCATAATTTGGGGGAAAGGGAGACAAAAAAAACCCGATCAATTTCAAAGCTATCCCTTTTATGCTCTGGTTATAGAATCATAGAATTGTTAAGGTTGGAAGGGACCTTTAAGATCATCAAGTCCAACCATTAACCTAACCTGACAAAAACCACTTCTAAACCATATCCCCAAGCTATCCTAAAGGGAGAGAAAAAAAAAAACAAGACAGAAACATTGCCATGTGCTAAAAATGTGACCCAAAGTACAAAGTCAACATTTCAGTCCCCTCTGTTAAACCTCTCCGCAAACCAGGCTAAGATGACAAATATTGCCCCTTGCTCTTTGAAACCACACAGCCGAATTGCGCAACCGCCCGGAGCTCCTGCCGGCTCGCTGCACGGCGCCCTACCAGCCCCGCTCCTAAATCTCCACAAAACGAGGCGCTAAGGCCGGCCAGCCTGGCTGGCATTTCCCAGGCGGGCTGCCCTCAGCTCCTCTTTCCCCACGCGCCTCTGCTCTTCTCCCAAAACTTCTACCCTTGGGGCACGTCCCGTCTTCAAGATGTCACCAGCTGACAGCCACCTGTAGGTACCTGCCTGAAGAGCCAGCACGCCCTCACCGAAAAGCCAAATAATTTCCTAAGTGGCTTATCGAAGGAGAAGTGTTTGCAAGGTACTCATTTTCAAGAGAAGGAACAGAAGCATTGAATACGGAAGGCGGAAAGTGTTATACCAAACTAGCTTGTTTTTCAGTATAATTTTCTTCCTGCAGTTTCTCCCTACCTCAAAGTCCAAGTAACATATGAAAGTCAAATTAGCACTCTGGTTTTGGGGTCAGGCTTGGAAGCTGGCTTTAAGAAGCAGTTGCAAAATAAGGCTGGACAAAAGCAATGCACTCAGTTATTTTGAGCACGTACCGATCCCTTTAATGAGCCGGCAGTTCGGCAGCGTTACTGGGGCCACTTCCCGTGAAGCATTGAGTCTGTTCCTGCAAGAGGAAAGAGGAGGGTTAACAGCACACGGCCACTTTTAAAACAGGTAACATTCCTAGCGTAACTTTCTCTTAGTTTTATTGTCTGCCATACCACAGCAACAAGTCAGCCGTAAAACACTGAATAAGCAAAAACCAAAACTGACAACAGCAATTGCTCCAAATCACTGCGATGGTTACACGTGTCCAGGGATTAAGTGATTCTCCTACGCTGAATATCTTCAGGAACCTGACTTTGCTCACAAGCTTTGGGAAGAAGCTTTCACGACCCACCACAGCTCAAACGATAAAATAACATAGCCACACTTTCTTCAGGTTTCAGCCACCTAAATATAGTAGCATCCAGCAGTTTGGACCGGCATTTCAGATGAGGAGAGGGCGACCTTCTACCCCAACCCACTGGCTATTTTTGGTGACAGGCCACCAGCAGTTGCACTTTCTTCTTTTCTTAGCCCACATTCAAAAGTAGCACTAGTGTTATTGCAAGGCAGGATTACCCGTTTCCTAACAGCAGGTAGGATTTGGTAGTAATTTAAGTCCAGGGTAATTCAGCAATTACCCCGTCCCTTCCTCTTCTCTCCTGGTACCCGCCCAGAGCATTATCCTTCAGCAGTGCTTATTTCATTCCCAAATACTCACCAAATTAGATCTCTGGCACACACTTTCCTGGACAAGCAGATACAGACATGCACCTACACATTAATTCATTCCAAATTGTCTACAAATCTGTATGAAAGGCACCTCACGACCAGGACTGCTGTGTTTCACCATGGTGGTCCGCAGTGCCATAAGCAAATATGTCCTGTTTCTATGTAAAAAATGTCAAACTAGTGTATTAGAATATTTCTTTCTTTTTCTTTTTTTTTCCCCCAAAAGAAAGTTTTTTAACTAACTTAGTTTTGCATGCCTGTCATACACACGTCTTGAGGCTGTATTTGCTCCCACCACAGGAAATTCTGAATGCAAAGATCCCATAGCAAAACCTAGCTATGTTTATGTTATAGTTTCAGGCATAAACTAAACAGCAGTATCAGTCTGTGGTGTGAAAAATACACGATACAGCTGAGCACTGTATGGTATGTCAGTCCTGCATTATTTTCAATTGCTTAATTATGAATTCTAAATTGCTTGAATGCTGTATCATTGACACAGGTTGTTAACATAAGGCCAGAAGAAAAAAAAAAAAAGGAAGAAAAAAGGGCAAAAAGTGCAGAGGACAGCAAGGGAGAAGAGTCAAGTTAAATTCTTCCAAGCCCTCTCCCCCCGCTCAGGGGTCCTGACAGAGAATTACAGCAGCTCCCAGCCCACAAGCAGCACGGCAGGGCTATCGGCTCCCCCCTCGCCGCCCGGCATCCCGGCACAGCGGAACCCACCGGGCCCCCGATGCTGGCTCGGGGCGATGGTGCCCGAAGTTTGCACTGCTGCCTGCTTAGGGCTTTTCCCTTTCCTATTTTCATCAGCTTTTCCCGTGCGGGCTGCAAGCCACCCTGCGCCTGAAGCGCAGCTGGAACTCAGCCAGCAGCAACGAGGGATGATGATATCCCGACAGCATTCCCAGGGAAACACTTCATGGGCCGGAATGAGAGTAATTCAAAAGGACACTGGTCACAAGCCCGCAGCATATATAGAGGCTTTTCCAAAATGTGTCAGTTTATCTAGCTCAGACAGCCTTAGCTACAAAGCCAGATGGCCGAGATAACTAACTGGCAGTACTGAAAACACAGCGGACCTGCAAACTGTGGGGGGATGCAATTTCAAAAAAAAAGCAGGAATTTTGCTACTTGGTGTAAGCCCAGTGCACGGCGCCTTTCCCACCCGGTTCCTCTTTCCCGTTTCAGTCCTCCACCCGCCGTCCCACTTCGCGGCACGCAGACCACAGGCATTCCCCTTCCTCCTGCAGCAACCTGTTGCATATTCAAAGACCTCTCTCTCTTTCAGTTTTCCTCTTCTCTAGACTAACCAGTCCCATATCCTTGGTTTGGTCTTTTTTTTTCTCCTGACGGGACTGAAAATCACCTCTTATTTTTGTTTTTCCTCCCAATTCTTTCCAAACTGTCAGCAACTTTCTGGAATCACGCTGCTGTTTTGAACACCGTATGCAAGCTGAGCGTCATATCAGTACAGGGTGTTATGAAATGATAACATTGTGTGTGTGTATATAAATATATATATGTGAACAATAATTGCATATGCCTATGGTTCTGAGGAAAACAGTAACACAGCATAATTCACATTCAACTTTTACAAATTAGCTCAGGCCTTTCTTCAGAGAAGAATTAGCACTTTAAAGTGTCAGTAGGGGAATCAGTATAATTTCAGTTGGTAACACACAAGAACTTCACCTGTTTTCTCCTGCACAAGCCCTACTCAAGTCCATTTGATAGTTATCAACAGTGTAAAAGATGCATAAACAAACCTGATTTAAGAATTAAGTTTGTCAGAGATTTGTAATAATTCTTCGAGCCTTATCTTTTAAGCATTTCATGGATTCTTGTATCATACTATCTGGACACAGTATAGCAAACTCTGAAGGAACAGCAAAAAGCCTTTGTTGGATTCCTGCCTTCTGGGTGGGGGATGGAAACAGAGAGGCCTGGCAAGAGGTACCACCACCCACAGCTTCTCCTCTCAAGGCTGTGTTAAATGATTTTAGAGTACTTTTTGTTGTCTGAAGTTGCGTGCTTCCAAACTCTTCAATAGCATTGCGACTGCTGCTACACTGCAGCTCGCTGAAACCACAGCACACGGGAAAAACCCACAGAGAGCTACANCTCCACTATCCCAGCTTGTGCAGCTCCAGCACAGGAGGGTCCCATTACCACCATGGTTATCACTAACGCTTTGCTGTGGATTTAGTGCAAGATGCAAACAGATCTATGTGGGGTACCCGGGTCCAAGGAGTATAACCCTCTCTCTGTAATTAGCTACAATTACTATCTACCCAAAGATCAATTAGTTGGATGTTGTTGCTTTGAAGTCGGGCATTTGGAGTCCTCGTGGACATGAGCAAAATTATAATGAGGGAGCTGCCTTGCAACACAGTAATTCACCATCCCTTTTCCAGCCCGAAACAACCAGTTACGTGTTTAGTAGCTTTCAGGAGAGAAGCTGGTGTAACATCAGTATTCACGTTCCCACTCACAGCCCATCAGCATGATACCGCTGGGTATTTCAGCTCAGAGAGAGTGCGGTCCCAACTTAGGATCACAGAAGCCCATGCTCCTTTAGAGGAAACCTCACGTACACAGGGGCTATCGGTATCCAGAGGTCAGCTTCGGTAGAAAATAACGCAAGAGTTTCTGGCAACCTGATTTCCACTTACTGTTTGACCAATGGGCAGGAGATGAGGTAAATTCGCAGGTACCAGTCCTGGCAAACTCCTGCTAACTGCAGCCTCTGCAAAAACAGAGGTACCAGCCCCCCGGCCCCAGGGCACCCTCTCCCTTTGCTCCCCTTGACCCCAGCATCTTGCCGGGGAGGATTTCACATCTTCATTACCGCAAAAGGGCATTTCCAC
>VZSZ01007033.1:267075-290272 GCA_013398815.1 Ibidorhyncha struthersii | reverse complement strand
CGGCGGGGAAGGCGTTTCGCTGCATAAGTTTGGCTGCAGGGAGGGCCGGTCAGCCCCCTGCCCCGCAGGAGAAGGAGCCGGGCTCAGCGCCGCCGTGTTGGCTCCGCGTCAGGGCAGCCCTGGGGAAGGCAGCGCGCGAAGAAGTTCCAGCTGCTGTCATTAGGAAAAAAAAACCAAACCCAGACGTTATGTAGAGATACGTGTGTTAGCCGAAGACTGCCTGATGCAGAATGTGCCAGTACTCCCGGTGTACCTCTCTACTCGGCTACACGTGCTAATGCATGTGAACTAAGACCAAAGTTTCAAAAAAAAAAAAAAAAAAGATGCTTGCTTTCACTATCACACTCCCACCAACTGCTTTCTTCTCCATGCAGGAGAAGGGCTACAGAACCCACCGTGGTGGCCTTCGGGGCTGCGGGGTCCCCCATACAGCAGTCTGCTTTTGCGTCAGCTGCAGCATTGGCCTCCTGGTGCTTTCTGCTTTTTGGGGGAACACACCTTGCCGGGTCGATTCTCTCCGTCAGCAGCTGGCTTTCCCCTTTCTGCACAGCGATGTCTTCACCTGCAAGGCTCACCTTCATTTGCGCTTTTCTGAATAACCGAGAGGTCACTAAAAAGTGCTTCTCTGCTCTTCTTCCCCTCGAGGCCCGGCAGATACTCAACACTTGGTAACACTTCAAGCGAAAGCATGGCAGGGAGGAGGAGAAAATACAGATCATTATTGCCTTTTACAGCAACAGTGCTAAAATATTCCCCACCCCAGTTTCGGAATATTGCTTTTCCTCTTTCTCGTCCTTGATTACTATGGAATTATAGGTAGAGGGGCTTGGGTTTTTTTTTGGAGGGGATAGGGGGATGGTGGTGTTTTTTTTCCTGCACATACAAATCTCACTCTAATGAAGTCTGCTTCAATCCTAGAAGAACATGGCAGGATGGCGGGAGAAGCAGTGTTTAAAGTTTTGGGATATTGGGATGACAAAATAAAGTTCAGTAGCTACTGTTCAGAACTGGCATTTATTAATGCCGCCAATCCTCCTGTAGCCGCGGAGCTTTGCTTTCCCTGTTAACACATGTACCTGTCGAAAATATATTCCATGGCATAGATCATGAAACATGTTGTGCCTGAATTTGAATGTATCATTCGGTGCTGTGAAAAGGCTTGCACAAGAATGATTTCTCTGTTATACTGATGTTAATCTGAAGTATGATATCTCAGCTTGCCGCAGCACTGCTTTGTTGGCATTTGTTTCATTTATTTATTTACACCACCACAGTTTGAATTGCGAAAGCGCATACTGCTTACTGTCTGGGTCTGCTTTTTAGTACAAGGTGGGTGCAATTCATCTGATAAAGTGGGAATGTCTACAGGGGCGATGCAGACATCAGAACCGGTCATAGATCCAAAGAGTGGCCATACCGTGTCAGACCGAGGGTTTGTCTAGCTCAACAGCCAACAGAGGCCGTGGGCAGGGAAAATGGGGGGCAACTGGATAAATCCCCCGACTCTCTTTCCCAGCTCCTAACTATTTTCAGCTCAGTATGACAAGCTCTACCTATTTAGTAACTCTTAATAGATCTATCTTTCACATACTTTCTTGCCTTCCCTTGTGCTTTCACCATGTTTTTCGCTGACGTTGCGGCACCTAGGCACCCCGTACAGTCAGGGCAGGAAAACAGTTACTTTGAGGCAGCAATTCATATGAAAGGTGTCTAAAATAGATGAAGAAATCTTCCTTAAGAAGTGGCCATTTCCCTGCATTCCTTGGAAAAGGCGACTACAGTGACTAAATCAAGCGCAGCAATGTGCTTTGTAGATGCCTGAAGGTACATGGAGTGAATCTCCCTTGAAGTCTCTGCTCATCAAGTCACCCTTGACTGAAGAAAGAGCCTGGTTTGCTCAGCAGCTTACCTCCTCAGCACGATCCCGCCCAGTCTGGGTCTGCCTGTTGGCACCGTCAGCATCTGCTGCGGCTTCCCCCCCCCCAGCTTCCCGCCGGCGGGCCAAGTGGCTGTAGCGATGCTAGAAAACACACGGCTGCTCTTCGGTCTGTTACAAATCCCCCTGAGGTCTTTGCCTTTGGGACACTCAGGAGAGACCCAGGAGTGACCTCCTGCCACGTAGTATAATGACTAAAAGCAGGAATGAGTTGAGTGCCCGTAATCAGCTGTAGAGGGATGTGTACCAAGCCTGGGAGTGGAGGAAGTGAGCGGAGGACAAGTCATATTCTAATTTAGTCATTTAGACTCCTCTACGGATGAGGAAAGAAAAGAAGCGCTCTGTAAACATGTCCAAGGGTGGATTTATTCCATCTGGGGAAGCACAGGTGAAGCAGGACAAGCAGCACTCTGTCGATGCCAAACCTGCCTCCCTCTCCGTCTCCCCCAGCTCCTGATAGAGGGAAGTGAGACAACTTGCTGAGAAAATAAAAAGTAGCATTTAAATGACTAAAGGTAAAGGGACTATTTTGTACTGAAAACTTTGGAAGGCTTAAATCTTTCACTTGTGAAAAATATGTCCTTTACATGTGCTCCTTTATCACATATCATCATCTTTTTTAAAAGATAAGATACAGAAGCTATGTACACACAGATTTGGACTTCACAACAAACGATTTCAAAATGCATCATGCTTAAGTCATTAATGAAACACAGCGTGTTTTACCAACAAACTTTAAACAGCTGAAACTCTCTTTTTATCCAGATTTTGCTCTCTGTTATACTGATGTTAATCTGAAGTAAATTCACCGGTACCTGCATTGCCAAAGTATTTACAATGGATTTACACTAAAGATTAAAGGTCAGAATATTATTCTTGAGCACTTTTGGGGGAGCTGATCTGACTAAATACAGAAGCCTACAATGCAGACATGATAGTATTAACTAGACCCTTCAGATTCTGGAGGGCACGGAGGGACCCAAGCGGTGGAGGGCATTTAGGGCAAATCAGATCGACAGCGAGTGAGGACCCAGACAGTGCCCTTTGACCCGGAGCTGCTTTACAAATACCGAATTAAATTCAGAAAAGGACAAGGCACAAGGAAGCAACTAGAGGCCAACCTCAATGTTGCTATGGTTTAACTGCAGAAACAAGCAGAAGATGTCGACACAGTGTGGAAAGTTTGAAAGGGAGACTAATGGGATCTTAAACCAAACTCATTGGTTTTCCCCAGTGCAGATCTTAGGACCGGGTTAATGAAAAGGGCACATCCATCAGATTGCCGCTGACATGCAGGTGCTGCATCAGCTTCTTGTAAAAATAAAAACTGGCAGGCAAGAAAGCTGCTTACTACAAAACCAGGCAGAAATCACAAGCAAAGCCTGCGGTTTTCATACTGAAAGGTGAGGCGAAAAGCTTCAAAATGGCCAATCATAGAAATTACAAGATTCTCTACAAAGGCTATGGACTAAAACCACTTTAACCCTGTTAGCTGATCAAAGGGAAATTGCAGATGGCTTGTTCGAAGATCTCAGCAATTTCTTAAACCCTGCATCCTTCAGCCCTGCTAGAGTTAAAAACCACTTCTCAGCTCCCCACTCAAAAGTAGGGAGCAGAGATTCCTACAGCTGCTGAGCAGCTGCCACAGGGCAAGGCAAAGTCCCTGCTCACACCCTACCATTATACATAAATACAGTGTCCCCAACTAGTTAGAAAACTGGAGTTCCCCACAATCACCTAATAAAGGCATGGTACCTCAAGGGGTTCAAGACTACAGCTGCATAGTGCCTTTTGCAAAGAAAAAGGTAAAAACATTCCTGTACTGACACCAAGGTATATTGATTTTCTCAACTGGGAAAAATCTGTGTCAAAATGACATCAATGGATTTGTTGGTGAGGGTGTTGAAAGGCTTTTGCAGAAACAGGCTGGCTTTCAGCCTTGTCCTACTTCAAAGCGAGCAAAGGTCTCTCTCTACCTCTCCTTTGTGGAGCTAACTAAAGACTCCAGCGCTGTCAGCCACGAGCAGCCCAGAGGCATCTGCATAAATTCGGATGTCCAAATAAGTTTGTGAGCATATTTTGGTTATTTCATGGTGGTGTGAGGTAATGCAAAGGTTCTCAGTGATGACAAGACGTCAGAACATGTCACTGTCAAAAACAGCCCCAAGCAAGGCTGCGTCCCAGCCCAGCTCTTGTTTACTGTCTTTTATGCAGCAGTGCTTCTGGCTGCATCTGGAAGCAGCAGCGAAGGGAGCTGCTTTAATTATTTTATAGGTGGCAAAATTGCTGATCTGGAGAGGTGCCAGGCTAAATCGAAAGTCAGAGAGGTCCTCCCAGGCAGTCTGCCCTTTGCTGCTGACAGTGTGCTGGGTGTGCAGAATATTACCGATGGATTTGATTGCACTGCCACGGCTCAGCCTTGTCACAAGCGTAAAGCAAATAACGCTGCCTTTTTCAAGGCAGAAGCATGCTGAGCCAGTAGTGTGCCTTGGCAATACGATGCTTAAGTCCTGCAGGTGAAATTCTGCTATCTAGGCAGCAAGCCCCTCAAACATCGTGACTGATAACGGTTGTTCAAAGGAGGGAGAGGGCCATGTCGCTTTTGAAAGATTAAAGCTGTGTATGAAATGAAGGAGGTTCCAAACTTCAAACACAAGTGAAAGAAAGCCATGTTGCTGTCACCATCACTCTTCTGCACAATAGGACTCTGAAGCGATACACAAAAATTGCTCCGAGTCTCAGCCCAGTCTGTGTGCACTACTTCTATGCCCCTGCAGATAAAAAAAAGATGTCAGGACAACGTCCTGAATGCAGAGATTTGAACCGCTGACAAATATTAACCACTGCTAGAGACTCTTGCAGGCTTAGCTACACTGGTGTGAGCATTGGTGCGTGTATCAGGCAAAGCGCTGCACGTAGTTGTGTTCTGGGGTAGAAGGTAAAGTACAGTCCAACGCAACCTTATAAGCAGGCGTCCGGCAGTGATTTTCAACTGCAGCATTAGTTTCACAACAGAGGAGGCTCACCGCTGGCTGCTGTGGTAGGGATGATGTACTGATGCCATCACAGCCTCTCACCAAAGTGGAACAACACAATGACATGGAAAAGGATTAAGAGGGAAATGCCCAATTAAGCATTACTCAGTGCTACCTCTATTGATTTATGTATTGCAAATATCAGGGATCTTTCTCAGAATAGAAACAACAAAAGCTGAATTTTCAGGATACAATATCTCAGTAAAAATAAACAAAGTGAGATTTAGAAATTTAACAGCTTCCAAAATATTTTAACACAAAGAAAAGGAGGAAATACCTTTGATTCATAAATACAGTAACAAACAAGAAAAACTATCATACACACTATACTACGAAGTTTTGTGCTACAGAAAAATACAAGAGTGATTAAGAATTTTAGTATACAAAGTTTATTTATAAAATGGGAGCTTCTTAAATTGTATGGGCATCATGAAGCATAAAGAAAACAGGAAGAAACGGAAGTGTAAAACGAATGCAGAAGTGCATATTTGTTCATGAACTATGTTTCCTACACCTGGTTTCTCACTTTCTGGACTATCCCACATGCACACCCCAGCCAACTTTCAGGTTTACATCGGTGTAAATCCAGTATAACACCACCAAGATTAATTTAACCTTATCTCACGGCTCCAAGTCCTGGTACTGGTGTTACCGGAGTTGCTTCAAATACACAAGTGTAGATGTTGGCTGTGGAGGCTCTTACATGACACAAACGTAAGGAGACCTTCAAACCAGACTGTTCTATGGGAGTAACCATCAATTCCAAAGCTGTGGAAAAGACTTCATGTTTCTTCATTGGAGGGATGGTGGCCACAGCCTGAAACTGCATAAATGGATTGGGTCTATATGCAATGTGTGGCTGGAATATTTGGGGTTTCAGACAACCAGGAGCAGCAGAGAGACTCAAATTAACATCATCACCTCCAGGTGAGATGGCATCAGGGGTTCAGTAGTTCTATTTGGCCTATTCTATTTCTGTTCTAATCATATTTGGAATTAAGATGAAAATAAAGTGTAAAACCTTTCAGCTAAGATTTACTTAAGCGATAAGGATAAGAACAAACTGAAAACAATACTATCCCTGTAGAAGAGACTGTCTAAATTATTCTTGCAGTAAGTCTGAAAAAACCAAGAGATTCCTGCAGTTATACAGCTAAATACAGACAGTTCACCTATTTGCAGTTATGTTCTTAATATTTAGCTTTAAAAATACTTTCATTCAGGTATAACAGTATATGGATATGTATGAATGTACACTGTTCTAACAGTATATAACCATATAAAGATATCGTTCATGTGGATTCATAAGCTATTTTACTTTTCTTTTAAGCATAAACTGCGAACAGATGATGTGAAAAATACTCTAGGACCTAATCCGACACTCACTGAAATCGTTGAGAGTTGCTACATCATAGCCTCCCTCTCAGCTGCAAACGTGTGCCGAAGAGCAAAGAATGTGACCTTGGTGGAACCAGAGCCTTTGTAGCATCCAAAACCACCGACCCCTTTCACACTCTGCTTTTGTGGAGGAGGCGGCATGTGAGTTGCAGATAGAGAAGGGCCCCATGGGATGGTATCGACCACTGCCAGATGTAGAGATCACCTTGCTCTCATCCTAATTCAGCTCAAGAGCAGGTTGCACATGAATCCCATTAGGCTGTGATGGACCTTCTAGAAAAGGAGCTACACTTTGTCTTTTCTGCCTAATATCATCACAAGGAAAACACAAAGAGGAGCCAGAAGGTGTGCTGCATGCAGTGTTGTACACTTGACACCCAGAAACACTGATCTTTCTCCTCATCTCCTTGGAATACCCTGCGTGGCTGGTCACGGCAGCCCTCCAGCAGGTAGACAGCTTGAGCCATGTGGTGATAAAATGATTAGAATTTGACTGCCAACAGTTTTTTAGGAGACATTGCATGATTTTTTTTTCTGTGGTTCACCTTTTGTTCTAACATGAGTGTAAATTTGAACTCTAAAAGCAAAAGGCAAATTTCTATCTTTAAGAAAGAAGCAATGATTATATTTCAAACCTTTGATTAGCATCTTTGAGGGGAGCTTAAACTTTCTGATCACAGTGTGGAGGTACACACAGTCCAGAACATGTTGTATTCTAAATTTTGAACACATTAGTTTGAATTATAAATATCAGCACAATGAACAGGGAATCAGTTCATTTACCTTCATCTTTTAGAAATCTTACATGCAACGATCAACAGGCTGTAGAGTACTCCAGTACTACCTGTTAAGACGTTCTTGTGATCTACTAGTAAGGTTTCATTCCAATATGTACATTCTGATTTTTTAAATGCCATTATCCATATAAGTGTGTTTGAGCTTGTTTGTTTGGTTGTTTTTTTTATACTAGTAGCTTCAAAAGTTGTTGATTTAATGTTTTCTTATAACCTAGTGTCACAATTTTGTAATTCGATAAAATTGCACATGGTTGAAACTTTCAGCACTCTTCCTTATAGCTGAGGCGGGGCTTCAAGAGTTGTGTAAAGTGCCTTCACTGACACAAGTAAGTGCTGTGCAAAGCTCGAAAGAAAATATAGACACATGAGTCTGCTGGCATGGGGCTGGCCTAGGGGCTTCTTTGCACGGTGGGTGAGATGCAACCACGGGCACTTAGGCTGCCCCAGCCAGAGCACAAAGGAGACCTGTCACCCGCGGCATCCTGAGTTGGAGATGCACACGGTGGGCTCTTACTTGCTGCTTCCTTGAAGCTTGGTGTTGAGAGTCTAGTTTTGTTCTGAGTCCTAAAAACCCCTTAAATTCTCTCGTGTTTTATGGAGATGGTTCAGGGGTCTGTCTCAGGAAGAGCAGACTGCATTTCTACTGATCTCCTTCCCCTAGGAGTACACCAGGAACTTTTAGGTGCTGGTGCCACTGGATGGCCAACACAGTGCCATGTACGTCCCCCAGAGTGCTGGTCTCAAGTAGGCTTTGGGTGCTGGGAGGGAAGGGTTTGGGCAGGGGATTCACTGCTGCATGCCACAAGCCTCTTTCCATCCCTCACCTGCTCCAGGGATCACCTGCACCCGGTCCTATAGGCATCAATGGCCAAACTGGGGCAAACCCAAACATTTGGGCCCCTCCATCCTGCTTTAGCTTTTGCTCATTGAACCACCCGCTTCAGTTACAAAACAGCTCTTATGGCATGTTATCACAGAAATCTTCCTCAAAATATTTCCTCTGGAATTCATGAGATTGCAAACACTTTGGTTATTTACTCTCACTTTTTGCAGTACCATCATTCTCAGAATTTTTACAGCTGTAAGAAAATAATTCAGAATTATATAATTAGGGTTTGGGGAAAATTGCCACTTACTGGGTCCCTTTAAATAAGACCAAAAATGAATGTCCTTAGAAGGAAAAGTAAGATTTTTTTTTTTCCAAAAGGGAATTCTCTGATATCTTCTGCAGACCTCTCCTCCAGGAATCAGGCATATTCATATGATGACTAGATCCTTCAGTGCACTTTCCATTGACTCAGTGATGACCAGTTAGATGGATTAAGGAAAAAAATGTAGTCTGCTGAATAGCACAACAGATTTTGTATCATAAGTTTGATGTGCATGTTAGATAAGAAATAAATTTAAGTAATAAAAGAAAAACAATAACATTCTATTTCTTCAGAGTATTTGAAAGTAGTTTCTAACATCACCACAGCATGTCTTATTTACTAATTAAATTTTATTTCTGCATAATTTTACTAAATGTTTTAAAATCAAGTGGTTAAACTAAACATTGGTTGAATTACTGCCTTTGACAAACATCTATAATTTACTTTTAAAAATACCCTCCTACAGAGGGTTATAAGTAACCCAGATTATATTTGGCTTACTTTACTCTTAATGGAGGAAAATTAATCTTTCTAGAGTATGTCTGATCTGTTTCTGACTTCCATCTTCAGACAAGTATAATTGCACACTACAGGTGTCTCCACAGACTCTCCCAGGAGATGATGTGACAAACTCAAGAGTCAGATGTCTACGCTGTAGGTATGGATATTTGGATAAAGGAGGAAAAATGTTTTCTTGTCTGATCTGAGCATTGTCATGCTGCAAGAGTTGCATATTCTTTCAAACCGTCTCATCTTCACATAGTTTTGTTATGCTTCTCTGTGCCTACCAAGGAAAAAAAACTGGTCTTGAGAAAGGTGATGGCAAAAATGAATAACTACATCTCCCCTGTCTACTTACCCTTGCTTCAGAAAAGTTCTCATGCCTCTCCCCGTGCAAAAATCTTCCACCTGCCTCAGGAGGAGAGGATACACTGGTGTGCAGGCTCTTTAGCTTGTTCTTTTCTTGGAGAAGATATATATTTCAAGCAGGAATGAAAACACCACTTTAAGTTACCATTTCTTAGAAGGAGGCACATTATTGACAAGATTTGGGCTGCAATAGAGTGATAAGTGGGTTGAATTTGTTAAAGGTTTGGTTACAAAGAATCTTCTTGAAATATCAAGGCTTTTCTCCAAGCGCTTTTCAGTTTTAGATGCAATTCACCGTACCTTTGACATGACTATTATATTGATACTGAAAGGTACCAGGCTCCCAAGGCTTTTGGTACTTCAGGACTCCTTCTTATATCAGGTCTGAGTGATCTGTTGATGATAAAGAAAACCCACAGTGTGCAGAATTGTGTTTTCTTGCTTCTTACATAATTATTTAAAAGGAAGAGCCCAAGTCATAATCTTTATTTTAAACTCAGTCAGACCTCTTACTGACTTAATTGAGAATATGGTTGGAAAAAGACAGACTATAAAAAGAATAAAAACGAGTTAAATGAGGACTTGACCCAGAGAACACAGGAGAAAAAATAAAACAAAACAAAAATAAAGCCTACATCCAATTCCTAGACAAAGCTACCGAGAAAGTTGTGACTGGTCACTATGGCAACAGATTTTTAAATGGAAATAAAATGCTTTTAATACTGCAAGCATATTTTTCTATACAGATCTAGCAAATGAACTCAGACCTCATTAAAGTGAATATAATTTCACAATAAGTATTCTATATAATGTTAGAAACACCAGTACATATAGAATCAAAATATAAATAGCTATAAGATGTTGATGTTTTTACCATATTACTGGTTCAGTCATTCAGAGGCTCAGGAGGTAAATGCTAACATTAGTTATTTTCTTTCCTCAGGGAGTCTTTTAATAACTGGTATAAATCAAGGCAACTGTATGCTTAAATGAGAAATATTTGCTTTTGTTTTCTTGGCTTTTATACTGGTGGACTCGGGTTGGTGAATCAACATATTGAGCACTATTCCGTGACGAAAGAGTTTGTTCATACAGCCTCTGCTCTGATGGAGGCGATTCACTTCTCAACCCCTTTGCTCTGCACCCCTCCCAAAGGCATCGAGGCCAAGCCAGCCTTGCATCATTCACACACATTCTGGATGTCTATCAATAGGAGCTGGAATTCCTGCAGCTGGAGCGAGATTTATCCAGTACTGCACCAATAAAACCAGTGTCTAATGGGCACATTCTTATTTAGACTAACATACTATACATGCATAACATACTAACATACATACATACTAACATACTAAGTGACTATACTGTCACTTCTGCACCTAAGGACTTGGTCTGTCATGTTCAGGGAAGGTTGATGGCAATACTCGGAAGGAGAAAGCTTATGTTGCTTAGAAATGTAACATACAAATCACTGTGCATCAGTGACTGGTTGATGAGGAAAGGGTGGGAAACACAGGCAACAGCGGAGATTGAAAGCATTCATCAAAAGCACTGGCACAACCACACTGGCGCAGGACTATTGTGGAACCACCACAGACCTGCGCTGTCCCCGTCTGCCTCACCACTGCGTCCAGCCTTGTTTGTGATATGCTGCTTATTTCCTGGCGTCTCATCTTCCCTCTCCACGCGTTCCACCCTTTCGGCAGAGTTTTCCCACATGCTTTATTTTGGCATCCCTTCAAATTTAGTCCTTCAGAGCAGGAATAGTCTTATTCCTAGGCTGCTTGATGGCTGTTCAAAGAATACCGGTACAGCTCCTGCTGAATGTGTTCATATTCCTTCATACATCGGTATATTCATCAAAAAAAAATGGCATTTTAGAGCAGCTGCAGAACTGGAGATCCCTTCACACTTTGGCGGTTTGCCTATCCCAACCCCCCCATCACTTTCTTTGATACATATTTAATAGATAGGAAACAGCTCAATATATAGGAACATAGACCATCTCAGCTCGGCACAAATTTCACTTCGGCAGGCGAGGCGAGAGTTGCTGGGAAGAGCCTGATGAGAATGTCTCATCTTTGGCCAAGCACCGTCGGAGTTCAGCCCCGGCCAGGGAGCACGGCCAAGCAGCAGGCAGCCGGGCATGAGAGAGGGTAGGAGAGACACAGCCGCCTGCGGGGCCCTTTCTATGGGCAATGAATTATTTTTGTCTCGCTGCTGTGAAGGAACACTTGTCTTTAAAGAACTGCTTTCCACAAGCTTCATTTAAACCCGTAGTCCATGCCTCACTTCATCTGGAGGAAAGAAGCGGAAGAGATTCACATTTCAAGTTTGATTGCAAAATCCCACTGTTTTAAATACTGTCAGATACTGTGACATCAAGCTGCAAAAAATATGAGAAGAATTTTCCACTAAGAATAGATATGCAAGATATGTTTTTTTCTATGCCTTGAAAGTACTGTCCACCTGATTTTAATTTCTGTCTGTGCACATACATCCTGTCTACAACAGTCATGCCCTTCAAATCAAAGAGGATCTACAAGTGTTGTGTCTCGGTAAATATGGTATTTCTTTTAACTGTTTTGCAGAATAAGTGCATTTTATAGGACGACGAGCTAATAATTGTATTATCTCAGTAGTAATTTTTGAGAAGTTATTCTTCATTTTACAGCATCCTAAATTCAACAGCTAACACCCTAACATCCACCCCTGAGCTTCTGGTAGTCCTAGTAAATACACTGATAGCAGGAGTTGGAAGAATGTGAAGGAATGAAGGAAACAGAACTCTGGGGCTGGAGATGGGAATAGCAGGCATAAAAGCCAAAACAAAACCAGTGGAATAATGGGCTAAGCTTTTTCCGTGAAGTCTTCAGACACAAAGTTCCATGAGAAAAAAAATCAGGATTGTTGGCATGAGCCTTTGGTTTCGTAATACACATGTACCTTAAAGCTTAAGCTCCTCACTTGATCTGTATTTCTGAATTATACTTGCTTTACTGAAAACAAAAACAGAAGGCCCCAACTCTCAAAGATACACGGGTTCCCAGCTGCTAGGAATTTGACTTCTAGGGATTGGGAGTTTTATGTCTAAATGCCTTTGAGGATCTGGGACTATTTTTCTCCCCCATCCCTAGCAAATGAGCACAAAAATGAAACAATACTACAGAGAACAAGAGGAGGATTCCAAACTACTGGTACTAAGAAGGTTTCTGTTAACCAGTCACAGGGAATTTACAGAGAGGAGTTTTCCTAAAAGATGATTTGCAGCTGAGCACCTGCAGAAAATAGTTTGCACCTGGCGCAGCTAAAGAGCTTTTTTTTTTCTTTACTAAGAAATAAAGCAAGAAGCATGGGGAAGATTTATGTGATCTTCACACCCAGAGTCAGCATCCTGGAAGAAGAAAATCAGATAAAATATAGCAATGGCTAAAGCAGGTGGGAAGATGTACAGCGGTGAAAAAAAATTCAATATTAATATTAGCAGAAGGATGCGTGATATGAATGAGTAAGAGGGCTGTGCTTAATGCAGCTTGGGAACTGAGAGCTGTCAAGAAGAGACAAGAGATATACTTGGCAACACAAGGGATACACGGGGCAATACCGCCCGCAGGGTGGGCAGCAGCGTGGCAGACTTGGCCTGATGCTGCAGATGCTGTAAGGGCCACAGCAAAGCGAGGGGATTGCGATCACGGCTGCAGCAGTATTTTTACAAGCGTGCACTGTTCAGAAGAGATGAAAGCGTGGGATTAACTCGAGGATCTGGGGGTTTTGCCCCAGGCCCACAGATCTGGTGTTCGGTACATTTCCCCCCTTAACGTGTAAGGCTTCAGAGCAGGGCAGACTGCTTCTCGCCGGGGCTGTGTTACCACTGCTTAAGCAACCCGCTTTAGCCAGCGCCCTGCTGAGCCGAAGTCAGGGCAGATCCGAAACCTCGCTAGCCAAGTGTGCCTATCCTCTGCTGCGAGGCTCAGAGCCGGAGCTTGCAGGCAATGTTTCAAGGTCTCCTCCGTAAGTGTGGGGGAGAACACTTGGAACCACCCTGCTAAAGCCGCGGGTAGGTGACCCTGCATCTATTAGTGCTCTCTGTCCCCGTCCCCACCGGCGCTGCCTTTGGGACAGGGTTGCTGCAGAATAGGCTGGCTGGCAGTGAGCTGGCGGGGAGCCGCCAGGCGTTTCTGTACTGCAGCTGGGAACAACTCCTCCACTGCTCCGGTTGCATCACCACCATTTTGGAGCATTTCTCCTTGTCCTGGCTTTCTGCCTGCCCCAGTGTAGAGTTCGGGATGTTGGTTTTCACCTCCAAAACTCTGCTCGAGCTGTTTCCAGCACTGCTGGGAGTTATGTAGCTGCCAATAGATTATTGCTCTGCGTCAGCGAGTGCCAATGGAGGGGCCCTGGTGCCTCAGGAGACAGGCTCTGCACAGCCCACCAGTACATCTTTTCTCGTTTTCTCCTTAAGGCTGTCTTTTGTCTTCTATGAGCAGTCACAACTCTGATATTCATACACACTCCTGTGCCACCAATCTTCCTTCTCATAACACCACCTCAATGGTATTCATGAACTAACCTCCAGGCAGTTTTCCCTGGCTCGGATCTGCTCCTTGGTGCTCAACCCAATAAAGGACGTGGCCCACTGAAATCAGTGGAAATACTTCCCTTAACTTCAGTGGGCTTTGGAACAAGCCTGTGATAACCCTGATGGAGAGAGGGTCCTCAGCAGCCCATCTGAAGCCGGTGGCTACAGTCCCATCACCTGAAGTGGAAAGCAGTGTGCCCTCCAAGAGCGTTTTCTGCTCTTCTCGTGCTCACTGTGCCCCTTCACACCTGGTTGTCCTGACCTGCTGTGACCACTTAGGAGGGGCAGATCCAGCCCGTTTGTGTGCCTGCGGCTTGTCCTGTGAACACAATCGTATTGTGTGGCACTGTGTGGAGCAGAAGGAAAGCCTGGGGCAGGAGTTGTCTCCCCGGTAAAAACATGCTTTTGCATTAGCTGGGTAATTTAGACAATTGACGCTAAATGTGGAAAACAGGTTTTCTTAGTGGCTATGGTGTGTGAATGCACAGTGCCTATCGCAGTGGCCTCAAGTCTAACCTGTAAACATCGTAAATACTAGTACCGGTATTTATACTAAACAAGTGACGAGCTATTGTTTCACAGTGAGATGTTCAGCATATTTGGCAGCCTTAGGGCTTGGATGACATCAGTTTGGACTTTCAAAATCAAACTGCCACCTTGTGGTGTGGTGGGGGAGAAGTCTGTGGGAAATTACATGGACAGCAAAAATTTAGATACATAGTAAAAACTGGTCCCTTTGTCCCACCTATGACTTACAGCATTTACGGATTCTTAAATTTATTTTTGACTATACTTCAGGCAAATTAATAAAAATTCTTATGTCGTGCTTAAAAAAGTCAATCTAACTTTTGTGATTGTCAGTGTAAAACATAAAACTGTTACCTCTTTCTTGTATGTAATTGTCCTGAAACCACCGGTGCGCTCATATGAGTGGGTCTTTCAAGATTAGATCCAAATGCAGCTTACAGGAAAACACTAACCATAAAGGCTATAGGTATCTATAATTGTTTCCTTTCTCTCTTTTAGGCTCATTAATGTTAAGAAAAATTGCTGTGAGAGTCAGAGAAGGGCCACACAAATTGCCGAAGGTGAGCAAGTTGTAGTGCATCATGTGGGCTGAGATGCTGTCCCTGTACATCCTCTTGGACTATGATAGATATAGGGTAATCTTAATCAGCTTTCTCTTTCACTGTGGGCCAAGCCATCGCAAATTACTTCACCTTGCTTGTCAACCAAGAGCAAGAACGATGGATCGGCAGACGTGCAGGAATATGTTATAGCAACGTGCTTGTGCATCTCAACCTTCAGACAGCAGACCAGCACGGAGATGTGCTGGCACAATTCTTTCAGTAGATTGAATGTCCTTGTGTCATCTAATACTATTTATGAAAGATGATAGGTGAAAAGCTTGTCCATTTCAAATCAAAAAGTACAGCTGAGGTGAACAGTTGATTGCAGCTATGTGTCTGTGCTTTGTGCGTCCACAACTTTTCAGGAATATAGTGTTTTTTAAAAAAAAAAAAGTGCAGGTAACAAGAAGCCTGTAAGATCTGGAGTTCACATCTTGTCCCTCTGCTCATGCCTGGCAAGCTTAACACTTTTCTTAAAGCATGAAGTGGAGTCATCCACTACTGAAAGTAACAAAGTAAGAGGGAGGCAGTCGTGCAGGAGGGAATGCAAAGGTATGGAGAGCTGACTCTTAAGTAAGCCTAGAAAGACCCGAATGAGCTGCCTGGGATCTATATCACCAGGGCAAGCCATTTTCCTTCCTGCTGTGTCTATTACAAAGTGCAATACCTCAGGGAAGCAGTTTTCATAAAGTATCCTTCATCCAAAAGTACACAGGTAGCAGGAACTCACAAATTTCCCAGTTCTCCATGAACTGCTGTCCTGTAACATCTTTGCCGAGTACCAGCTCTAGGAGTGAGCTGCAGAGTATTCCCATGGCTGGGGGTTCTGCAGGTCCTCATGGGGCTGGCTGCCTGAGGAGCCTGGCGCCTGGAAACCCTCCGATCATAGAGGCTGCTCCAACTTCCAGAATCGCCTGCCTTGCATTTCCCCATCCCACTTGGCAGCCAAACTCCCAGGAGGGATAAACATGAAAATTTCTTCTTAATGGTTGCGGTGGCATCGGCTTGCTCAGTGATTTAAATTAAGGGGGCATAGTTTCCTTCTAGATATGGTCTCATCCATCAGCCCAGGTGGGTGCAGGTGTGAACCACTTCTACGTGAGGCATGGCAGCAGCTCGTGCTAGCCATGTGTGGGTTTGCCTCGTCGCAGACTGCTGTCAACACAGGGACAGGACCGGCAAAGAGAGAAGGAAAAGGGAGGGAGGAGGAAGCGTTCAGTGGGTGGTGGGGTTGTGAGGGAGAAGGTTTGAATTCAGGTGAAGGGTGGGCAGGGGAAGGAGAGCCCATGGACCCGTGCAGCCTTTTGTGCTTGCGCCTGAGTTAATTCACATGTAAGCCCCCCTGCGGTGTGTGAGATCCCCCACCCCACAACATGGCTGTACAGCTCTGCAGCCCCCCTCATCCCACCATTTCTCCTTGTAAGGAGCAGTGCTTGTGGCCCCTGAGCAAACTAGAGAAATCCTGATGCTCGGGGTATTATACAGGAGACCGGGCTAGATCAACATGATCATCCCTCAGGGCTTTACAGATCAGGGCATCTTCGAGCCCTGCGTGGTGGGGGGCCCTTGTGGAAGACTGCCTGATGGCTGCAGGAATGAAAGCAGCACCAACACGCTGAATGCTGTCCTAGGGAAGAGTGAGCTACCTCCTACAGAAGGAGTGCCTTGGGATTTTTTTTTTTTTTTCTGAAATGGACTAGTTAAAAGGCATCTGGAAGCAGAGCATCACATCCCATTGCAGTCAATAAATTAGCAATGGTAACGATGAAAGGAAACGTGAGTGTTTCTCCAGTTGAGAAGCAACACCAGGTACTAGTGTTTTTTAATGTAAGCGTATAGCAGGAGCACAGGGTAACCCTGTGGTTAATGAAGCTTAATGTGTATAAAGCCCATGGTGGTAACTCTTATTTTAGTGTTATTGTTGGTGTGCCCGTCCTTGCTTTCATAAAAAGAGCGTGGTGATATCTAAGAGTGGCATTTCGATGCCTGAAATGCTCCTCATATAAATAGAACAAGCAGATCAGCATGACCGAGTGATAAAATTACCTTCTGGTCTTCAGGAACTTCAGCATGCAACTGTGTTATAGGGACTTCAGTGTACCCCTCTTCACAGCACAAACGTTTGGAAATGGATCTGGAGGAGACATACAAAAAAGGAGAGAATACGGAGGGGAAAATGACTCGAGCTGCAGCTGCAAAGTTGGTGAAAAAGGCTTTTCTCGAAGCCCTGAAGACCAATGACTTTGAAACACTGGAGGAGCTCTTGAGCCAAAAGAAAATAGACGTGGACACAGTGTTTGAAGTGGAAGATGAAAACCTGATTCTGGCTTCCTACAAACAAGGTAAATGTGGCAGCATTCACCAGCCAGGAAGTAGATGGGTTTGAGTGATTTTCAAGAAACTGTGGCCCTTTGTCTCTTCTGAAGCTACAGCATAAGCTGGCTCATAGGCAGTAATGTCTCAGTAGGTCACCGCAGGAGGGGAGCTTATCAGCTGTACCCACCAGGTTTGGTGGAGGGCAGGCCAGAGACCAGCCTGAGCCTCCGTGCTGCTGAGGCAGCTGCTGCAGCTTCAGGGGAGTCCAGAAACAGGAGTCCTTTGCCATTTCTTCGCAAAGAACTCAAGTGCAAAGCCCAGAATAGACACGTGCAGGCTAAGTGTGGTATATACATGTCTTGCATGTACCCAGTCACATATACGGACCATTTAGAAATATAAAATTTTAAATCTCTTCCATTTTCAATTTACAGTAGTAGTACAGTGAACTCTCCCTAGCTCAGGAGAGCTAAGGAAATAACTGCAGACCTTGGATGTTGCTGGATGGGAGGAGATTTTCAAACTGATACAAAGTGTGGATGGGCTAGTTTATCAAAACAGAAAAATCATCTGGAAAAACACAAGCAGAAAAGACATCTAGTTTGGAGTGCAGAAAACCCAAACCAGTTCTTAGCCAGACACTGATTGAGGTTCCAAAAACTTACAGCTTAAAGCAATAAAACAAGTTTGGTCTCTGCTAAAATCAACATACTTCATTACCTACTTGCTAACAGACTCCTTGTGTGTATCTACAAAACAGTAATGGCCAGGCTTTGCCAGAAGTTAATCATAAGTGGAGATAAATACCTCTAGTTCCAGCAGCACAGCAAATGTCCTTTTTTTCTGTGGCATAAAGAAGGGACAACATCCCACCTCTTCTCCTTTTCTGAGTTTACCTCTGATTTAATGAGTGGCTCCCGTTCTTTTGATTTCATTAGGGTGAGGATGATGCAGTCAGGACGTACTTCCCTTGGGGACAGTGTCTGAACTAACCCCCACAGTGATGAATGTATCTTAAAATACCTTTTTTCCTGCCCTCAGCAGGCTGAGTTGCATTCTGGTTGTGGTTTGAGACCACACGATTAATGCATACATTTTTGATTGTAGAGCATCTGACTGCAAGCAGTAACCTGTCTCTTTTGGAGAAGTCTCTCCCTTCTCCAAAAAACAGAGAGGTAAATACACCCTATGGCCTCAATCACAGCAGTGTATTCACTTTGTCTGAAAGGCAGGAGGCACTCTATCAACTCTCGTGCAAATTTTACTTTTTTTTCTGAATCCCAGATAACTGTGATATGGGGTGCGGATTTCCTTGAGGGGGGAGAGAGGAGAAAAATTAAGCCCCACCATCCCACCATTCAGACAGTCTGATCTTTGCCATAGCCCTAAGTGATGAAGTGGAAAGGAGATGCCATGGGTGACAGAGTGGCTTTGCTTCCTCTCCTCCAAAGAGGCTGAGAGCTCCCGAGGACGCTAACCTTGCATGTGCTGTGGCTTTTTCATGTTTCCACCCAAACAAACAAGCAAGCTGAATGAGGCCTCCCATGGAGCCCACTTCTGCTTCCTAATCAGTGCCCAGTCCCTGTCCCTCTGGGCTCAGAGATATCTGCGGGTTTGCGCAGACGACATGGGAGATACTCCCCGAGGGCGTCTGAGCCCAGGTCACCTGCAGCAGCACAGGCAAAGGAAATGAATGGTGGCCTCAAGCAGGGAAATTGTGGCTATATAAAGTGATAACTTGGCTTTAAGGATGACTTTCCTGCTGTTATGTATCATTTATGGCTCACATCTGGCCATAAATGTGAGGCCCAGCTCGGTGCTGGATAAGCCACCAGCACTCCACAGCTCACTGGTAAGAAGGGGGAATGCCACGTGTGTATTCAGGTGGGGACTTGCTCTGCCATATGCGTAGACTCTGGGATATAGCCCACCTACTATGTGCCTGGTTTGGGGGCATATGATGAAAACATTGTCTTACCAGAGTTGGCAGCGCAACCTGGATAGTTGGCGTCTTGAGAGAGGGCTGGGCGGCTGCAGAGGAGCCTGTCGCCCCTCTTGGGGCTTGCTGTTGCCATTTGTGGCGTGGGTTCCTTCCGGACTGGGTTTGGTAGTCCCCAGAATTTAGTCCTAGAGTGGATGCCACGGTCTGTAGACAGTTTCCCACCCCTGACACCTCACATGCTGGTAGTAATAATATATAATAATAATATATAATTATATTGGTCAGGAACCAGAGAATGCAGCCATGCCGGAGCAGGAGGTGCAGCTGCTGCCATGACTGTCCCTTTTATATCTGTAACCTTTCAGTGGAAATCTAGCATTTTTCAGATGCACACAAGAACTGCATTACTGGCATCTACCTCAGAATATACTTGCAATTTAGCTAGGAAGGAAGAAGAACTTTAATCCAAGTTTGTCCCTGCCATCAGCACTTTGTTTCTATGTACCTCTTTCCTTCCTCTCCATCTCCTTTCTGTCTAATACAACACACATGAATACTGTAAAAACTGTATCTATATGACATTAAGGTTGAAAAACTATACACAACTAGAGTTTCAAAGATGAAGGTCTGAATTAATTTGACTTCATAGCTCTTTAGCATTTTTTTTCTGTGTCTTTTACATAATAACAGTATTCAACTAGGCATTCCTCTAAGGAGGAACAGATAAATCAAATCCAGAAAATTTTATAGGCATTCTAGCTAAGATGCAGCTGCTGTATCTAAAAAAAAAAAAAAAAAAAGAGAGAGAAAAGAAGTTTCAGACTTCTCTTGCCCTTCTCCACTTTATTATTGTGGTTTACTTTTTTTAAACTAATGATTACTGTAATCACTTCTGAGACTGTCTGTGTGCAGTCATTAAGCATGCAGTCCTATTTTGGGAACAAATATTTAAGTGTTATTTGGTCTTACACCTGTTTGTAAGTAACAAAAAAAAAAACATTGTGAAATTTTCAGAGAAAAATCCAAACATTTTGGAGCCAAATTTCATGCCTAAGTGTCACTGCTTCTATTTGGCTCTTCAACCTAATTTACATCAGCATCTAAACTCCTCCCTGCCTGTTCCTCAGTAGTTGGCAGCAGGTCTGTCATTCAGCTGCAGCCGCGGTGCCAGGGGTCATCTATGTGCAAGGCATCACTGGAGGTCTGAATCCAGCTCCTGACGTGCAAGATCCTGCCATCTCCCACGCAGAAACAGCGGGGTGAGCTATCTGTTGAGTCACTGGCCTAAGTAAATGCTGCCTTCTTATTCCGATGCCACCTTTGTTCAGCTATTGGCAGGCTGAAGATCCCATTTCCCCCATATTTTTTAGCTGGTGGCATTTCAAATGCTCTAAGCATTTTTTATTTTTTTTTTTTTATTTAATCTACACAGATCACAAGAAAAACAAAAGCTTCCTCCAGAGTACATCTACATGGGAATTCTCTCTCCTAAAGGCAGGCTATTCAGCACGCATAGTAAAAGCACTTAATGAAAATGAAGTTATGCTTGAGAGAACTTCATGTGCACTAACTAAGCTGTAGCTGGTGAAATTTATTGTGAATTAAAGCAAAACTCTAACCCTTCCTTCCCCCTCAATTATTCTTGGTAGCTGGCTAGTCCAAAGAAAAGTCTTTGCCAAGGATGGTAACATGTTTTCACTTTATACAGGGTACTGGCTGCCTAGCTACAAATTAAAAATATCCTGGGCAACTGGACTTCATCTGGCTGTTATGTACGGACATCTGGAGAGTCTTTTGGTCCTGCTCAATCACAAAGCTACAATCAACTGCCGGCCCAACGGAAAAGCTGCAATCCACATAGCTTGTGAAACGGCAAATGTTGAGTGTCTCAAGATCCTCTGCAACCACGGAGCTAAGCTGAACTGCTTTGCAATGAGTGGGCAGGCGCCCTTGCACTTCTGTACAACACGAACCTCCATGCCTTGTGCCCAGCAGCTGGTTTGGAGAGGTAAGGTAAAGCTCTGGAGGGTCTCTCGTGGCATCCCTAGAGATAGTGGACATGGTCTGCAGTTTCTCTTAGGAGGGAATTTGTCAAAGCACATGTGTACTTATCCCTTCCATCAACAGCTGACCCATGTCTTCATCTCAGACACCTTTTCCCCATCTCTTTGATCAGATAGAGTTTTTCCCCTTCTGATTCTTCATCCCATCTGTCCTTCCCTCTCCCTGGCCACTGGTCCTTACTCCAGGATTGTTTCCTATTTCAGTGCCTCCAGCCTACTGCCCAGTCAGTCCCTCTGCAGAAGAGCTCCTCTGAATTAGGGAGTTCCTATTTCTCTATTTTTTTTCTGTCTTCTTCATCTAAATTTACTATTGAGATGTTTTCACATAAAAGCATGCCCCTCTTCTCTTCTTTCTTGTTCAAATTTTCTTGATCTTATAAAATTCTTCCAACCACTTGTTTTTTAAGACCTGGCCTTGAAAAACTGGATGTAGTTTTTCATACCATCTCTTCATTTGTCAGCAGCCAAACTTCTGCATCTATGTAGGGACTAGGGGAAAAAAGCTCTTATATATTTTTTTTTTTTTCCCCAAAGTAACATACATTATGCTGCTGGTCATATGGAATAAATGAAGCTACGAACAGATGTAGTTCCTGGATAAATCTATTGGTGTCGCATACTATTTCCTTACCACATGAATGCTGCCTCAGGACACAGGAAAAGACAGACATAAAAAGTACAGCAAAGTCAGGCAGTTCAAGTCTTAAGTTGCAAACAGACAGAGTCTCCTATTTATCACACTGTGCCATGGCAAATACAAACGCTTTGGGTTTGGATTTTTTTTTGCTACACGTATTGTTATTGAAGGCTTTTCTTGAGATGCAGAGCCCAAGTATGTTTTGTGGGCAAGGCAATCTGCAGTCCCGAATGAATAACCACATTGCTTTTCTTCTGCTGGAAAGATACATATTATTTTGTTTAGTTGAAAGGAAAACAAATGAAATAAATGCTGCCAGTTGTATCCTGCCCAAAGCAAACAGTCCTGACAGCAGGAGTTGAATTTGCTACCATGGAAAAGCTTAAAAGTCAAATGTAGTCTTATAAAATGTGGCATAGGATGAATGCAAATGAAAGGATGTATTCTGTAGGCTTTCTCCACCCACCCATCAGCAACAGAATAATAATACTCTCTGCAAGCCACCCTTCATCCCAAAGCACTCAGTAAACTCAAATCTCCATATGAGCTAAACGTCGAGACTCCAGACAAAATGGGAAAGGTCTGGAGCAAAACATGGCAGGTGTACACATTCACATAGCAGCACCGCCCAACAGCCGAAACCAGGGGTTTGGTTAATGTCCCTGCACCAAAGTTTCCAGGACGCATCTCCCACCCTGCCACCTCCACTCCGCCGTGTCATCCTGGGTCACTTCAGGTAAATGCAGTTTATCCGCTCCTGGTTTGGGCAACTCGCCAGCCAAGCAAAACCGATCCCATGTTCATTTACTGCTCCCAAACTTAGATTGCTGATGCTCTCACGGACATCTAACATGACTAACACTCAACATGGCTTAACGGCATTAGCACTCCGGTTTTCCAGCCCAGAGGTAATTTTTGACTCCTCTTCCTCCCTCCCAATCCTTACACCTCAGTCTTGGTGTAAATTTGGCCATGTAAGGGCCTTCATGAGTCCAGAGAGAAGAGGGGTGGCCACACAGCGTGCACTGGCTCTTGCATGACTACTTTATTGACAGTTTGCCAAGGTCCCAGGTTGAAGAAGCCCTTGTCCACCCTGCGGTCGCCGGCATCAGCCCCCTCCATCTCTGGAAGAAGCCCCTTGCCCCTCCAGCCTGCGGGTCCCGCTGAGCGTTCTGCTTTGCTCTGGGTCCCGGGCTCTTGCCAGCCTTCCCTCTTCCCTCATGAGCAGCGCTGGGTATTATTCCTAAATAATAGGAATAACCTAAATAATTCCTTTGCATTCCCTTAGAGCTGGAAAGAGGGAAGGCAGCCGGCAGGCGGGGAAGGGAAGGGAAGGGAAGGGAAAG
>VZSZ01007033.1:232960-267017 GCA_013398815.1 Ibidorhyncha struthersii | reverse complement strand
CTGCTCAGTAGATGGTGCTGTTGCTTCAGCAGCCGCAGCCGCTCGGCACAGCTACAGCAGTCGTAGCTGTCCCCTCAACAGCTTGAAAACAGGACCCAGACCCTCAGCTGGGGACTTTGGCTATGTTTTTGTGGTTTGTTTTTTTTTAATATATATCATCTATGCAGGTAAGGAGGTGCGTTCCCAGGGTATAGATTTGAGCAGAGCTATTCTCTGGAGCAGGAGTAAAGTTCTCCTTTTCCCTTCAGTTCTTAATTTATAGGCAAAAGCATTTTACAGCAAGATTTGGACCTGCAAAATCGAGCGTTCAAATGACGCCTTCTGTCACCTTGAGGCTAAGCTATTGCATCTGAAGCTGGATCCAAGAATCTGAAGTTTCTAAGGGTTTCCCGGAGGTTTAAGAAATGCAGAATCCATGTCCCTAGTTATTTACATTTCCATGTGCATCTTCCAAGCCAGTTGCCCACCCTCATGTTCTCCTTAGGTAGGAGGGCTCAAGCAGAGAGATGGCTGCACCAGGATTTTGTTGCCTTCATTTTTTCCCTTCACCTTTCTTTGCCAGGAGCAAATGTGAACATAAAAACAAACAACCAAGATGAGGAGACTCCTCTGCACACCGTTGCGCGTTTGGGTATCCCAGAGCTCGTGGCCTTTTACGTGGAACAAGGAGCGCATGTTGATGCTGTCAATGCCTACATGGAGACTCCCCTGGCCTGTGCAGCCTATTGGGCCCTTCACTATAAGGATCAGATGTACAGCCCGGATCACCACCTCATCTGTCGGATGCTTTTAGACTATAAAGCTGAAGTGAATGCTCGTGATGAGGATTTCAAATCACCGCTCCACAAAGCCGCCTGGAACTGTGACCACGTCCTGCTGCATATGCTGCTGGAGGCAGGAGCAGAAGTAAACATCATGGATGTTAATGGCTGTGCACCCCTACAGTATATCATAAAAGTGACATCTGTGCGGCCAGCTGCCCAGCCTGACATCTGCTACCAGCTACTGCTGAATCATGGAGCAGCGAGGATATATCCTCTGCAGTTCCACAAGGTTAAGGGTGGCTTTGTACAGTAGGGATATAGGGAGAGGCGGTGACTTGAACAGGAACGGTATGAGAGATCCAGACTTCAGGGTTTGGTGGTATCTGGATTTGCTAGAGTGTTGTAAACTGTGGGCACAGGATGCTCCAAACCTTCTGAGACAACCTGTTGTATGAGCGGTGCCACTTAACTGAAGTGAAATTACAGTTGTTAATGCCAGAAGCCAGCTCCAGATCCCGTTTTTGTTCTTAAACAACCTGAAACCCCAAACTCTAAATGCTGGTTCAAGCCTAAATTTTCAGAGCTGATTCACTTTCTCATTTCAGAGAACCCACATGCCTTTTTCAAACCTGGCTCTATACAGGCTTAACTGGGTTATATGAAATGCATATTTTACGGCCTCTATCAAAGACTGGAGATCAGACCAGTTGATTCAGTTTGTCACTTCTGGCCTTTAAAAATCTACTCAAATCTATCCAAGGTGAAATGGATCTCAGTATACCTTTGGCTCATCACCAGGATATGTGAGAAATTAAGGGGAAATGCTGAAAAACAAACAAAAAAAGAAAAATAATTGCAGGATCGCTCCCAAAGAATTTCCAAATGTCTGCAAAGCCCAAGGCACTGACAGGAGTAGCTGACAGACTTCTTATACCAGGCAACTAAATAAGCTTGCTGTAACCAGGACTCATTCTCTCTCATCCAGTGCCCTGAGCAACATTTTGCAGCTCCTCCACTGGATATGTAGAGATTTAACCAGCCAAGCAACCAGCAGCCTTTGAACAAAATGCCAAACTTTTGGCTGTGCCCTCCTGAGCCCAGGATGAGCTGGCCCTGTCTGTAACAGACCAACACCTAGTCTCCTACAGCATGTCTGAGAGGCAGGTCTGGGGTCTCCTCTTCCTGCCTCCGCCTTTCTCCTGTTTCATGGGGCGGGTGTCCCTTCCAAACCATCATTTGCCATCTGTAAAATGTGTGGGATGATATTTATGCCAGAGGGATGTTCTGCAGTTTTGTTTGTGAAAGCCTGGCTACTGGGTGGGACAAAATTGTGCATCATACGGTGTGAATGCCAAGTGTTATTCCATGCATGTGAGTGACAGCAGACTTTGTTTTTTTCCTACTGAGCTAAAGTTACTGGGCAGAGCAGTTGTTTCAGGGGCCTTGAGTGGCCCGGAATTTTTACTTCTGACTTGTGTTATCTCCCAGTCTTCCTTTAAATTTTCCTGTAACAATGCATTTTTGACTCATAGGATGGATTTTTTTCTGTTCCTATGCCGTGTGACCTACAGCAAGGAGTTTGTGCATGGCTTTGCCTGGTGTCGGGTCACTCAACCTAGCTACGAACAAGTTATCTCCATATTCAGGCGATAAATCTATCCCCATCAACTACCCCCATCTGGGGATCTAGGCCAGTATTTCTGTATGGTGTTGAACTGGGGTGTGTACAACTCCACTGGTGGCTAGCCTGGGGTTTCATGCTGCAGGTTGCACTGAGCAGTGTAGACATGGCTTGTGTCTTTTGCAGCTCCAACTTTATCCTCTCCTAATTCTTTGGCTGTGTCCATCTCAGCATGCCATTGCCCCGTGCCGGGCATCCAGGCTAGCCCCAGCTTCTCGGTGGTGCTCACGGTCTCTGTGCATCCCGCCTGCAGGTGCTACAAGCCTGTCATTCCCACCCCAGAGCTGTGGAGGTTGTCGTCAATACCTATGAACACATCAAATCAACATCGAAGTGGAAAGCAGCCATACCTGACGATGTCTTTGAGGTAAGCTCTTAATGAGTTGTAACTGAGTAAAATCCAAGCTTATTATTTGCATTCTCCATATCCGGCCACAGAAAAGTGAGAATGCTTTTGAAAGAGAAGAACATCTCAAGACATTTGGGACTTCCCCATTTAATGTCACTCACTTGACAAAAACATTTCACTCACTGACAAAAATCATATTTCTGAGAAATTTTCACTGCAACATTATCCTTTGGGGCATCCCCCCCCGTCAGGGGTGCTGCAGGAGCTCAGCTGTCCCTGCACTCAGCAAGTGCAAAGATTCTGGCTGTGATCGGTGTTTCTTCAGATCTGTCAATATGTATATTTATATTTTTTTAAGTCAGCAAATGTTTTAAAAGTACCATGTTGCACGGGTGTGACTACATATCTTTAGGTCCTGTTGCATGGGTTGGGTTTCTGTGAGCAGGACTGGTCAGCCACAAATACAAGGAAGAATTTAAATGAAAAATAAGAGATCAAAGAGGAAAAGATGTTGTCAAAAGGCAAAATTGTGGGGCAAACTACATGCTTTGACATAATTATCCCTTTAATTCAGAAATCCTCATAGTTCCAATATTCCAGTTGAAATCTTGTTTTTTATTAATACTGCACTTTTTCAAAATTTTCAAATCAGTGCTGAAGTTAAGTGCACCAATATCTGCTATACATTATTGGTGATGTTTAGGTAACTCCATCCATATTATAATGCAGAGTTATATAGCCTGAGGAACCATGAGACTTTTGGGGGTCAGATTTGTTCAGAAAAATTAAAAGAAATCATTCTGGGCTAACATAAAATTAAAAGCTCAAGGTCATTTTTCACCTTAACAACGATAAGAACAACGAAACCAACAATAATAATAATAATAAATAATATTTTTTCTTCAAACAAAAAAAATAATCTGAAATATTGGAAAAATCTTATTTGGAAAAGTCCACAGTTGCCCTATTTCTTTGTTGAGATTTTAATTTTTGTTGTCAAAGCTATTTGCTGAATTTGACATGAGATTGAAGAAAATTCTTTGTTGACACAGATACGTACTTTTCCATACATAAAGCATATCTGAAAATATGTGTAACCAGATCTGTCAAGTAGCAAGATTATAAAGTAAGGCCAAGTCACATGTAGGCACACGTATTTACCGTTTGCTTCTTTTATTTCAAGATCACTTGTAAGCGTTTGCACTTTTCTTCTCGCGGGGATGCAATTTCATTTATTCTCAAAGGCCACTGGGGCGATGAGTAGGACCAAAGGGCCTTTGCCCCAGCGAGCTGATGGGTAACGCCGGCATTACGCTGCCCCGCGGTGGGGTTTAGGGGATTAACTCGCCCACGTGTGCTGACCCTGAGCTGGCTGCAGCCTCTGTTCGGACCAGGGCTAACACCACAGAGGAACCCTCACCTTAAATTGATGGATATAAGACATACCAAGCCTAAAGATTTCATCGTAGTCTTTAACTTAACACTAAATTTTTGAGGCAAGCATAAGAATTTTCTACAGGCATTTGGCTAAACCAAGTCCCCGGTGCTTGACATGTCTCCCGGGGACAGGAAGGCTGTCTGTGCTTTACCTAAAACACGCTTGTGGTGTTTGTTTTTTTTTTACAGCGACACCAGGATTTCTACGACTCTTTGTTCACTGTGTGCAGCAATTCACCACGGTCGCTCATGCATTTATGCAGATGTGCTATTCGGGCCATACTGTCAGAAAGGTGCCACCGAGGAGTCCCCTTGCTGTCCATCCCCCCGTCCATGAAGAAGTACTTGCTGCTGGAACCAGAAGGAATCATTTACTGAGCCACAGCAGAGCGGGCTCCGGCATCTCCCTTCCCAAACCCGTGCGCCTCTGTGGGGTGCTGGAGATCCAGGCATAATCCATACAGGATTTCCCGGCTCTCCTCAGAGCCGCTGTCTTTCCCTGCACTGAGGAATCGCAGCTGCAGGCTGTGGGTCATGCTGGGGGACGCAGAGCTGGAAAGACTCCCCCCTCCCCAACCCCAACAAACACAGGGGCACATACTTCTATGCTTTGTTCAGCCTAGTTTAAACGATGACGCTGCCGCCTTTCGTATTTATTCCACTGCCTGCTAGATAGCATTAGATTCAAGCTGAACAACCTTTGATACTGTTTCACTGTAATTTTCTTCAGCTGTCATTTTGGGAGTAAAAGAAAGGATACCATCAGAAAATAGGACATTTATTAGCACGGCAGAAATGCTTTCCCAGAAAGAAATGGGCAAAGTGCTTTGAATTATGACCACAGACAGGATTTCAGTAGTTTCCAGATTTTCCTGCGGATTTACTCTCAATTCAATGTTAGTTCACTGTTCACTACACCTGTCTGTATCTTATAAAGCTTTGTTATAATGATATCCTTTTTAACTGTATGAATTTTTCCCGTTATCAATTGCAATATTGAAATCTGCAGCGTTGACATTTCTGTACGTTGCTATTCATGCCCAGGTAGCTTTTAGCAGATGTTGTCTCCATTTCTGTTCTCACTGTGACGGATGATAATTTCATGTTGAGAAATGCAGGCAGAATGGACTTGCTTCTGTAACCTGCACAGCTGTACTTATACCCGTCCATATACCCCTCAGGATGGTGTTGGATAGGAACAGAAAAGAATTTGAGCCTTGTCTTCATTGACTATAAAAGGAACCTAGCCTGCTAACATGGGCTATACGCCTCTTTTTTTGGCAGCTAAGAGCAGGTGAGAGGAATCCCACCTTAACCAAAAGGTGTTTACAAGATGAAGACGTGTTGGCTGTGCCGTTATAGACCTGCCCGCCCCCCTGGTTTGCAGGCCCTCTGCTTTCAGACCTGCCGGCACTGGTTTCCCCGCCCGCAGGAAACCTTTACTCCTGACCGAGCCACTGCCTCCAGTTCAGGAGGATGAAATGCGGGGCAGAGGCACTTCACACACCAAGTATCCCGCAGCAAGGGCAAGTGTTGGATCTGACCGACAGATAAAACCCATTTTTCTTCCTTTTTTCAGTTCGATGCAATCCATCTGGGCTGTTCCATTTTTTTTAAACCCTGATAACGCCGGGCTGTGTTAAAAGGGAAGTGAGTCGTGCCCACCGTTGGGAGCCAGTCACTCCTGGCTTCTCGTTGCATCCCTGCCTGTGAAGCTGTCGGTTCTTATCATTATTATTATCTCTTTGCAAGAGAGCCCACAGCACATGGGGCTCTTCCCAGCTGGACAGGAGCAGCCAAGCTGTTCAGTGTCTCTATGGCTCACAAAGTGGCAATAACAGCACTTGAAGAAATGTGCAGATTGTTTAGTGTTACAAATCCCTTTGCTTTCTTTTCATCTCAGTCTTCATGAGTCAAAGCCTGTACGCTGTGTTAGGAGAGAATCCAATTCATAGCTCTGTTTAAGTTTAGCTAGACAGCAACATAGATTGCTATTTATCAGTTTCCAGTGTCAGCAGAGAATTTCAAAGACAACACAGACCATGACAAAATGCTTCCTCATATGAATGAAGTTGTAATATAGATCCCTGTACTTTACTAAACTGCTGAAAGATTTCTGCAGAGTTGCAGAGATAACTCTGTCGGAGACACTACGGTAGTTTACAGGGGAGAATGATCAGGATCTGGGATAATTTGTCAACAGAAGAAATCTGCCTGAGACAGTTCCAAGTCGATGGAATCCACTGAGGAAAACCAGTGAATTTGGAAGGATGGAGAAAGCTTAGGTTATCTAAACCCAATGCTTTTCTAGGTGACATATCTATCTAAGTCAGGCATGAGGAAGAGGATTTGCAAACTGGTCAAGGCAAGAAAATGTTTGTTGCTTTCTGAACAGTCTGACAATGGGGCAAGCTGGATAGCCCAGAAGAGACAGATGGAGGTAGCTGATTTTATTGGGAACGCATCCCCACACTGGCTGCTTCTGGAAGTGAAATTCTGCATCTGGAAGAGGGAGGTTTAAGGCAGAACAATAGCAGCATTTTTGGACCTGTCGTGGTCAGGACTCTCTTGCTGAGAGAGAAGAAAAAGGGCTGTCACCAGTGTTCCTAAATTCCCTCTGATCCTCCCCCTCTGCAGTGAACATGCTTAATTTTTATTCTGTGGGCACCCAGCCTCACTTCCAAGCTTTGTACCAAGCAGGTGCCAGATTATAGCCATTGTGGTATCTGACAGGGAGCACAGTGGGATCAGGCTGATTATAGTCATAGGAATTTGCAAGCTGTTAAAAGCACTGGAGAACATCCCTATCACAGAAAAAAAGACCTGATTGATGCACTTTAATTGCTTCTGTTGTTGGAGCTAGAGAGACCAACAGTAAGCAAACCTTATTATTTGCTACTTTTAGCATTTCTTTGGGTTTTTTTCTCTTACTGTACTCTATTCCCATGCACCGGATGGAGTTGCTCATTTGAGGCATGGGGGTATCTGATAATAAGCTCATCATTCATTAAATTTACGGGATGCACAGTCTTACTATTCTGAATTAGTGTAGACGCCTTGAAATTGCATACTGTCATATAACTCCCAGTCATGCTTTTATATTTTCAAAGCTGCAACAGACTGGGTGGTTGCAGGTGGAAATAATGAGAGACCAAGTTGTCACCCCTGCACTGCAAGTTTGAACCTAGTCTGGACCTAAAATGACAGAAAATTGTTTTCAGGGTTGTCTGGTGTCTTCTGTGAAATGAGTTGCTTTTTTGCCATTTGGCTTCTTAGTTGAGATGTAGCCATGTTTGAGACATTTCCACTGCATTTCACAGCCTATTAGAATATTTAAAACCCAGATGGACACAAAGAATGAACTGTCCTTTCCCATTGGCAGCCCTTTCCCACAGCTCCCTTAATGACTTCTCAGTGGACAACAACCAGATTACATTTTTTGGTCCTTACGCTTTTTAAGAGATGTATATGAAGAGATGTTCTTAAGCTACATGCATTGTTGACAAAAGAAGTTATCCCACCTGTGAACATAGAGACACTCTGCATGTTTCTGTGGGCCAGCGCAGACCCATAATTCAGCTGTTCATGGAAATATGGACATCCTCTTTGTAAAGCACTCCTGCAATAATTTTAAACTTAGCCCCTGATGTTTGATTTGATCCAGCTTGATTCAAAACTCCAATAATTTATCCACAGAGAGTATGTAGGTGAAATTGAAGTCTTAACACTGCCCAGGACTATCTTTTCCTGCAAAACCTGGAGATGTCTATTCATATTTGGTTGGCCTTTAGATGATAGGACAATGAGGCCAAAACAGCACGGCTGGTTCAGCTCTCCAACACTGCTGCTTCTCCTGCCAGCCCAATGTTCAGAAGAGGAGCCGGAGGCTGCAAAGCAGCAGCTGAGGACACTGGAAGAAGAAGCAGTAAATGTTGACCAGTTCCTGCTCAGCCTCCAGCCAACACATATTTAAAACCTTCACTTGAGACGGACTAATTTCCAAGTGCTGCTGGTGACAGGAGGGGAGGGATATATGCTCAGCTGCCTCCTACTTTGTGCAGTGGTATCAAGACCATAAGGTTTGTACAAGGCTTAGAGATGTGATACGTAGGTCTTCTCTCCACAAAGGTGGCTTTGGATAAGTATCTACAACTGTCCACGTACAGGCTGGTCCCAGAGCGTGATACACGTTTTGTTAATGTGCTCATTACTGGTACTTTAGGATCATACTCAACAGTCAGTGTCAACCACCTCTGCCCCAAAAGCAAGCTCCCAGATGAGAGTCTATTGCTTGGCCGAATGGCAGCAATACTCAACCTCGGGACCTTCAGCACAAGGGGATGCTGGTTCCACATCCCTTGCTCCTCCCATAATGAACAACATTAAGATGAGTTCACATTATAAAGAGAAAAAGGTTCAAAGCCCAGACCAAAATATAGCGCCTTGGGGCCACCTGGCACAGGCAGCCAGGATCTACATGTCTTTCTGCCCTTAGAATTTGAAAAGCCGGCAGAGGAAGCGGATGGGTTGCCTGTGCCCCTTTTCATGTTGTTACATAGCACTGTCATGGTATTGTCACCAGGGCTGTATGGAGGATGATGAGGCTGTCTGCATCATCTTGTAAGGTTTTGGACCAGAACTCCTGACTACACAAAAGCAGAATAGTGTTGAAAATGCCCATTTTGATTCTGGCAGCTCTGCGTGGGTCTGTGTGTGCGTTGGCATGTGTGTGTATCAGCAGGCGTGTGCACGTGTGAGGAGACTTGCAGAAATATCCCAGTCAAAATCTTTGATCTGGTTTCAATCAGTTTTTCAAACCCAGAGCTGACACCAATAAATTCCCATAAGCGCTTTGGCTTCAATGAAATTTTACTTATTCAAAACCACTTACCATCTTGAAAAAACATTTGTCTTCTTTCCATGGGTCAATATCTTACAGCCTATACACCAGTTTTGACAGAATCAAGTTAACTGCTGTGATCATGAGTTTATATAAATCTCCCAGACTAAGCAAGACTGACAACTATTTTCATAAAATGTCAGGAACAAAAATATTTGGGGACAGGGGAAAAGGTCTAGTCTGCCATGAAAGATGATAGCTTTGCTTTTAGCTGCGAGCACTGCTGGATCAATTAAAATGATCACAGGGGCTCGACTCATTCATATTTGAGGAATGTCCTTTGAAAATGCGCTAATGCTTTTGGCAGCAGATTTTGCTCATGGGACAAGTACCTTTAAATTAAATATACAAGAGTTCAGTCTTTAAGATTGGAAGGAAGATTGAAACAGTCTGGGGTGGCCTATGCTATTATGTACCTTTATTAAACTCTGAGAAGCCAAAGAGGAATGCCAGCTTTTCAGTGTGCTGGAAGGTTTGCAGGGCTCTTGAAGGGCTGCTGCTGCTTTTCTGAAATGCTACAAGATACAGATGGGTCGGACACAGCAATATTTCCATTTACTTTCAGAGTACAGCAGTAGAATTTCCCTGTACTCCCTAGGGTTTGCTCTTCTACTAAATGACAGTGCAGAACATGCTATTAGCAGAGATGCGAAAGCCTAGCTAGCGTCTGACACCTTAACCTCCCCAAGAATTATATTAAAGTAGCGGAAAGATCTACCACAGTCACTATTTGTACAACGGCAGGGACCTCTGGTACAGCAGACGAGCGGGTCAGAAAAGATTGCTATATACAGCAACTGTCAGATGAAATTGGTTGGCTGCGCAGAAATTCGTTTCAGGCTATTTCTCCAAATGCATCTTAAGCTTCGTAAGACACAAAGTGGAAAGGTGACGATAGCTATTACACATTCCAATGCCCTGTTCGATTTTAATACACAGTTAACATTTTCATAGCATGTGGCAGCTGTGTGTTGCCCTTTACCTTGCACAGGCACCCTATGGAGTGCTGCTAAATTACAATTAAGGTGTCTGAAACAAGGACAGCAGGGCGTGTGGTGTTTTTTACACCAGTGATGAACCATTCCATTCTGTTCTTTCAAGCTGGGACTGGGTAGGGATGCTGGTATCAGCCTTTTGCCTAGTGACAGAATCGCACCACGTTTTAGCCTTGTAACAGTGCAATTCATAGGGGTGCTTAGGCTATTGGTACTGCAATTAGCACCGAGTTAGATTATGTCATTAGTAACTGTCAGTGGGGAGATGGACTGCCTCAGTACAGCCATAAGCTTGCTGGCTATTTGTGGGAGGAAAGGGGGTCGAATCCAGACAACTCTGGTCAATAATAGGGGTGTTTACCTATTCCTGATAACCCTATGAAAACGACTAGTTGGTCAGGGACTAAGAATAAATAAACTGCTAAGGTCTGAGGAAAAAGGTGCAGGAACAGAAGAGCAGCAATACTTGCAGAAAGTCTATTTTATAATTACCCGCTATAAAGGAGGGGACAGAATTGTGTGCCCTATAAATCTATGGGCATTCTTTCACGCGGTGGGAAAACGCGGGCATTGCCGAAGGGCAGGGCAGTGCCTGGGCTGACTACAAGCACACAGCGTGCTGGAGAGCACAGAGGAAGAGACGTCGCTGTGGTCAGGGCAAAGCCGTTACATGACAAAAAACAATACAGGTATTTTAACATCCATGCAGAGTAAAACTGACCCTAAAGACCCAGTTGCAGTGAAGTCCGTTGAATTACATCTACCTCCTGAAGTTGAGCCAACCTTTTGGTGAGTCTATCCTGCTGTTCCCAAGTTCACTGCTGAGGAGAAGGTGCGTGCCTGCCCTGATCTCAAGGCCACATTGTCACCCTGTGTCCGTGATGAGCACATGTCTTGGTGCCAGCAGCTCTGAACTATACCTTGCTGGGTATCTGGACCCTAGTCTGTCATCTGGGTCCATTTCTCCCATAGCCCTTCCCTTCCCTCCATCATAAATCAACAGAATTTCAGTTCTCTTTCTTTCTTTCTTTCTTCCTTTCTTCCTTTCTTCCTTTCTTCCTTTCTTCCTTTCTTCCTTTCTTCCTTTCTTCCTTCCTTTCTTTCTTTCTTTCTTTCTTTCTTTCTTTCTTTCTTTCTTTCTTTCTTTCTTTCTTTCTTTCTTTCTTTCTTTCTTTCTTCCTTTCTTCCTTTCTTCCTTTCTTCCTTTCTTTCTTTCTTTCTTTCTTTCTTTCTTTCTTTCTTTCTTTCTTTCTTTCTTTCTTTCTTTCTTTCTTTCTTTCTTTCTTTCTTTCTTTCTTTCTTTCTTTCTTTCTTTCTTTCTTTCTTTCTTTCTTTCTTTCTTTCTTTCTTTCTTTCTTTCTTTCTTTCTTTCTTTCTTTCTTTCTTTCTTTCTTTCTTTCTTTCTTTCTTTCTTTCTTTCTTTCTTTCTTTCTTTCTTTCTTTCTTTCTTTCTTTCTTTCTTTCTTTCTTTCTTTCTTTCTTTCTTTCTTTCTTTCTTTCTTTCTTTCTTTCTTTCTTTCTTTCTTTCTTTCTTTCTTTCTTTCTTTCTTTCTTTCTTTCTTTCTTTCTTTCTTTCTTTCTTTCTTTCTTTCTTTCTTTCTTTCTTTCTTTCTTTCTTTCTTTCTTTCTTTCTTTCTTTCTTTCTTTCNTTCCTTTCCTTTCCTTTCCTTTCCTTTCCTTTCCTTTCCTTTCCTTTCCTTTCCTTTCCTTTCCTTTTCCTTTCCTTTCCTTTTCCTTTCCTTTCCTTTTCCTTTCCTTTTCCTTTCCTTTCCTTTTCCTTTCCTTTCTTTATTTCCCACCTTATAGCAGTTTTTGCTGGCTTTTGTTAGGGATAATTTTTTTGGTAAAGTGAAGGGAGTTTGTCCCAGTTAAAAATAATCTGAAATGAGTTGCCCAGGCACCTGCACACACACAGAGCAACAAGCCATGAGCAAAGTCAAACTCTTCTCAACTAAAGGAGCTTTGACCAGCTGGAAAGAAAAGAAGTAATACATTTTTATATGTAATGTTTGCTTTTTATATGTCAATCCACTCATGGTGTAATTTGCAACTGTTGGGTAGGTGGAGTACAGTATGTACCACACCATTGCTCTGATCTTAAAGGTCTCTAATGCAATCAAGCCTGGTGTGACCTGCACCATTTCAGAATACGCAGCATTCCAGTCTAAAACTGAGACTCAATTGCCTGCACCATTTCAGAATATGCAGCATTCCAGTCTAAAACTGAGACCCAATTGCCTTGCTATTTTTGCCGGATTAATTTAGAAATAATTTGGAGGATTTAGCACAGGAACTTTTAGTTCTTCCCTGTCCTGTTGTTTAGAATAGTATATGTGTATTATTTCAATATTCTGCTGGATGTATGCTCCAGCACTGAGGTGCTCAGCTTGGGAGGGTGAGTGGAGCATCCAGCAAAGGCAGCAAGCACCGGCTGCTTGGCGCTGTGCCACGCTGGGCAGCTGGATTATCCTGAGGATACAGGTGGGAAAGAGTGGTGTGTCCTCCCTTCCCGGCTGTGTAACCTCTGGCATGTGACATGGTGCCTGATCCCCATCATTGCACCCTCTTTTAGCAAGGGTGGCAGAGCTGCTACCCCTCTCTGCTCCCCTGCGGTTCTGTAGGCTTGTGCCACCCTCCACAGCGTCTGGATTTCCTAACCCGCAGCAACCCATTTACACAGCCTGCTGACACAAAGCCGTCAGTCAAATCCTCCTCACTCATATGGCGCATGTGTTGAAAACCAAATGCTGGATGGATTTGGGGGGGCAGGCAGTGTGCCTTGCCTCGCTCAGCACCAACGGAGGCGAGCTGTGCTCACACATTTCATCTGCCAGCACGGTGGGAGGTTCCTACCCTGTAATTATGAACATGGGAGAGACTCCTTGCCCTGCCAGCTTTACCCGAAATCAAATTCTGCATCCTCCAGTGGTGTGGGAGGAATTACAAGCCAGCGACCTTGGCTTCTAATGACACAAGGACCTTCGAGAGATCTGAGGTTTATCAGCAAAACTCCTGTCCATCAAGCCATTTATCTCTGGCAGCTTCTTCAGCTTCTTTCATGGTGCTGGAGCAGTGGTTGCACCCTGCCCTGGCCAAGCCAGTTCAGCCTGGGTGGGTGGAAGTGGGCAGATGCGGCAGGGAGCTGTGCAGGGGAGATGTAGGAGCTCAGCTGATCCGAGTGGTGGTGGTGGGGAAGAACTGAGGGAGAAAGGGGAGAACTGGCATTAGAATTCGAAGTGATATTATAGATTTTCACATGGTGAAAACTGAGTGTCTCAATAAACCTGGGAGAGTGGTCATACACAGCCGGAGGTGAAGTCCAACAGCAAACTAGAAAAAGAAAAAAACAAACCCAATGCAAATCAAAAAGATTAAACATTGTTTATTTAACAACAAGAATCAGCATTTTGAGGGCTGTGAACTGTGACTTGTGATACTTGAAGCTGACAATGTTATTTTGAACACAAGCCTCTCCATTTGGTCACAGTCAACATTTCTGTGTGCTCATCCCCACCAGGCACACCCCAAAGGCCTGTCCCTGGCATGAAGGACTCATAAGCCACCAGCATGGGCTGCAGCCCCTCTGTGGAGAGCAGCTTCCCCCTGCAAGGACTGCAAGTTCAGAGCAAACCTGAAGCATCTTCTCCTGCGCTTGTCCTCAGGGGCAGCTGAGGACTCTCAGGGGGACCTTAACAACGGGCAAACAAACAGGCGGATACACAATGATCCCAAGCAGACACGTGGCACTAGCAAGCTTCGGATGGAGGCATCCGAGACACCCTGACGTGGCTGTGCGGAGCCTCTGTAACCCAACTCTCCTACTTTTCTTTCCAGCTGGTTGAAATTCCACCGGTACCTGGCACACTGTGCTACGGCTGTCATGGTCCCCTCTTGTGGGGCACCTCACACAGCACCCACGCACCTCTGTGCTTCAGGGACCTACTCGAGCTACACGCTCTCTGTCCCCTTAACGTCCTTGTCCCTTTTCCATCCTCTCGAGGGCTTTGACAGAGGGCTGGTTCTGCCCAGAGAAGATCAAGAAGGAGGACTCCTTTTTCAGCTGAGAAGGATACACTGTCCTCTGTCACTTGGCCGTGCCGTGAGTGTGGGAAGGTTTGCTATTAAATGGCACCGGGTCCTGCCTGGTCCCTGGCACCCACTTGAGCACAGGGAGATCTGCCCTTTCTGATGCAGGGCAGGGAGAGGGACAGAGGCGCAGCCCTGGCTCCCCTTAATTTTCAGGTGACCTGGGTGCACTGGTGAGATGGTAAGTGGCCCCGGGCAGGCAGGAGTGAACTACAGGCAGTGCCTGGAACGGACTGGAATGCGGGCTTGAACTTTGACACTACTCCTTCCAGCAGCCTTGAAAGGGAGGGAGAGAGCAGTGGCGTGACCAGCCCGGGCGGCTCTCGCTGACTCGACATAAACATGTTTTCAATCTCCTGGTGCAGCCGGCGGGGAACACGCTGTCCCCGTGGGTTCCCTGCCTCTCGCTCGGGAGGCTGCCAGAACAACGCCAAGAGGCACCGCTGCTTCCCAGGGCCCCCAGCCCCGACCGGAGGAGGCCATGCTGTATACCTACCCAGTGATTGTCCGTAAAAAATAGAAAAAAGAGGAAAAAAAAAAGGGTGGGAAACTGTAAGCAGAACAAAAAAGCCAGCAGCTAGCAACTGAACAGCAACTACGTGTTTCCTGAAGGGTATTTCTAAGGTTTCTAATCGTTCCCTCCTTATTTACAGCACTGCTTTGTGCCCTTTTATCTAGCGCTAGCTGCCAGTCTGCCCTCTGCTTAAACCAAGCTATTCATGTCCAAGTGTCTGGAGCTACACTGACTATGGGAGGCAAGCTTAGCTTTTTCAGGTTCCCAGCCCCAAACAGCTGGAATAATCTTCCAGCCGTATTGAAGCGGTTCCTCACATTGTTCAGGGTTTGGACACTCTTAATCCTTTTTTTAAAAAAGCTTCAGCTGTGTGAAATGAGCACAGGCTGTGGCTGGTCACTGTAGCGTGTTATAGAAGAGTCCTGTCCTCCTGTCCCCAGGCATGGGCAGAGCCCCTTTATCCCAGCTGAGCTCTCGGTGGCCAGGGACACAAGGACAAACTGCCCTCTTTGCGGACAGAGACAGACTTGCTCCTCAAAGCCAACAGCAGCTCTGTACCCAGACTTCCTCAGCATGGGCCTGGGCTTCTGGTATCGCCTGGCTTCAACAGAAAGGCTGAGAGCTAATGTCCTTCTGGTCCGGGGTGTTTGGAGCTCAAGGTGTTCTGGAATACTGGTTGTGCTGCCTTGAATAAGGGTGATGGGGCTGAAGAAAGGGCTGTCAGCCAGTCCAGTACTTTTAAATTGGTTCTATGTGCATATACACATTTCTGTTCAATGTATCTTGAATGGCTAAATGTATGCCACATACTCCTCTTCCTCCAGCACAATGTGTGCCATCTTCCAGATCATATGGCAGGTAGCACAGTGAGGCCCACATCTTGTCTCGTCTTGCACTCTGAAGGAGTTAAAAATTAATTTCCTTCTTGCCTTCTAGAGACCTTCAGGAGAGTATGTGTCTCCTCTACCGACCAACAGCTCAAACCGTTTTGGCTTTGTCCGCAATTCACTGGTGTCAACAGGAACCTTGTCATAGACTTCAGTGAGCATGGCGTGAGGTCTAAAAATGAATGCTTGCTCCTCTAGTATTTGTCATTTACATTGATTAATATATTGATCACACATCATATTACACTTTTTTATTGCTTGAACAAGAAAATAAAAGGTTAGCATATGTTAGAACCCTGTTACAGAAAAGAACAGTGTTTACTATGGAAAGTGATATTACATCAGTAGAAGTTCTCAGACAAGCTTACAGACAACCCATTGATCCATTACCCATATTTTGTATTTTATACCCATACTCTATAAAAATGAAAACAATTAACTGCTTCTGGAAATCTATTATCTTAAAGAAAACTTTTATAAGTGAAAGCTTAACATAATGTACACCGATCTACTTCTATTCTGCTAGAAATGTTCACACTTTTTAGAAGAACAAAACAACCTTTAAGTATTAATACAGTTTAAAGAAATGGGGAAGAGAATTTATTTTAGGCTTTCGTTGTCAACAGCTTTGCTGGAATCTCCTTTCTGTTCTTGTGAAATGAAATCATGCCCCACTGAAAGAGCGTGCTGTTGAGGACAGACCTTCTACCCCAAAACTCTCATTTGCTACAGTAGTGGGTGTGTTTATTCTTGGGAAGAAATGGGAGGATCTGCAGTTCTTCTCTACCGTTTGACTGCAATGGTGCAGATTTGAAGTCAAGACACATCCCCTCCCATATCATCAATACTCACAGGTGGAGAGCATCATTCTGCTGCAGAGCAAAGGAGAAGGCAAGGACAACTCTTTGGAGAAGGATGAAAACATTTCTTTCAGTCAGCCCTGAATACTGATCTCTGTAATATAATTTCCAAGGTCTGCCTACATCAAATTATGGCACTCCAGTGAGTAGCTTTGCCATTTCTCCAGCTGTTCTGACATGGATGTTGTCATTCAAGAGACATAAGCCTGGGAATATGCAGAAGGTCCTATGATTCAAGAGACAGAAGCCTGAGAATATGCAGAAGGTTCTATGATTTTTTAATTTTTTTTTTTCCTTCAAGTGAATTGACCATCCTTGAAAAATCATCAAAATCTTCTGGAAGGGTGACATGCCTCCGAAGCACTGTTCCCATCCTTCAGCTACAGAAGATACGCTCAAAGCGTGCACAGCCTGGCACCAGCAACAGGAGCAGGAACAACAGAGGAACAGGAGGGCAAGGCCACAGAGGCAAAGCTCATGAAGTGATTGGAACCAGCAGAAGGTTTCTGGGCATCTCCACAAATAACATGAATAATGAAAACTTAAGAGTGTTCCCAGTCAGAGTTTGAAAAGGAAGCTTTCTTCATCATGTATTTACGTAAAACCTGAGGCAAAGTTGATTAGAAACTAAGGAGAGTCCAGTGAGTTTGGAGGGTTTTATAACAGGTCATAAGCACAAACAAGTGTGTCTGTGTCAACACAAATGAAATTTTATGCCTGAGCAAACAGCTTCCTATGGTCTGTGAAGCAATGGCACGTACCTGTTAATACCCAGAGTGGTATAAACTATCTGACCCACCCCTGCACGAAGGTTGAATTCCTCCAGTAGTACCCTTTGTAAGCAGGGGAGTGGCGCTGGGTCACCAATACCTTTTGCAATGCACATTACTCATCAGGCTGCATGCTACAGTGATTGGAGGAGAGGACAAGTATCCCTGCCAGGTATTCCAACCTGTTTCCCAGTTAATTTGTTAAAAATCAACCAGGAGTGTTGTGGATGGTAAAGCCTCTAGGAAGAGAGAAAGCCACAAACATAAACAGTCAGAAAAGGGCTTTCAATGCATCTGATTTCTCAATATGCTTCATGGTATTAAACAATCAGCATCAGTTACAGTTAGCTACTATTTTTCTGTAAAAGACCTGCCCGGTTAGCAAGTTAATTGGTATTTGGGTAAGGAGGAGTAAGCAAGACAGAGCTCTCAGGTGCTTGCACTGCTGTCCTGTGGGGTTCAGAGCCCTGAGCGATGGGCCTTCCGCTGTCTCCTGTGGTCGTGTGGCACTGTGGCCAGTCCTAAACCCAGAGAGACCTGCGATGCTGGGAAATGCACCGGGGCAGCTCCAGGCTGACACAGTTTGTGTCGGCAGCCCGCAGGGTTCCTCTGCTATGACCCCATTGGTGGTTGTTGCAAGATAAATATTGTCTGGGATTTTCCATTATCTGTCCACCCTGGCCAGCAATGACATAGCGGTGACGTCGTTTCGAGCTCTGTATTTCCAGCCTCCCACAACCACCCAGAATTAGTAAGGGGACTTGAGTCCTTTACCTAAACATAAATGTTCACTGATACTTGAGAAAGCCAAGAGCATCCGTACAAGGTATTTGCAATGGGATTGGCAGACGTGACAAAGGACCTGTGGAAGATCTCTGTTCTGGAGTGACAGATGAGAGACAAGCAGAGTACTCCAGGGTTCCTCATATAGCTTTGAGTGTCTATATTTAGGTAACTGAATTAGCTGGGAGCCAGCTCACAGCTGAAGCCATCTAAATGCAGGTGCCTACATGTGCCCCAGGTGTCTAGAGTCCCATTACAGTCAGTTGAACTCTGTCACTGAAGACAGGAGAGCTACTCAGCTGGCCAGAAGTAGGTGTCTGCTTCAGAAGGAGCTGATAGCTTTCTGGGGTCCTCTGGATATATCAACTCTGGTCACTAGCAAGGGAGCTTAGATATCCAGCTCACACCTCAGCCTGTACATACAGACACATACATAATGTCACAGTAAGGTGTCATACTTGGTGTGCTGAATCCCATGCCAAGGTCTCAGTTTTCAGGCTCAGTCCCCTAATGTGACATAGCACAGAAAGCTCAACCTATAAACAACAATGAAAACAATTACCTTTTTTTTTTACTTGATTTTCTTATTTGAGCCTTTCAGACAGGGCATATCTGGATGTATCATATCAATGTAACTTAAAGTATGGCTGTCCTAAACTAGAAACTCTCTGTCACCTTCCAGGAGGATTCTCTGCAGCCCTAAATGGTGGGCATGGTGGTCACTCCTCTTGCTGTGTTTCCCACATTGCAGGTCTCTCTGGGTTTTCAACTGGACGTGACTCCAGGAAGGCAGTGTGATGCTCGTTCCTTGAGGCTTGTCCCTCTCACACAGCAGGAAATCAGGTAGGTCCTTTCTTTTTTTGCCTCTTCCTGCTAGTAACTGCAAAGCAAGGGAGTGACCCAGGAAAATCTGTGCTAACTCTATGTGTTGCACTCTGTTTGGGTTTTCTTTCATAGCTGCAGAAGGAATATTGAGGAGGGTTGGTGAGGAGCAGCTCCTGATAGCCCACACGTATTTTTCCACTTATATAAAAATTACGTCATTAAGAGGTCTCAGGATGTTCTGAAGACACAGGACTGTGTTCTAGCCTCTTGCTGTGCCATCCAGCATTTGAGACGGCAGGGAAGAATTCAGACTGCCTGTGGGAATTTTCTACCCTTTCCTCCCTATGAGGCGAGTGGAGAGAAGCAGAAGTGACTGAGACTGCTCACCGGGGTGTCCTGCTTTCTCTTTGCTGACTGCAAGGAGGAGCAGCATCTGACCATGTGCTGAGTCAGTCATTCTGTCTTGAATGTGCATGCCAGCACAGACATGCTAAGCCACCTTAGGGCCTGTAATACGTGATCGGGATACAGGCATCTAAAATTTTGTTGTCAGCTTGTGGGGAATTCAAACCCAAAGATATTAACCCAGAAGTGTGTCCCTTCCTCTTCACCATCCCCACCTCCCCAAATTAGCTGAGCTGGAGGATCATAAACTGCCAAGTTCTACCTTCCGTTTGCCAAAAGTGCTCAAGAATTTAAAGGCATACTGCTGAAAGTAACCTCACAACCCCAGGCCTCAGTTCTCAAGGGGGACTTCAGCTACCCTGATATTTGCTGGAAAGGCAACACAGCCAGGCACACACAGAGCAGGAGGTTTCTGCAGAGCATCGATGATAACTTTTTGACACAGGTGGTGGAGGAGCCAATGAGGAGAGGTGCACTGCTGGACCTTGTACTAACAAACAAAGAAGGTTGGGTTGCAGATGTGAAGGTTGGGGGCAACCTTGGCTGCCGTGACCGTGAGATGGTGGAGTTCAGGATCCTGCGTGGAAGAAGCAGGGTAAAAAGTAGGATTACAAACCTGGACTTCAGGAGGGCTGACTTTAATCTCTTCAAAGACCTACTTGGAAGAATCCCATGGGCAAGACCTCTAGAAGGTAGGGGGGTCCAAGAGAGCTGGTTAATATTCAAGCACCACTTCCTCCAAGCTCAAGTTCGGTGCATCCGTAGGAGTAAGAAATCAAGGAGNGTGAGATGGTGGAGTTCAGGATCCTGCGTGGAAGAAGCAGGGTAAAAAGTAGGATTACAAACCTGGACTTCAGGAGGGCTGACTTTAATCTCTTCAAAGACCTACTTGGAAGAATCCCATGGGCAAGACCTCTAGAAGGTAGGGGGGTCCAAGAGAGCTGGTTAATATTCAAGCACCACTTCCTCCAAGCTCAAGTTCGGTGCATCCGTAGGAGTAAGAAATCAAGGAGAGGAGGCAGGAGACCTGCATGGATGAGCAAGGAGCTTCTGGAAAAACTCAAATGGAAAGAGTAAGTTTACAGAATGTGGAAAAAAAGGACTGGCCACTTGAGAGAAATATAGGAACATTGTCAGAGTACAAGATCTGCAACGAGGAAGCCTAAGACCCACTTGGAATTAAATATGGCAAGGGATGTCAAGGACAATAAGAAGGGCTTCTTCAAGTATATCAGTAGCAAAGAGAAGACTAAAGAAAATGTGGGCTCACCGCTGAATGAGGTGGGTGCCCTGGTGACGGATGATACAAAGAGGGTGGATTTACTGAATGCCTTCTTTGCTTCAGTCTTTACCACTAAGGCTGCCCCCCCTGAATCCCAGACCCTGGAGGTAAGAGAAAAAATCTGGAGAAAGGAAGAATTTCCCGTGCTTGAGGAGGATCAGGTTAGAGATCATTTAGGCAAATGTGATGCCCACAAATTCATGGGTCCCCATGGGATGCACCTGCAAGTGCTGAGGGAGCTGGCAGATCTTATTGCTAAGCCACTCTCCATCGTCTTTGAAAGGTCATGGAGAACAGGAGATGTGCCTGAAGACTGGAGGAAAGCTTCAGTCTTCAAAAAGGGCAAGGAAACTACAGGCTCGTCAGCCTGACCTTCATCCCTGAAAAGATGATGTAACAGCTCATTCTGGATATCATCTCTAAACATGTGGAGGAAAAGGTGGTTGTCGGGAGTTGTCAACATGGATTCACCAAGGGGAAATCATGCTTAACCAATCTGATAGCCTTCTATGATGGCATGACTGGCTGGGTAGATGAGGGGAGAGCAGTGGATGTTGTCTACCTTGACTTCAGCAAGGCTTTTGACACTGTCCCCCATAGCATCCTCATAGGAAAGCTTAGGAAGTGTGGGTTAGATGAGTGGACAGTGAGGTGGACTGAGAACTGGCTGAATGACAGAGTTCAGAGGGTTGTGATCAGTGGCGTGGGGTCTAGTTGGAGGTTTGTAACTAGCGGTGTTCCCCAGGGGTCTGTACTGGGTCCAGTCTTGTTCAATATATTCATCAATGACCTGGATGAGGGGACAGAGTGTACCCTCAGCAAGTTTGCTGACAACACAAGACTGGGAGGAGTGGCTGACACACCAGAAGGCTGTGCTGTCATTCAGCAAGGCCTGGACAGGCTAGAGCGCTGGGTGGAAAGAAAACTAATGAAGCTCAACAAGGGCAAGTGCAGGGTCCTGCACCTTGGGAGGAGTAACCCCGCGCACTAGTACAGGTTAGGGGTTGACCTGCTGGAAAGCAGCTCTGTGGAAAAGGACCTGGGAGTCCTGGTGGACAACTAGTTGACCATGAGGCAGCAATGTGTCCTTATGGCCAAGAAGACCAATGGTATCCTGGGTTGTATTAAAAAGAGCGTGGCCAGCAGGTCGAGGGAAGTTATCCTCCCCCTCTACTCTGCCCTGGTGAGGCCACATCTGGGCTCCCCAGTTCAAGAAAAGCAGGTAACTACTGGAGAGAGTCCAGCAGAGGGCTACGAAGATGATCGGGGCCTGGAGCACCTCTCTTATGAGGAAAGACTGAGACACCTGGGTCTGTTTAGCCTGGAGAAGAGAAGACTGGGAGGGGATCTCATCAATGCTTCTAAATATCTAAAGGGCGGGGGGTCAAGAAGACAGGGCCAGGCATTTTTCAGTGGTGCCCAACGACAGGAAAAGTGGCAACGGGCACAAACTGGAACACAGAAAGTTCCATCTGAACATGAGGAAAAACTATTTTACTTTGAGGGTAACAGAGCACTGGAACAGGCTGCCCAGAGAGACTGTGGCGTCTCCTTCTCTGGAGATATTCAAAACCCGCCTGGACACAGTCCTGTCCAGCCTGCTGTAGGTGAACCTGCTTCAGCAGTGGGGTTGGACTAGATGATCTGTAGAGTTCCCTTCCAACCCCTACCATTCTGTGATTCTGTAATTCTTCAGGATTATAACCCGATCCTCTCAAGTAATCATCACTACTGTAAGGGGGAAAAAAAATATCTATTTTTCCAGTCCAGTAGTGTTTCTTATCAAAGGTAACAAGGCTTGTTTTGTAATAATGCTATGGGAAGACCATTATTGCACGCTAAGGGCAAAGTCTGGTGGATTTGAAAGTTTGGTTAAGCGATAGGAAAAAGATGATAATGAACAACTGCTTATCAAGGCTCCAGGGAGATTAATCTGGATGCGTGCCCAAGGCACCAGTAACAAAATCAGTGCACACGTTTTAGCTAACGATCTGGAAGAGAAAACATAGGGTGCTTCATCGTGGTTTCTGTTGACATACGAACTTGGCTTTGTAAGGTCCTGATCAGAGGGCAAAGGGGGAAGTGCAGCATCTGCTTATCTCCTGTGAAACCAGAACGCCTTTTAGCCGTGAGTAAACTCGCTGATGTCAGTGAACCTCTGACGTGCTAGAAGCAAGCCAGTCCCAGTACCTCTGATGCTTTGCTGAATCAGGAACCGGGTGCGTGGCCTCTGTCACTCGCTGGGTTTGTGCGGGGGAAGGAAAAAAAAAAAAAAACAAAAAACCATTTCAACTTCTGGCGCCTTCTGGACTGCAGGAGCGCGGCTGGAACTGATGGCCTGCATGCAGCATGCTGCAGGGAGACCGTGTTGCCTGCTGGAGCCGCGTGCTCGACACGGGGCCGCACAGCAAGTCAGGTACATCCCTGATGCACTCATGGCATGCCCAGCTCCCACGTGCGATGTGTACATCTCCTAAGCCTGCTATAGGTGAGGTATAGAGCGCACATATATGTATTTCTGCTTGGAAAAACCTGAGGGGAAATGGGCTAATCCTGTCTCTAGGGACTGCAAGACAGTAAAGGTGGATGGGGAAAAGAAAACACAATGGGCATTCTTGTTGTTGGTTTTCTTTTGTTTTCTGCAGTAGTTCATTAAAATCCCTGGCATACTTTTGTTCTGGATTGTTTCTCCCAACACACCTGACATACCAATATATATTACATTTCTGTAACTGCAAAATGCTTAAAGTTTACACCATCTGATCCACTTCCCTGGCATTACAGGTGAAAAAACATTGTCAAGAAGGGGAAACTCAGCACACAGATTTACTACCAGACACCCAGAGTCTGGCTGCTTTTCATCTCCCCTCTTTCAAGTGAAGCACATTTTTGCAGTTGCTCTGTCTTCTTAAAATTAAGGGAGAGGCAGGCAAACAGAAGCCTGCTAAAGCACCAGCTGTACACAACTGTTTGATCATGGCACTGTCTGTTCTGTCTAACTGCCATTCTCTTACAAACCAGCTATTGAAAACCAGTTGTCCCATTGCTTTAGAGCTGGAAGAGAGGCTTGCATTTAGTCTGTAGAAAAAGTTATTTGTTAATTATAAACTCAATGATGGATGTCTTTTTTTTATAAAACTAAAACTAGTGGTGAATTTTCACATTCTTTGCAGCTGAACACTATATATATATATATAAGAGGGTAGAATGCGCACTTATGCAGAATTCCCAATTCTCATTTCTGAAGAGGAATGCTATCCTAATTAGAAAGAATAAGGTAACGTGTGAGGTGATGCACTGATTTTAGCCACTATGTAAACTCTCAGCAGATGCAACATTAAGCATAATCAGACCTTTGTTTCAGTGTTTCTCTCCCGTTACATATATTTGACACAGCATGAAAGTTGCTTTGGTCAACTCCCTTTGATTAGACTTAAAATAAAGGTGCCCTTGCTTGCACTAGTCTTCTTGCAAGAAAACAAAAGGTACTAGACAACCATTTAAAAGATTTTATTATAAAATTATATCAACATCTACATCCAAGTAAAAGGCTTAAAACTACAGCTCTTTCAGGAATAAAAGTTCCATAAATGCTGAAAAAGGTACTGTATTATTAGGTAGATATCCCTTAAGTAATTTTTTAATACTACAGAGATTCCATATAGGTTCCCTAAGTGCTATACACACCTCTGTCTGCATTACGAGTGCGTTCCACAGCTTCTCTCTGCAAACAACATTGCAGATGTGTTTTACAGCACTCGTATGATTCAGCTGCTTTGAGACAGAAGTTACAGCTCCCCTCTGGAGTAGTTGCAGCTATGTTTCAGATGTACAGTATACCATGAGAGCACAATCCGTGTTCAAGCATTACTGGGTGCAGACAGAGGTAAAATTTGTGTTTACTTGACAACAATGACTACCTAGGTATGTTTTTGTGACCTTGTATTCAATACAGAAAAAAATCAACAAATATTCAAGTATATTATGGCAGTGAAGGCAGCTTTTTCACACCTGTATATTCTAGACAAAGATACTTCATTTTTATTATCCATTTCATTCACTGAGCTGAGCTCAGATACATCATCTGGTGACCTTTGGTGACTGCAGCTTACTCACTGGGATAAAAACAGCCTTGATGCAGTACAGAAGTCATTATGCTCAGTAGCTATCACCAACACTTCTAAATTTGGTTTTTAAAACGAATTAAGCATATCAGAATACTATTTTATTTTTGACTGAGAAATCTATCCCAGCAGGACTTCTAGAACACAAAGGTAGTTCCAGCTTTCTCTCTTTCCCATTAAAAATATTTGATATTCACAGTAGAGTATGGAGTGGCTTTCCATCCAACAAATAAAAAACTGTTTATAAAACTCATATGATTGAGCAGGATGCTTTAAATACTGTACTTGCAACTTCTTGCAAAGGATCTTACACACTTAAGATAACATGCTAATTAGTAAAAAAATAAAAATCAAGTAATATTATACAGCCCTGATGAACTTTGACTGGCCAGTCTGGCGATGTCCAATAGTTTGCTTTCTATTCTGTCATTAAGTTTACCTTGCTCACAAGTGGGAAAATGCACAAAGAAGATGGGAAAACAAGAAACTTACTGAGAACGGAATATTTTCCCAACAGCCCTCTCCCACTGGCACTGTTCCTGTGACAATTCCCCATTATTTTGCTGTTCATAAAAGTTACTCTGTAGTTTTCAGTGCTGTTCATATTTTGAAACTTCTCATTTCCTAAGCCCTTCCAATTGCAATGAAAAGTTCTTAGAATAAAATTCTAGTTCCAACACGACTCTTCCTGAAACCCTTTTAACTAGACCTCCAGTGCTCATCACAGCTTTCAAAGATGCCAAATCCCCATGTACCTCTTTGAGCTAGTGTGGTCCGATACAAATTTGACAGAGATGACTGGCATATTTTGGTTTAGTGTACTGACCCACTACTCTAACAGCATGACAAAGAGGAACCACAAGATCATGTTTTAAATATGCTGTTGTCTTCCATGCCATGCTTACACAATACATATCACCAAAACCTTTCCATTCAACTTGCACGCCTGACTTCAGTTCTTGGAAAATCCTGACTGACTTGGCATATGCTTTCCAGAACACAGGGATGTAGGCTAGGTGTAGCCTAACCTTAAAGCTGCTATAACCAAGTAGCTTCCCATTTCTTTACAGTAACTTGCTAAAATATCCTGATTTCCTTCTCAGTTACCTTATGTATAAGAACCTTACTTAGCTAGTTTTTCCATGAACAGCTTAACATTAAAAATATCTACCAATGTAACTCACAGAGCAAGGTATCACAGAAGAATTATTACTGGAAAACTATTTTTTTTTTAAATGGGGCTTCCTTATATATGGAAGATACTTTCTCCCTACCTCCAAGGACGCCCTCCCTTCCAGTCAGGCTGTATTTGAATGCTGTTTGTATCTTACTACAGGACTGCCATGTTAAGTGGATCTTTTCCAAATGTTACAAATACAGCTTTAAAGTACAGACGTTACCTATCTACCTGAGAAGTTCTGTAACAAGATGAACAGCTGATAACTATTCTAGGAGAAAAATATACACCAATATAACTGACGTTTATCAGTATTCAGAATTCAAGCATTAAACAGGACTTAAAAATTGCACACCTCTACCACATCAAATCTTTGATCATAAGAAAAAAAGTAGTCTGATTTTCCTCTATACACATCTCTTCTTTAAAGACATACGTGCTCCTATTTTTCTCATCCTGAAGTCCGCAGCAATATTTCACATTCAGTGCATACAGCCTAGGCTACAACACCCTTATCTTCTTTTTCTTCTGCCAGTCCTGAAACTGAAGAATTTGCTTGTTTGGAGGTAGAGGAATACTTCCAAACGCTAGTCTCTTTTGAGAAGCCAGCTTGATCCCCTTGGGTGCCTGGATACCAACTTCTCTTCAGACAGCTGCACTCTGCTTTGATACATTCTTTGGGCCTTTACTTGGGACACACCAGTCATCCGCCTCTGAGGTAGCTTGGTAATGCTTGGAAGCCGATTTGTTAAAAACTGGGAGTTTTTCTACGGATTCTGTTGATAGAGCCTAAAAATCAAGAAGGAAAAAAGTTACTTGGTTTCCATCTCTCAATAATGCCACTTTACAAAAATTCATGCAGTGTGTTTCAAGTGTTAAGCCAGTGACACTACAAAATAAAGTTATTTACACAAATGTTTTGACAGTAGATGCAGTAGTTTGTATGCTTCAGTATCTATGTTTGCTTTGGAAAATTTGGCAGGACAATCAAATCATATTTACGCATTTTTATAGGCCTTAAGAGTTACTCTGTAACCTGTTTTCAAGATAGTTCTGGAAGCCATGGAAAAGAACTTATATTTACAAAATTCCAGAGAAGCTTTAAAATGTTCCTTTCCTACTTCCATATTTTGCAGTTAAAAAAAAAAATAATTCATACTCAATTGGGAAACTGTTAAATAGAAGTGCAACACGTATATAGCTGAACCATCTCTTCCTTTTGTGTTTCTTCCTTTTGCTTCTCTGGTTGTGCTTCAGTGTGCTTAGAACTATGGTTTTGGTTTAGTAAAGCAAGTTTTACCCCATGAGTAATTGCAAAAACTAGAAACGAATATGTAGGCCTTTTTTCTAGGTTACTCATAAAAGCAGCACTGCATGTTATACATCAGGTATTCAAGATTACTGATATCTGAATCCCATATATGGGCTATGTGGCAGATGTTGAATAGGGCCAGCTACTAGACTCTTTAAGGATTAGTTTATACAGACTTTCTGGTTGTCAGAATAAAGAAACAACAGTAAAGAAACCAGGTCTGTTGCTCACACCATTCTGTTTCTGTTACTTCACTTTCTCCTCGTACTTTGTATTCCGTGAACCAGTAGCTAACAAATCTTAATACAATCTAAAAATTAATGGGGCTCCCACTAGTAGTTATTCAAGTAGACTAGTTAAAGCCAAGTGACCTTTATAATTCTAGATACCAGTTACAAACTTCATGGGCATTTCTTAATAAAAGTGAGAGCTTTTCTACTCATAAGCAGAGAATTTGTTTACCTTAAAATGATACTGTTGCCTTGCTGCATAAATGCTAGTTATCAACACTATCTTTTGTTTAACCAAATCAAAATACATACCTTCAAGTAGATAATAGCGTCTGTTCCATAACCACATATGGAGTAGAGGTTTAGATCTCCTTGAAAGTATTTAGCATACAGACGAGAAATTGGCAAGCCATACCCAAAGCCAGCCTAAAAATAAAGTACAAGACAAGATTAATTAGTTTTTTTACTAGCTCTTATGACTTAAATAGCTGGAAAGTGTTCAGAGATTTTAAACCATTAGAAAGTCCTTTGCGCTTACTCATCTCTTAAAAGAAAACAGAAATCTCTAATCAGTTTCATATGGAATATTGAAACTGACCATTAAAAACCCCAAAGCTACTAGAAAGAGAAACCTTCCTCTTTCATGGAGATTTGTTTTTATATATATATATCATACATTTATGTATTTTCCCTGCCTCGTTTTTGCTAGTACAGCTTGATTAGTAAAAGGAGTTTGCTGCTGGCAGATAAACAACAATAGTTTAATCCTATTCCAGTTGTGCTCGCCTCCATAAAGATAGCACAATTTATAGTAAGTCTGAGGACTGAGTGGGAGTGAAGACCAAGTAAATTACTGTCATTGGAGTATAAGAAAAAAAAACAGGGTTAGATTCAGGATAGAATGCTCTTCTTTGTTTATACCTCTAAAAGCATATTTTTGTCCACTAAGCTAGATATTAAAAGTCTGTTTCAGAAAGTGTTAATTCATATTTATGAAGCTCAATAATCTTTGCATACCCCACAGAACAGTAGGGTGGACATAGCATTTTGTAATTTATTAACCTACCAATCTGTCCAAACACTTATAGTAGCCTTATTAGCAAAATGAGTATTGAAAATATCTTACAAGAGGGGTATTTCGACCATCATCCATCCTCGGCGTTGGTGCTGTGGAATACATGTAGCTAAACAGCTGCTCAATTTTCCTTACTGGAACACCACCTCCTCTGTCTGAGATCTGAATTAAGAAAGAATAAAGTTAACTGCAATCACGTACTAAGAATGGTATTTAGAATGCTGTTATTTGAACAAACCCTTCCAACAGTAAGAAATGCAAACATTTGTTTTGCAGCTTGTTATTTTTCAATCTGATGATAGCCTCTGTTTAGCACAATTAACAGAAGACTCATGAATAGTGTCTTCGATATGCTGTTAGAAGCTCCAATTTCTAATAGAATTTGCAGCAGCATATGCAATCATAAAGATCACATTAAACCCATATTGTAGTAGACCAATACCTTAATTGCCAGGTCTTCTTGTCCTAGAACAACTGTCACTTCAATTGGAGAAAGGGAAGGACTGTTTTCTTGGAATTCAACAGTTGCCCTCATTGAATTCTATGGAAATGAAGGTTACCATTATCAGAAAGTGTTGGATCTATACGCTTAAAATCACACCCCTGTTATGCAGAGGCTGAGCAGTTGCCCTCCATTCCTATTAATGCCTAGCTTTCAAGAATACAGTTTAAGCAAGAATACAGTTACAGCAATTTAATGTAACAGGAGCAGAGGAGGTCTCACACCTAAAAGTGACTAAGCATCAAGACTCTTCTGTGCTTCAAAGATTACACTGTTCTTGCCCAACATTACCCAGCCAATGTAAATTAAATAACTCCCTTAAAGTCACCAGGTATCTGCAAAAGAGCAGAGTCCAGCAGTTTCTAAAGGCTGTCAGAATTCTGCACCTCATGTTGGCAGCACATTACTTCAGCCCCATTCAATACCTCAAGATGCACCACCCACTCCACAGAAAAGGCACCAGGGCAGTAATCCCTAGGAGCAGATAGCTAGCGGTGATCATAACCCCTGTCCCACTTTTTCTTTCTTTCTCTCTCCCTTACCCTTTCCCATTTACACCACACAAAAATGTCCAAATACTCTCCTACAAATGGCAATCATTCCTTTCCCAACTGCCAAAGCTACTTCCCTAAATAAGAAAGTGTTAGAAGTCTCACTGTCCTATGCAAAGCTCTACTTCATTCAGATCTAGCTAGAGTTTTTAAACATTGACACTCCAGCTCAGACTACTAAGGGAAGAAGCAGCTATAGTGACATACCTTGAAGAGCTCAAAAAGCATGTGAAACAGATGAGATGGAACGTATACGATGTTAATTGGCTCTCCTGGATGTTTTCCTAAAGGAAGAAAAAAAAAAGACAAGATTTAAAAAGGTGATGGAATTTCTGTACTGTATCCAATTTTTATTTTTTTTCAATAAGCAAGCTGTATGCCAAAATAAACAAGAAAATAAATCAAGCCCTAGTTTTGGGGTTTCCCCCCAACCGCCACCAATGACTAAACAACTTTATGCACTCATAATAGTGTTTAGATTCCAATTGCCACTTGCTTAAAATCAGTTTATTTTCACATAAACTGAAAGAGTCAAGTATTAATTCCATTTTACAACTACAGGATTTTACAGGTTAAGCAGACTGCCCAAGATCAGACAGGTGCAGGCAGCTTGGACCAGAAACAGTGTTTCTCAGTCAGCCCCACTTCCTCACCCCAGATACAGACCTCCTCTCTAGCAACTTATCATGTTACTTTAAGTACAGGCTAGTCTTACTTCTCTTGAGTTCATAAATATTACCTCAGGAAATCTAGTGTTTAAGATACAATGACATTTGAGTTCTAACACAGGTGCTTATAACAGAAAATGAAGAGCCGGAGACAGATCAGCTGGTGTGTACCATTACGGCTACTGAATTGGGGGCCTTTTGATTCAGTAAAAGCAGCAGTTTGACTACCAATAGGAAGACAGATGTAAAAGCTCTCATCTTACCATTCACTTGAGTAAGTTTCAGTTCTGGAGATGTTAAGTAATACTGGTCACACAACATCTTGGAACTTTCAAAAGCATCTGAAATATTTATTTAAATAAAATATGTGAAGTGTAATATCAAACACCGTAGAAATTCATTCTAATCCATGGCAAAATATAATTTCTAACTGCATCAGCTGCTGAGGTGCTACAGACTAACTAAGCTTGTGTCTCAAAGGAATGATAACATTGCATCCACTGTGTGCACTAAAAACTGAGAACAAATATGCAATTACAGCAGCACAGACAAATCTTCAGTACAATTTGATAATTCTGTAAAACAGATGCATCTGTTATCTATCAGTAGGTAAGGCCAATCTCAACGCCACAGACAACTAGCTCCTACCTCATCTGCCACTTGCCGCATTCCAACACATTTTTTAACTGCTACTTGGTAATTTAAATTCTGTCCTATAAAAGCTCATGTTTTGATAGACTGCTTTCAGCAATTTCAATAAAAAACAGTCATCATCCTATACAACACATGTTGGTTACCCAAATTGCTTGAAATCAGCTATAAATACTGATCACAAAGAGAAATGTTAAGTATCTGAGAATACATACCATTCACTACTTCAACAACATCACAGCAAGGATCAATACTGCCAATGTGCCTTGGGTGCCCTGAGCCAGATTTATCATCAAAAAGAAGGGCTGTTTGAGATGAAAACAAATACTGTATTTAATCTCAAATACGGTGTTATAAAAAAACCATTAAATTTAGACGAATACAGTGCAATCACAACATACAGTCACAAAATACTGAGTGTTGTTTATGCCTTTTGTGAGTTAAAAATGCTATCTACTACCAACAAACTATGTTGGCTTGTCTGTAGTTCAACATCTAAAGGATTTTCAGATGTAAAGAATGATATCCCTACGTATTCCACACAAGACTTATTACAATTAGTCTGTAGTCTAGAAAAAAAAGTTTTCCCCATTACTTCCGTAAGTCATACATTCAGTTTCTAACTTCAGTGTCAGACAAAACCATCTGAGGCAGATCTCCAACAGTTTTAAGAAATGTTTACATTAACATGTTTCTCAACAGGTTGAAGTTTTCCTCAAGTAAAAATATCTACTTACTGTGCTGGTTCATTAGCATCCGGGTTGAAATACGGCTCATGTAAAAACGATCCAAAAAGTACTGGATGTTTTGATTGGTGACAGGATCTACTTTAAAAGTGTCTTTGTATTCAATTACTCCTTGTGCCATTGTAGGAACCACATCATGATGTCTGTTTCGGACTCTAATTAACGTATCTATAAAGCTAGGTGAAAAAAGGGATCTTTTTAGAACATTATTCCAGAGGCAAGCCTTGTACAATGTCATTATCTAATGCAGCAGTAGCACAGATAAGTGCATGACAACCTTAATATTAAAATAGTCTATTTTTTCATTCTTTTAAAAGTAATTCCTCACTGACCTAAACCAGAAGAGTTTGATATTTTTAATACAAAAGGTGTAATCGTTAGCTATGTCAAAGTCATCGCCTGTTTACTCAGTCATAATAGTTTGAGCAGAGGGGAATGTGAGGAAGGGAAAGACCCCTAGCTGACATCTTGCAAAGAAGCAGGGATGTGACATCACAGATAGTTTTTGTTGATATTTCTGTCATGACAGTTCAAGGGGCACTATGCCCTTGAAACTGAGCTGCAGTGGGTCATATTTATTTGCAACATTGCTAAAGATGATCAGAGATTTAAACCATCTTGCGATATGCACAGCACTTCAAGCTAGATTATCAAATTCAGCTCATGACAGCTGTCATTCTAAACTGACTACATTATGAAAAGTGGAATGTGACATTAAAAATTCAAGGAAACAAATGAAAAGCTTACTCAGATAAGACTTTTTGGTCATCTGGGCTTTTCTGATGGAACTCAACAAGCTCCATTAGGCTTTGGATGTACCTATTGAAAAGAAACACAAGAAATATATGCTATTCATTTGATTTTTATTAGTCTAGGAACAATAAAAATACTTTGTCTTGCCAAATCATTACTCTTAACAAGTTAGCTAGAAGTTTCAAGTATCTTTGAAGTATCGAAGTTCCATCCAAGTATGGAATCACAGATGGTTACTTCCTGACTGCCTGAACCCTAGAAGTTTCAAAAGTCTTTTCTTGTGCCTGCCACCCAGAAAGGAATCTAAACCCTTACAATTCTTGAGAGGTGTTTCAAAACAAGATCCAAATGATAATACTGATCAGGAAACCACCTAACCAAAGTTTTTCCAAGTCTAATCAGCTTTGGCACAAGCTAAGTACTTGAGCCTCTTGTGCTAACATCTGACAGCCCTGACGCATACTGCAAAGGCACAACTGTTTGCTAGATTAAGAACAGTTTCTGGATCTTACTTTAATACTTTTGCCCTTTATGTCAGCCATCCTTGCAAAAGCTGCAACTGTGCCAGTAAAGCAAGGTTAAATCAGATTCAACCACTGTGTCAACTGCAGAGATTTTATCAGCTGAATTCTAAACACCTGGTGCACAGGCCAAGGCAATACGCTGTGGAATAGGCTCTGTTTGAGTCTCTCACTGATGGAATTACAAACAAGTGTACAGCCTGCTTTCTCATTTTTGTGTTGCTCTGGGGGTCTGTAATGCTATGTGAAAACAGAACACATTTTCTTCTCTCCCTTCTTACAGGAGAAGAAGTGAGATTGGCTCTACCAGCTATCTCAAACTGTTTGGTTTTTTTTTAAACTACTTAAAAATAACAATATAACTATGCTGGTTTTCAATTTATCATGCTAGAAAAGGGCAGTGTATAACATCTTGCAGTTCAGCTTTGATAAAGGAGCTGCATTTCTACTGTATTCTGTTATTGTCTTCTACTATTAAAAAAAAACCTGACAACCAAGTTGTCAAAGCTATGCTATTTTACAGGCTGAATTCAAGTAGTTCTTACTTACCAGCTTTTTACTAATCGTACTGATGGAGTTCCTAGCAGTTTATCAGGAAGAAGATCAATTTCTTTCAGTATGTTTGCAAACCTCACAGGAAGTTCTTGTCGCAAAAATGCAAAAGAAGTTCTCTCACATCCGTTAGTTGAGCCTACGAATAAATCCAAAACACAAGTTTCAAGTACAATTCGCTGTCTTTCCACACACTTCAGGGCTGTGTTCCTTTGCAGTCATGATGCTATTAACGGCCAGTTCTCCTAAGTGTATGTGTATGTTTGTGCTGAATGTTGTTTACGCGACAGCAAGACACAGCGTGCCCCTGGGAGGAATACTTGTACGTTTCCCATTTAGACACGGGACTTATTTGTAATCCTCCAGAAGAAGCACTTTGTAAACACGGGCTTCTTCGGGGTGACGTCTGAAAAGGTCGTGTGAGCACGGACTTCACAGCTGCCAAAGCGGTAATCGGATCCGGGTACAGCTTGTTCACTCCATCAAGACTAATGACTCCTCCCCGATAACAAAAACCCGAGCACGAAAACACCCATTAACTGATTTAACTAATAGCTCCCCTCCCTCCCCCCGCCCCCATCCCATTAACACCACCGAAACAGAGCTGCAGCGTATCTTCGGCTTTGGTTGAGGCAGTCACAGGTCACCATCGCACGG
>VZSZ01007033.1:199578-232334 GCA_013398815.1 Ibidorhyncha struthersii | reverse complement strand
CGGCCGGGCGGCCTTGCCAGGATCTAAGGGCGCCGCCTTCGTCCCGCCGCTCGGGGGGGATCCGACCTTCTAGAAGCAACCGGGCGGCGTCCCCGGGGCTGTGGGGAGCGGGCTGGGCCCGGGCGGTGTCGGTGGCGGCCGTAGCGCCAGCTGCATTGCCGGCCCTGAGGGGTGCCGTGGTGTCTGGGGCATTAAGCGGAGGAGGAGCGATCCCTTTGCCCGAAGCGCAGGGGAGGCTGGCGGTGGAAGCACTGGACAGGCCAGGGTGGGCGCAGAGGGTACGTGGAGGTGCAAAAGGAGCAAAATTAGCCCCTAACCACAGGGTTGAGGGTGCTTGACATGTAGGTCATCACTGTGACCTGGATTAGCGGTGAGCAAATATCTGCAGACAGCTGCTTTGGTGACGCACTGGTCCCAAATCGCCGTGCCACCCTTATTTACTCTCTCTAGGGCTGACCTAAGGGGTGACCGACTGAACAGTCGGTCGGCTCATCTTCCAGGGTCACGGATGAGCTGGGAAAAGCCTGCACACCTTTCCTCTCTGCTGGAGAGGGGACTTTGCTCTCCAGTGCTGCCTGGCTTTTTCCCAAGAAGGCCAGTCCACTTCACTGAGGGCAGCCTTTGCATGATGCATTGAAGAATGCAGTTAATGTCAGCAAAGGGCTTCCTGACATCCCAAATCTTGGTCGATTACAGCAGGACCACACAGAAATAAAACGGCGATGCAAAAGAGTATAGCCTTAATACTTACATATAACTCCTCAATCCAGTTTTTATAGGCTTCTACTCACATACACAAATATGTATGCACTTTTTAATGGGAAGGAAAATACATTCCTAACAAATTTCTATTTTAATGTTTAATAGGCTGAGGAGAACACTCTACCTTATCATTAGTTATTTTCTTGAACTTTATCTCATTTTTGTCTTCCTAGTCATTATATCTGTTATCTCTGCTTAATGTTCTGTTCCCACTGTACTTTCTGTTTTATTATTTTATTGCTCACTGATTTATTATTTTATTGGGAGAGTTACTCTGTTATTGTTCCATCGGATATATTGTTTTACCACAGTGATTGAATGTTGACATATGAAATGTGAAATGAAGCAAAATGAAGACATCTAATAGTAACAAATGTAACTGTTTTGATTTTTCCTGCGCTTGCCAGAAGTTGAAAATTTGAGAATAGATGTTGGGGTTTGCTTTTGACTGTTTTAACTTCATTTGCCTGCAAGTTGCAGATGACTCACAGAAGTAAAAATGTCATACAGATTTGTTTAAATGATGGAGAATGTGTAGGATATTTTTTGAGTTTTGTTTCATGTTCTTCCTGAAGCCCCTAATCAATGGCGAGCAGGAATCTCAAGATTAACACTTTGCAGTAAAATCAGAGTTGAGAAAGTTCTCCACACTAGGCAGTTATTCTATTTTATAAGGTCGCTATTTCTGTTCCTATTCAGCTACTTTATTTTAATCTGCTGGTGTGATGACCCTGATTAATATAAGTAACTTCAATAACCTTTTTGAGTAGTCATATTTCTAAATTCTAAATAGCGATGGTCAGTCTACTAGGAGTAATTCCTGTTGTTTACATTCCTTTTCTTTACAACAACTTGCTTTCTCATAGTTTTCCTGGTAGTTATATGCAGCAAGGGATGAACAAAAATCATACATGTTCAGTTTAGCTCTGAACAAACAGTACAATTGTGGTTGCAGGAAATGTAGGAAGTGTGTTGCCTTCCCCAGTTATTAAAAGGGCAAGGCTCCAGTGACTCCTGGATGCTTTTCAAATCAAAACAAACTTCTACAAGAATTTTACACATCGGCAGCACAACTAATGGTTTTGTTACTCCACAGAGCTTCTGAAAGAAGTGTGTCTCCTTCATCATGCAAATTTGCTTCTCACTCTGTATGATGGGTTATATATTACGGTAGGTTCTGAAGAATATAACTTTCCATTCCTGTAAACATAAATGATATATTGGGGAAATAATTATTAAGTATGTCCTGAATATTGGGCAAGACAACTAGGTTTTAGGCTCAAAGGTAACAATATATCAGGATTCACAGTCAGCCAAGCTGCAGGGGAAGAGGACTGGGCTGTGAAAATAGTAACCACTTCAAATAACTCCACACTCTATCCTGACTGCAGTGCTGTTTGTTCTCACTTTACTTCCTCTCCAAACCACCGTTTCCCCCCTCCTTCTGAAGCTCCAGTGCACGTGACACTTATAAGTGCAGGTTTTGGAGAACAGCATTTTGATGGTGAAGGACAGTGCCAGATTCTGAACTGCAGTATTCGTCAGGTGGGGTCTCATTTGTGCTGCTTTAATATTTTAGCTTTCCTCTTCTGAAGTGCCCTGGGGCAAGTTTTGAACCTACAGTAACAATGCTCTCAGTTACTCTGTCACAGTAATGTTTTGCTGACTATTCTTAAAATAAAAATGGAACTGTGCTAACATTCTGCTTTTTTGCACAACAGCTGGGTCCAGAAGTGTGGAACAAATGAAACCTGGATTCCTGTCCATTTGTCCCCTAAATGCTATCCATCACGAAGAGCTGTCTCCTTCCTCAATGTTCCTTATGTCCTCCCCACTGCTGGACACAATGTGCTGTACTTAGATCTGAGCCTGACTAGCCAGAATACGCGATAACTGGCCACGTTGCTGATGTCTAATCCAAAGGTGTCTTGGCTGATTTTGCCCGGCCTTTTTCTCTGTGGGGACACAAATTTAAGGCTTTTCTTCCTAACCCACCTGCCAACAAGCACTGGAGACACAATATGCTATGCTGGGGTGGGTGCCCTCTCCTGACCGGCCAGAATATGTGTGATGACAACTGGTGGGGTTGCTACTCTCTAGTAGAATGAGTCTTGGCTGAGTTTCCCCTGCTGTTTCCTCAATGGGGACCAAGATTTGAATCTCTCCTCCCTAAACCATCTGCCAGTTTATACAAAGTTTGTAGGAAGTTGATTATCTATTCAAATTTGGCTGAAATGGTTAGGAGGGATGGTTTGGCGAGCGGGTGAAGAGGCAACGTTATTTTTTCCTTGGGAAACCAGATTAGCATTTTCTACTAGGGACAAAGGCAACTTCTAGTTTGGCTTTTGTAAGGAAGGGTAAATGATGACCCAGGAGGAGCAGTAAGTCAGGATGGAAAATAATGATAGCACTAGAAAGTTTTGAATGTAAGTGGAAGGAATGGTCTGATGACTGAAGGGCTTGAGCTGTATTTGCAGCACTTTGTGAGATTTCTAGCAGTACTGTGGGCAAAGTGCTCAGCTGGGTCTGCCTTTATGCGGTTGGGTTGATACTTTAATCTACTAACACATTTGTTTTCTAAATATTTATGTGTCCCTTTGCATGGAAAAAAATGACAGAAATAGCATTACAAACAAGGGTCATATCTTCCCGTTCTCGTCTTTCTATCACCCGACGCTGCAGCTGCAGGAGCTGTCAAGCTGCCGAGGGCTCCCAGCGTGGCCAAAATAGCCAAAGTAGGTGAAAGGTTGTGGAGCAGCACACAAACAGGCTGGCGTGCCCAGCCCTGCTGCCGTTCAGTGAGGGAAAGGTCCTGCAGCTGCTCCAGCACTTGCGCAATATCCCCTCGGCCGCTCATAGTTTGCAAAAGTCAAGAGTACAGTAGCTGGATCATTTTACTGCCGGAGCTGTGGCCAGCCGGTAGCCTGCTCGGAGCTGTAAACACCAAGAGGCACATGGCAACCCGGCAGCCCTGAATAGGAGACACCCTTTTTTCCTCATTCCCTGCCTTTTTTATCCATGTCTGAAATTGTTTGTTAACTGCTTTAAAACCGGGCAAAAGGAGAATGGATCGCTGGTTTCAAAATCGCTTTCCAAAAAATAGTGAGAGGCTTGCACGAGATTAACTGTAGGTGTCTCAGACTGGGAGCGTAGAGATAGCAGAGAGGGAGAAAACTGCTTTGGAATATAGCTGTACCCTTCAGGAAAAAAAGCTAGGACTCAAACTGTGATAAAATATCACTCAAAAGTGTTTATCTTGAAAAGCTTGTCACTAGAGCATGTTGAATTCAAGAAGCTGTTTACTATGTAGGAGAGTAGTAATCTTCGGCCAAGTACACTGTTGCAGAGGAAATAGAGGTGAACTTGCAGGGTGGGCACGGATCTAAAGTATATAGTTAGACAAAAATATGTCCTTCTCCAGCCTCAGCTGGAGCTAGCAGTTCTTGTGGAAGAGCATGTGCCATCCGTTATGAGAGCTGCTGACGCAGAGGAAAAAAACGAGGAAAGGTATCATCAGGACAGCTGCCACTCTGCACCATGGCTGCCATGGCCGTGAACAGCCCTGCTCTGGAGAAGAGCAACTGGGAAAAGGTGGACAACTTGTGAAAAGTCAGGAAAAAGTGAACGTTACCAAAATAATACAACTTTTAAGGCCTAAATATGTTTCAGCAGAATCAGAAAATAGTTACATTTTTCTGTAGGAATATAGGAAGCGGATTAGTGGAACAAGATGGATCGGTTTAACAGTTTTGGATTAGACCTCTTAAGAAACACAATACCCTGAGAAGAAGAGCTCTAGCTTCACCTGTAACCCTTAGACTAGTCATGGGCTTTGAACTCATACACATACTGCTTTTCTTTTTAAGCGTGGACCACTCTGGGTGAAGATGGGGTGGTCTTGCTAATTGTTTTAAATCAGCTGCGCTTGATACAGTTAATTGTAGCAGGACACTTGGTAAAGTGGATGTGATGGCTTGAGTTTCTGATGAGAACGATAGCCTTGAACTGTGACTCCAGCTTATTTTGTCTGAGGCTGATCTTAGAAAGCACTCTGTTTCTCTGGTTGTTCCTTCTCAGCATCTCTTTCATCAGGTCTGGAAGAATTTATTTTATTTTAGTGTCTGACATAGGAACTTGAATGAGAAATTTAGCCTAGGAAATACTGAGATAAGACAAGGGACATCGTCTAGAAGAGGACTTGCTACAGTGTTATCTGGCCACTCTTTCAGAAGAGATGCAGAATTTATGGTATTACTGGAATGCCGCTTCCCCCTGGTGTTTCGGATTACCCAAGGGAAGTTAGTTTCCTGTTTGTAATGGTGTGACTATTATTACTGAAGTGTGAATTCACAGGTATTAATAAGTTGATCTCATAAAGAATGAGTTTCCATAATGTAGTCTACAGAAGATAACCACACAGTAAGCCTTTGGGAGTTTTCTTATTTGATGAAATGTATAAACACAGGCTAAGCCATAATAGCTGCAGATAAATATGAAAATGTGTATTAAAATAGTCCTGATAAAAGAACAGTACAATAAAACACGTTGCACTGCACAATTAAAATTGTTGGCCATTGCGTCTCAGTAAGTACAACAATATTTTTGTGTCATATGATAACAGGTATCTAATTATGGGTAAATCAATGCAACGTTGCTGGAACGTTAGGAACAGCCTAAACAAGGGAAGATCTCCATTATTTATGGAATTGCTTTAGTCTCATGGTGAAATAGGCTCTAGCAAAATACACGGGGTTTCACTCTGTGGTATTAGTATGTTTTCTTTTTATTCTTTTAATAATCTTTTTTACTCTATCCACATTGGCATTTCCAAATTAATTTTTCAATATAGTGCTCATCTGGTAGTCACTGAAGTGAAAAATAAAATAATCAGAGCTATGCTGGTATTTGGTTTCCAAGATTTCAGTCTACCTGAAGTGACATAAAAACCCACAGTAGCTTAATATTTCTTCATTTCACTTGTTGAAATTACAGCAATAGTCTAAATGAACTGTGGTGGTTATGTTTATGTGCAAGCATTCACAAACGTATCCGTCATTTAGTTTCTACATAGGAAAAGACCCTAGACATTGAAAAATACTGAATGAAGAAAGTAGAGTTTTAACTGACATATTTACCTTTTTTTAAAATGTTCAAGATGTGAGCAAATACAAATCTTGATTCCCTGCTATCTGGGACATAATACCTGGGTATAAATAATTAACAAAATGTTTCCAGGTATTGGTCTCACGAAGTCTGTGAGATGGAAATGAAAAATGTCTTTGTCTCCTGTGAAACCAACTGAATTATAAATATAGATGGGAAAAGTTCTGTTATTAACAAGATAGCTTTTCACTGCGCAAAATTAGATTCATTTAAGTGTGTAAGATCTCCATTTACACCTGATAGGAAACATTGTAATTTCCTCTCACACACTCACACAACTACTGTTGAAGTGTGAATTGTCAACTCTTCTATTTCATGGCGAGTCATTATTAGTACATTTTTAAGTAGGGTTAAATATTTGGGGACTTCCTATTCCCAGAAAGAAATATAAGCTTACTCTCTGGTTCATTCAGTACCAGAGAAATATTATGAAATTTTAATATTCAGATCAAGCAATAAATCTACTGTAAACCATCAGAAGATACTCTAGCCAAGAGAAAACTTGGTAACCACAGGAGACCTTGCTAGCTTTCAGTGAGTGCTGAGTGGGTGAGCAGTGCTTTCCCCTGGGATAGCTGCGGGAGCACCATTTTTCCCTCTGCTTTCCATTCCAGATATGCTATGTGGAAACCTGAAAACTTGTTCCTTATTTGCAACTCCGTGTATGCTGAAGCTTAAGAAGCAGTGATAAGGAAGTTATCAAAAAAGCAACCTGGAATTCAGAAATGCGCAAGTAGTTCCAGCAAGACCAGGATCATAATTTGAGGAAGATACATAAACTGATATTGCATGAGCGTTGCCACACTGAAGCGACCAAGGGTATCTCTGTTTCTATGGGTGTTTGGGACTGTCTGACAGCATGCACATCAAGTGACGTATATGTTAATCTCCTCTCATATATAGAAACACAGAGTCTTTAAATTGTAAGCATTAAAGTTAAAAAGTAAAATCCTTGCTTGATTCAAATCAGTGCTGAGAATCCTAGTTGGCATGTGATTTTTACTGAAAGTGACCCTTAAGGCCTTGGGAAAAATCAGAGAATTTGTAAAAGCAAACTAATAAAGACACTTATATCACGTTTCCCATTTAAAAATCTTAGCCAAACCTTCATTACACTTTTGGCTCTCTTGTGAAATACAGTAAATGGGTATGGTATCTGCACTTTCCATGAGAAGGACTGGAAGGAGTGGTGGACTGCATTTTGAAAAGCACTCTGTAATTTTGCGTGACTCGGTTTTGGCTGCTTAATAAAGGCTGTGAGATCCTGCAGCTCTGAGAGACTTCAGTAAGGGTTGTGAACCCGTATCACCTTGAAAAATTAGGCACTAGGTCTGACCAACATCCTGAATTTAACTGTACAGTTGAAAATGCAGGATAAATTTCCACCCCAAGTCACTCAAAGAGGCAAATTACAGCATTTTGACTCCCAGAATTTTCTCTTTCAAATAAAAAGGGTGTGTGTACCCTGTTTAACCATCCCTGGAGAAATCTATCTAAAATTGTACTTTCGAAACATCCAGATAATTCTAGCCCTTTACAGTCAGTTCATGTTTCAAATCTTGTGCCAAATGCCTGAATGCCTAGGAGTAGAGAAGACCCAGAGGGAACACATAAAATTATATAGGAAAGGCACCAATTCACTCTTGCTGAGCAGTAATTTGGTTTGGTTTAGTAACCTGTGAAGTGGTTCTCTAAAATGATGAACTTTAAGGAAACAGTAAAGAGTGTGATTATTGATATCTGCTGTAGGTGACCTTTATGTGCTGAAAAGATCATGAGGTAGTCCAAGACAAAAAAATTACAGCCTCCTTTTCTTCTTCTCTCTAATGGTCTGAAATTGAAAAATTGGATCTATTGAACCTCAGTTAAAGTTAGGACACCCAAATAAAACAAGGCTACAACCTGCAACTTGCAGTTTTCCAAGCATGTTATTTATATACCTTAGAGACTAAATGCTCCTGCTCAAGGGAGTCGTGACTCACCGCCCTCATCTGAACATAAATCACTGCAGGTTATTTCCATCCATTCACTCCCTCTTCCATTAACTTTCCTCTCTATGGTAAAGAAACACATTCCAACATTTCTGGAGAAAAGGAGGCTGAGGAGAGACCTTCTCGCTCTCTACAACCACCCGAAAGGAGGCTGTAGAGAGGTGGGGGTAGATCTCTTCTCCCAAGTAACAGGCGGTAGGACAGGAGGAAATGGCCTCAAGTTGCACCAGGGGAGGTTTAGATTGGATATTAGGAAAAATTTCTTCACTGAAAGGGTTGTTAAGCATTAGAAGAGGCTGCCCAGGGAAGTGGTGGAATTGCCATCCCTGGAGATATTTAAAAGACGGGTAGACGTGGTGCTGAGAGACATGGTTTAGTGGTGGTATTGGCAGTGTTAGGCTGATGATTGGACTAGATAATCTTAAAGATCCCTTCCAACCTAGACAATTCTATGATTTCAAAGGAATAGATAAAGGCACAGATGCAGATCATCCAAAGCTTTTTCTCCTGATTCTTTTTTCAGTACTGTGATAAGAACTGTGTGCCTTGCTATCTTCCCTACTTCTGAGTATCTTTCTGGCTGCTCTTTTGTTGCTGTTTGCGTTAATGTAATCTCCACTCCTGTCAGCATTATCAAATTTGTACTGGTATTGTTCAGCTTGCAGGATATGGTTAACGCTTTAGCATCATAGTTCCTGGCATTACATCAGTATATAGCAGGTAACATTTCAAATGCATTAGCTATGTAGGTGACCTTTTAACTCTCCTTAAGAGCATCTCTCACAGTTGTACAGAGTCAGTGTGCTGATTACAGCAGCATTCTGAAGGTGGCATTTTAAGTGTCACTCGTCATCTTGATAAGAGATCAAAAATGCGTTAGCATGCCATTGGGTATGTCCCATGACACAGACATTGCCTGGGTGTGCTAGATGCTGGGAAATGCTGAAGGGGCACTAGGCCAGAGCCAGAAGAGCATTGCTTTCCTTGATGCAAATAGCCTCTAACAGTAATCACATCAGCTGAATCATTTTTTCCACAGCTCCCTTTGGAAAAGGACCTTGTCTGGTCCTGTCCGATCCCACTCTTTTCATTTTAATAAACATGTTTTCCAGAAGTACACTGAGCAATGTGACTAGTGTTTGACATACACAGTTGCCTTATTCTTCCATTTTTTTCCATTTGGAAAGTTATTAATTTTTGAATGTTTTGTAAATTGATTTCATGTCTGATACACTGTTTACAGCATGGTCAAAAGGATGTGTTTCCCAGTTCTAGTACAAGTGTATGGACTGTCTATCCCAACTGCTGCATGTATTTGCTATGTAGCCTTGATTTGGCCTAAGAGAAACCTTTTATGCTTGCAGAACAGATTTATTCTGTGTTATGACTGGGAAACTGAGCTGCCTCTAGCAGTGTTCAACCCAGACTTTCAAATGCTTTTTGAAGTATTAGGGGATCTGACAGCTGTGTGTCTGAAAATAGGTTAAGGACAGGTTGTTTACAGGAAAGGACAGGCTTGGTGTGCTCACTATCTACTGCATTGCTGAAGAGCTCGCTGTAATGTTCTGTACTCGTCAGAGTTTAGATAACAACTGAAAAGTTCACGTACAAGTAAAGTGGACAGTTTTCTGCAGGATGGTATGAAATCTTCTTGCCAGCTGCAATTAGTATTATGCATAGACATGGCAATGTGATATATCCTTGGGAACTGGGACATCCTTGAAATGATGGGTTAACTTCTCAGCAAGAGGGAAGTTGTATATGTGTTATTTCCAGTTACTGGATAGTGAGTGAATGACTGTGAATGAAGTCCTAATCCAATGTCCACTGCATTCAGTTAAATGTTTCCAGCCATTTCAGCTGTACTATTCAGTGGGAACAGGATCAAACTGCTGTGAGACGGGAGAGGGCAAAATGCCCACTGAAAGGAAAAAGTCAGTTTTGTATTTTAAAATTTTCAATCATGTTAAAAAACTTTCAGAAAAGTATTTTGGAGTCTGATTTGGCCTTTGGTCAGCTTCCTACATTACACATAGATTAATTCAATGAGTTGAAATTTTTTTTCTTATGACTATCTAACTTGAGGAAGACAGTGACCTAGGCTGACTTTACAGCAAGGAAAAATAAAACAGACATTCGTATTCTTGTTTTGAAATCCTTTTCTGTGCATGCTTTTTTCTTTCTGGCTAAAATAAGCAATACGTTGGTTTTAAAAATGCTGTGACAATATCATGTCCATCATTGGTCATGGACTGTCAGAGGAAAGAAGCACAGGATATTTGAATTGAGAGAGACCAGCAGGGAGATCTGGTGCCAGGGACCAGGGGGCAGGGAAGGAGGATGAATTAACTGAGGATTCCCGCCTGTGAGTACCAACATCCGAGTGTGCTCTGAGATCAGGAGGGAAGTGGGGGACACCTAACTCTGGAACTGCTGAATGACATAGAAGTGTTACCTGTCTCTTCTCCAGATGTCCTGTACTAAGTAGTAAGAAGATGTTAGAAAGGTAGGATGGAGCTCTGCATGGAAATCTGTAACACACTTGATATTGCTTTATGCAGAATCTCAGTGAAGAGAGCCTCCTTCTTGTTTTCAGTCAGCTGTTGGGGCCATGGCCACCATGTTCTATGAGAGCTGGTGTCCATAGAAGCCAGTGCCCACACCTTGAGTTTTGCTTGAGGCTTGACACTTCTAGGCATCTCTGAATAGGGTAAGGAATAGGGTTAATGTGGGGAAGAAGGGAGGATGCCCGAATGGAAGACCTCATGCCTTATCCTTTAAGGAGGTTGTTTTTCAGTCAGCTACACACAGATGCTTATCGTTTGGCACATGGGATGTTGAGAGGTGGGAAAACTCTGCTCAGCACAGGAGAGAGAATAGTAGGCATGGCTGAAGTAAGGGCTGGGCTTGGAAGGCAGTAGAAGCATGGTTTTGTTTCATACATACCCTGTGTCTGGGTCTTTGCAGATTGGGATGGGGTTGGACTGAAGAGTGTGCAAGGCTGGTTGGTCTCAGGTGGACACTAAATCCTCAGTCCCAACCCTCACTGCCCGTGGGCAGTGTTCAACACTATATTCAGAGTCAATATCCTATGCTGTATATTGGAGTAGAGAGTGGTGTTAGAATTAGGGTAGGGAAAGGAAAAAGGAAAGGAAAATTGGAAGAACCTAGATAATGTCATGTCCTGTGTGACCTGCATGGACATGAAGAGGTCTGGTGCTGATAGTGCACTCAGGTAATGTTTTCCTTTATATACTCAGGTCATGTATTTTCTTGTGGGCACTAGTCACTTCGCTATTTTTACTTTAAGATTTATTTCAGATTTATGTTTAGGAAATGAAAGAAACTCACAGTGGTTTTGTACCGCCTATATAATTTAGAGTTCAGATGAGGGTTGGTATCCATACAGGACAGTGGTTTATGATTGATTTCAGTGAAAACTTTAGTCACAAAGTATGTTAAAGGCAATGGTTTGGATTCAGAATGCAACGTGAACAGCAACCATTATAGAAGCCAAAGGCCTGTCTCTCTAATTTCCACCTTCACGGAATTATCGGTGAGGTGGCATCTTCTTTACCATGGCTTGAGTATGAAGCAACATGAAACACTTCATCCCCATTTCTCCAACCCGTTTAACTTCAAAAACTCTCGACAACATTTAATATATTGAGACTTTTGAGTGTGACACTGCCAAAAAACCCCATCTTGAGGCTGATTTTTCCTATTGGCCTATATCAAACTGACTGTCTTGATGGGAATTTACAGTCCTAAAGATCAATCCACAGAGTGGGCTGTTTTGGGGAAGGCTCTGATGATAGTTAGCAAACAGTCTTCAGGGAGGGTAACCTTCTATGAAAGAACACTGATTCTATAGCCCTGAAAGTCAGGCTTACTGGTGGAGGGTGGCAGGATAACTGCGAAGTGCATCATTTGCACACTTCATATCATGCATGTTACTCCAAAACACATTTCTCTCCCCACGTCCGTGGTCTGTTATACAGCTTTGTAGAGCCAGCAGCTCATAATCTGAATTTAATTGATAAAGTGCAGCAAGGTCTGTTCTGAGGGGCATTTCATAATTCTTCTAGGAATAAAGTTAGCACGGACACCTGTTGTGTGGTCTCAGTGTATAACCTAGCTTTTTGGATCAAGTCTTTCATTAAATCACAATTTGTAGTTCCAAAGTAAAATGGAGGGGGAGAACTTCCCTGTCAGGGACTGACTGACATAAAAGTCATTTTACTATTCACAGAATCATAGAATGGTTGGAGTTAGAAGGGACCTTAAAGATCATCTAGTTCCAATCCCCCTGCCATGGGCAGGGACACCTTCCTCTAGACCAGGTTGCTCAGAGCCTCATCCAGTCTGGCCTTGAATACCTCCAGGGATGGGACATGCACAACTTCCCTGGGCAGCCTGTTCCAGTGCCTCACCACCCTCATAGTAAAGAATTTCTTCCTAATATCTAATCTAATTCTACACTCTTCCAGTTTGAAACTGTTACCCCTCGTCCTATCACTACACTCCCTGATAAAGAGTCCCTCCCCATCTTTCCTGTAGGCCCCCTTTATGTACTGGAAGGCTGCTATAAAGTCTCCCCAGAGCCTTATCTTCTCCAGGCTGAACAGCTCCAACTCTCTCAGCCTGTCTTCACAGGAGAGGTGCTCCAGCCCTCTGATCATCTTCATGGCCCTCCTCTGGGGTTGCTCCAACAGGTCCATGCCCTTCTTATGTTGGGGGCCCCAGAGCTGGATGCAGTACTCCAGGTGGGGTCTCACGAGAGTGGAGTAGGGGGGCAGAATCACCTCCTTTGTCCTGCTGGCCACACTTCTTTTGATGCAGCCCAGGATATGGTTGGCTTTCTGGGCTACAAGCACACATTGCTGCTCATGTTGAGCTTCTCATCAACCAACAATTCCAAATCCTTCTCCTCAGGGCTGCTCTCAAGCCATTCTCCACCCAGCCTGTATTTGTGCTGGGATTGCTCTGGCCTAGGTGCAGGACCTTGCACTTGTCCTTGTTGAACCTCATGAGGTTCACATGGGCCCACCTGCCAAGCCTGTCAAGGTCCCTCTTGTGTGCATACCTTCCCTCCAGTTTGTAAACTGCACCACACAGCTTGGTGTTGCTGGCAAACTTGCTGAGGGTGCACTCAATCCTACTGTCCTTGTTGCCAACAAAGATGTTAAATAGCACTGGTCCCAGTACTGACCCCTGAGGGATGCCACTTGTCACTGGTCACCACTTGGACATCGAGCCGTTGACTGCAGCTCTTTGAGTGTGGCCATCCAGCCAATTCCTTATCCACCCAGTGGTCCATCTATAAAATCCACATCTCTCTAATTTAAAGACAAGGATGTCATGTGGGACAGTGTCAAATGCTTTGTGCAAGTCAAGGTAGATGATGTCAGTTGCTCTTACCTTATCCACCCATGCTGTACCATCGTTGCAGAAGGCCACCAAATCTCATGTTGCTGAGAACATTAAATATAGTTTGTTCCCTAATGTTAAAGTACAAAGTAGAGAATTTTGGTTATTAGCATTGAATCAGTCAGTTCCATCAGCTCTTCCACAGGTTGCTGCTACAGTGTATCTTTTGGGGATGTTGCCTGTTTATTCTACTTACTTTCACTGATTGCTTGAGTGCGTACTTTCCATCTTTTTCCTTTCATAATGATCATTCACTTCATTATTACAGAGAAACTTCTACAAATATTATTACAGAGAAGCTTCTAACCTGGTCTGAAAATGGTGGAATTGTCTCTGAAAATAACATGTCTATGAAACAAGTTGTCTGTTAAACCCATGTTGACAATACGTGAATTTCTCATTAACTTTTGCCTTAGCTTCCGATAGTGAACAGGGGAATGAAAGGTGTGTATCTGTGGGCTCCATTTCTGTTTAAATGTCAGGGAGATAGAAGGGGTAATGTCTAGGAAAAAAAAAAAAAGAAGTGATGGGAAAGAGAAAATGATTGAGTGGAAGAAAGAAAATGGAAGGAAGAAGTAGAAATAGACTGCCTTATGTATTTTTCCTTACATCTTTTGTTTTAGTTTAATTTCCCTTATTCCACCTTTTTCTTTTCTCTGTTGTCCTTCACTATCAGTGACCTCAGTGTTCTCTTGGTACAATCATTTTTGTAAATTGAAGAAAGACCAAGGTCTTTTTGAATACTATGAATCCTAAATTCCAAACCTTCCAGAGCTTAAGACGTACTTAATTTGTTTTATTTTTGTTTCTATTGCTAGAAAAGATGCAGTTAAAAAAAAAAAAAAGGGGGTAAAGGAATTCTACTTCTGTTAATTTTCCTATTTACTTGCAAAAATATTTCTAGAACATCACAGAACCTTATTTTAAAATGCTTTTTAATAATACTTGTTTCACTTCATTCCACAAAGAATATTTGGTTGTCTCATGTTGAATCATATTTTATGGTCTCCCCTCTCTGTAGTTTTGGAACAAAAGTTATCTCTATGAAAGGTTGTCTGCATAGATACCATTGGGGGTGAGCAATAACATAACCTCCAGGGTGAGGCAGTGCTGCCACCTATATTCATTCACTCTCTGACAGTTCCAGACCTTGTCTGAACCTTGACTCACAGAGAAAATTTCCCTTCACCTAGTAGAGTAGTGTTACAGTCAGTGAAATGGAAAAAAGGAGTTCTGCTTTGGAAGCAAGGAAAAGTCTCTGTATGCAACCTGTTTGTCCGGCTAGCAGCACAACTAGAGGGGCTAGTTTACCAGCTTGGTATTTCCGAGAAGCACTAGTATTTCATACTCGTGACTACCAACCTGCTTGATCATGACTTTCACGGAAAAGGTTTACATTCCTCTCTGAATGTTAATGTTCTAGTCCTCTTTTTTTTTTCAAACATATTCTATTTTATTGAGCACTGAGTAATGTTTCACTATACTTCACCTCTACAAAAACCCCAAACCCGTCAACCCCAAACCAGCAAACTCAGCAAATCAACCCCAAAAGCTCTGCATTTCTCTACTATTTGTTGTTGGTTTTTCTGGTGTGTCATATTCTTCTGATGAACAGGGAAACAAACTCTGTTCTTCTGATCTGGAAAGCTTTATGATTAAAAGTTTTTGTGGAGGGAAAGGAAGATGGCTAGCTAGAAGTGACTTATCTTCATAAATTATGTCAGATTTGAACTACCAGGGTAAAGATTAGATTTCTGATATTTTTTACAAAACAAATTGATAGGCTCCATTATATGAATATCATGTCATGTAACATAACATGCAGCACCTAGAAGAATAATGTCAAAACCAAATCTGTAATGTTTGAGCTACTATGGGTTATGAGCAACCTTTGATGTAACTATGGTTTCTCCAGTTCAGGTTCTGTTCTGCTAATAGGTAAAGATGTACCACTGCCCATTCTGCGAACAGTAAGATTTTTGAGGATGACAATTTTCTATAAGTATCAAACTCACATAACTTCTTTTCCTTGAAAGAATACTGGTGAGAACTGACCCTAGTTCTGCAAGGAACTTCAATGCAATTCCGCACTATTGTGGGTAGGACAATGAGCAAGGTAGTATATTATTATCATCTAGTTTCCAAGCAAACAGGCTGTGAGCATTTGAATTAAGTCTAGACATAACTAGAGCCTGGATTATATCTGCTGCGTGACATAAACCCAAAGCTATTAGCTCACATAAATGGAAATTATTTAGTTTAAGAAAGGTATGAAAGAGGTATAAACATAGCTCCAACAGATTAGTTTCTGTCAGAAGCACAGCAGTTGTAGGTGTTGATTCTTTAGAAATAGCCTATTTGTGAAAACTAGACAGCAACACAACAGCATGGCATTCCTGTTTTACTCTGAGAGACAGTATTTAAATATCACCTTGCAACTGAACACAATAAAATGAGAAATATTATTTACTATTCTATGGACCTCTCCCTCTCCTTATGTCTCAATTGGTTGAAGATGCATTGTTTTTCTCATTCACAAAGTGTCAACGTTTCCGTAACACATAAACCTTTTCTCACCTTGGAAAGGAGGAGTTCCTGATTCATCTGCATTTGTCTGAGAGTTTGGCATGCCTACATGTGACCAAGTATCCACATGCAGCGTGATTTGTGTTTTGGCTCTGAGAAGAGATGGGAAGGGAAAATATGATATATGTGTACAGAAATAGATTGGGTATTTAGGATTAAAACCAAGCCGTTGTCAGAGCTAATCTAGGCCGCCGGTCATGCTATACTTGTTTTCTCTTTCAACACAGACAAATTCTGTAATATTTGGGGGGGGAATGAAAGCTTCCATAGGAGTTCAAGATTAATCTTCTGAAATCATTCTATGTTTTCCATCTAAAATTTCCAAGTCGTGCCAGTTCACACTAACTGAAAGTCTATCCCCTTGCTTAAATTAATAACAGCTAAGAAATTAATAGGGGATGGTATTGCCACTAAATGTCTGTGTACACTGCTTGTGCAAAAATGGAAGGAAATGTTTTTAGAACTGGAAAAAACACCTTTTATGTGCCCAAGTTTCTGGGAGTGTGACTTAAAGCACCTTAAATGAGCAACTGATCCATCTTTCAGAAAGTTCAGAATGTTTCCAGAGTTACACTGAGCAACCAGACCATACTGTAATCCCAGTCTTCGGCACAGTGAAAAGGTCTGCTAGGGAAGCTGCTGCAAAACATAAAGGCTCGTTCTTCTGAGCCCAGAAAAACTAAGTTTCTGCTAACTAGAGTTTACTCCTGACATATGGAAAACCTTGTTGTGCACTCTGCAAACATGATTTATGTGGCTGTTAGAAGAAATGTATGTTGTAGCCATTCTTGGTAAATAACCAGAGAGAAAACTTGGAATTTAGCAAACTCCCTAAGTTAATTGTATTCTAATAAGTGAAGAAGCAGCAAAAATTTGTAAAAACAGTGTTATTTTGTCTGGAGAGCAAAAGGTTTTGAAATAGACAGTAAACATTATTACAGTGGTTGAATTCTGGCTCATGTTCTTCAAGACATCCCACACCAGCAGGATGTCCTGACAGTTAACCCAGGCTGGGTTAGATATGCCTGCGTGGAACAGTCTGAGCTTGAGACTATTGCTTGCTGAGATCCTGAAATATTTTCTTCTTATAATGCTGATCCTTTATTTTGCCTGCTTGCTTTCAGTCATACTTAAGACTCTGATTTCCAGGTTTTATTTTTATTTGTTTTCAGTGCTTGTATTTGGTCATTTGAAAGTTTTTTGATGTTCAATAAAGAATAATTTTTTAAAGCTTCTTTGAAGTTTAATTACACATTTCTGAGTAGAAAGAACAAATTTTCAAGAAAAGTCTTCATGCTGCTTCAACAGTCCCTTATTTCTGCTTTTTACGTTCCTGCACTGTGCCACCAGATATACAAAAAACAACCTATCATAGCATATATGACCAACAGGCAGCCCTACAGGGTGTGGAAAGTCTGTAATTACTTTGGAAGTGACTTTATTGCAAATTCTAGAAAAGGAATCTTTCTTTTTCCTGAACATTTTGTCCACTGTTTTCCTTACTAGTTGCAGGCCAGCTCATGTTTCTGATGGCGGCAGTGATGGCTTAAAATCACACAGAATCTTAGCTACAGCACACATAAGATTAAAAATATAGTAGAAAGGATCCAGTCCTACGTCCCAAGACCAGTCCCCACACACAAAGAGATGACCCCCGGGTGACTTTGCAAAAGGAATCTGCAGTAGTTCTGTGAATCCTGCACAAAGGACTGCCAAACCCACTGAAGTCAGTTGATGTCAACAGAATAAAACACATTGCATAACAGGTTCAATATACAGCACAAATGTAGATAGTAATATCTGCAAAATAATAATGATAACAACACAGTAGGACATAAGCAACCCAGGAGGTTCCTGGAGTGCATTGATGATAACTCCCTACTCCAAGTGATAGAGGAGCCAATAAGAAGAGGTGCTTTGCTGAACCTCATACTCACCAGCAAGGAGGGGCTCAGTGGGGATGTGAAGATCAAAGGCAGCCTTGGCTGCAGTGACCATAAGATGGTGGAATTCAGGATCCCAAGGGCAGGGAGGAAAGTGAAAAGCAAGCTCACAACCTTGGACTTCAGGAGAGCAGACTTTGACCTCTCCAAGGTCTGCTTGGAAGAGTCCTGTGGGATAAGGCCCTGGAGGAAAAGTGGGGGGGAGGGGGAGAGAGAGGGCAATAAAGCTGGTTAATATTCAAGGCTTACCTCCTGCAAGCTTGAGCGTTCCATCCCAATGAATAAAAAGTCAGGCAAAAATGCCAGGAGGGCCATGTGGATGAACAAGGAGTTCCTGGCCAAACTCAAACACGAAAAGGAAGCCTACAGAGAATGGAAGCAAGGATGGGTAACCTGGGAAGAATACAAAAATGTCTGAGCATCCAGAGGTGAAGATAGGAAAGCTACAGCCCAAATGGAATTTAATCTGGCCAGGGATGTCAAAGAGAACAAGAAAGGCTTCTGTAAGTACATAGAACAAAAGGAAGACTGGACAAAATGTGGGTCTATTGTTCAACAAGACAAAGAATCTGGTTACATGGGACATGGAAAAGGCTGAGGTACTGAATGCTTTTTTTGCCTCAGTCTTTACCAGCAAGACCAGCCTTCAGTATTCCCGGGTCAGAGAGACTAGAGGGAAAGGCTGAAGCAAGGAAGATGTAACCCTTAGTGAAAGAGGATCAGGTCAGGGAATACCTAGGCAATCTGGACATACATAAGCCCATGGGTCCTGACAGGATGCACTCATGAGTGCTGAAGGAGCTGGCAATGTCATTGCAAGGCCACTCTTGATAATCTTTGAGTGATCATGGTGACTGGGAGAAATCCCCAAAGACTGGAGAAAAGCAAATGTCACTCCTACCTTCAAGAAGGGCAAGAAGGAGAACCCAGGGAATTACAGGCTGGTCAGCCTCACATTCATCCCTGGGAAACTGATAGAGCAGATGATCCTGGAAAGCATTTCCAGGCACATGAACAACAAGAAAATCATCAGGAGTAGTCAGCGTGGCTTCACCAAAGGGAAGTCATACCTGACCAACTTGATAAACTTCTGCAATGAAGTCACTGTCCTGGTAGATGAGTCAAGAGCAGTTCGATATTGTCTACTTGGACTTCAGTAAGGCCTTTGGTACTGTGTCAAATAAGATCCTCATAGACAAGTTGTTGCTTCAGAGGCTGGATGAGCAGACAGTGAGGTGGGTTGGAAACCGGCTGAGTGGCTGGGCCCAGAGGGTGGTGGTCAGTGGCATGAAATCTTTGCTGGACTCTCTCCAGTACGTGCATGTCTCTCTTGTACTGAGGAGTCCAGAACTGGACACAGTTCCAGGTGTGGCCTGACTGGTGCTGAGGGGAAGGATCACCTCCCTTGACCTGTCCTTCAAATGCAGCCCAGGGTACCATTAGCCCTCCTTGTTGCAAATGCACATTGCTGGCTCATGTTCAACTTGGTGTCCAGCAGAATCCCAGATCTTCTTCTGCCAAGGTGCCTTCCAGCCAGGCAGATCCCAGCATATATTGGTGTGTGGAGTTGTTCCTCCCCAGGTGCAGCACTTTGCACTTCTCCTTGTTGAGCTTCATGAGGTTCATGTCCACCCATTTCTCCAGGCTGTCAAGGTCCCTCTGTATGGCAGCATGACCCTCTGGCATATCAGCCACTCCTTCCAGATTCATGTCATCTGCAGACTTGCTGAGGTTACACTCTGCCCCTCATCCAGATCATTAATGGAGATGTTGAATAGGATTAGACCCTGCATTGACCGCTGGGGTACGCAGCCAGTTCCTGGTCTCCAACTAGACTTCGGGCCACATATCACCACTCGCTGGGCCCACTTGTTCAGCCAGTTTTCAGTATACCTTACTATCTGCTCATCCAGGACGTACTTCATCAGGTTCTCTATGGTGATCTTATGGGAGACAATGTCAAAAGCCTTACTGAAGACTGAGTAGACAATATCCACTGGTGTCCCCTCATCTTTATACTTACTTTATACATTGCCTCTGATTTCTGTTTGTGACTCCCTCACTATGGTTACTGGAGTGGCAGAGCTAAGTGCACCAGCGTACAGAGTTTTCAAAAAAGTGAAGATCAAAGAGAAGATCAATTCTACTACAATTTTAAAGCCTTTTATTAAGAAGTGTAAGAGAACAGACAGTATTATCACTAAATCCTTGGAGGACGTGTGTAGGAATTAAGTCGGCTAACCTGTTGCCCTATTGGAGTGAATTGTTGCCCTGCCACCTAGTGGCAATAGGTCACTGTATAGCGGTAATTAAGTCTATGGTATTAGCTTTATTATGATTCTCACACTTCTATGAGATGTTTTATTTTTCTTTTCTATCTATTAAAACCTCTTTGTACTAATGGAAGATCAAACACCAATCAATGTCATGAATCTTAATGAAAGTTCTTATATATAATGAGAAGTCTGAATAAATACGAGGATCAAGAATATTGAATAACTGTATTTTACTAAGTGTATGAAACACATCAAAACACCAATATTTGAACAAACTCAAAACGCAGAGCTGAATAAGGAAATAGAAGTAGTGTTTTTGTAACAAGTCATTTAGGTCTGTTTTTCTTATCTCCTAAATTAGACATAAAATGTAGTGCTTAAACAAGGATTTAAATGGAAAAGGGGGGAAAATGGATGGTGGCTGTTCCAATCACTCAGTTACATCATGTATATGCTCTAACCTGGAATATACCTCTACGGTCTCATCCACCCATGATACCTTTCTGAAAAGTGTGATAGCTAATGATACAATGTGTGGTGAAATGATTTCTCCTGTAAGAATTAATGTAATAGAAGGTATGTGTTCATGGACTAAAGAAGTATTCAAATGTAAGAACACAGGAACAGAATCCATGGTTTGGATGATGGAGAGCAGGATCATCAGCTGGATGAGGTGCTGGCTTTTCAGGGGCTGATGTTGTAGAGCAGCTCACACTTCTGAAGGATCGTCTGGAGATTGAACATCCAAGCACTTCCCATCAACTGACTTGATTAATCCTGACTTATGTGAAGAAGGTGGTGATTATGAAAACGTACAACTCAGACACAGGCAGCAAAATTCAGACAGAGGCAGCAAAAGCACTTATGGTGAAAGGCTTACATTGGGCATCTCTATGGAGAGAGATCACAAAATGTGAGAGAGGCTGCAGCTTTGGGTAGCAGAACACAGGACCGGTATCAATGGCATAAGCCTAAGGATCCATTCACGAGGTTCCCAAATGTGGGCCTCCTCTTTGCTGTGTGAGTGGCCGTGCCAGACTGATCTCACAGCTCGAGAGTCACTTTGTATGTAACTCAGCTTGTCTTGAAGGAGAGTAGCGGTCTGAAATAAATGCTGAGGCATGGCAGTGGTATGTAATCCAAAAGCTTCTCATTCAACATGGCACTTGGATGCTGATGTTATATATGCTTGGTCTGAAGTTTTTCATGATGCACATTATATGCACTCTGAGCAAAGGGCATTTTGGCACTGAGTTGTGCAATCAGCATTGGCTCCTATACACAGACGTAGGCCCTGGGCTTGTCACTGCAGTGGTACACGCTTACGTGCCCCATGGAGCTCATCGAAACCTTTTGCACAGTCTGTTTTGCAGCCTACCTGTAGGTCAGAGGTTTTTGGACAAGAACAAAATACATCCCAAATATGAAAGAAACCCATAAAAATCAAAATATATACTATAAAAGAGTAGAACCATCTCAGGATGCATTGAAATTCATTGAAATTAAGTTTCCTGTTTATACGTAGAGAAACTAGGTAAGCAGGGAAGATAGTATAATAAAGCCTTTACTAAAAAAGGTACAACATCTGTCTTTCTTTAGGATAATCACAAAAAAAAAAAAGCACATACATGAGATGAACCAGTGGAAAGCAAAGTACGTGGTCACTGTGGAAAAAGATATTTATATTTACTGGAGAGAGATGTCGTAGATTGTCTAGACACATACACAAAAGTATTTTTATTTTCATCATAGTCATGGTGAGAGGCCCATGCTGAGACGGGGATAGATTCATCTGCCTAGTGTGGAGTGTGAATCATAGGTAATGGTTCTCTTGCACAGTTCGACATTTTTCACAGATACTTACTTTTCTATTAACTCTATCTGCTTTATGGTAATACCAGAAGTGTTTTATTTAGGGGATGCAGGGGAAAGCAGTATACCTTTATAAATCAACCTACTCTAATTAGGGTTACAAACACAAAACTCCCTCATGATAATCATATAGTTAGAGCGTAATATCAGCAGTGCCCTTCCAGATCTTTATACGATCTGCCTTTTTTTTTCCCGTGTAAGCCTGGCACAAGAATTCTTGGATGTGTAATGGTTGTTTGAGGGACAATTACAGAACCTTTGTAAACTTTTTATTCCTAAACTGCTTACAATGCTTTTAGCATAATCCCATGTTATCATCATTTTGCTTTGGTATAGTTGCATTAATAGAACATTAATAAAAGTTGCCGCATCTGTGCTGTACTGCAAAGCCTGACAGTTAATTTCCAAAAACTAATTCCTGCTAATGAGTTACTACTCCTGGATGCTTTTGGAGAGGCATTAACAATACGTGCCAGACCTGCCAGCTGCACTGCTTGGAAGTCATGAGACAACAGGCAAGATCCAAGAAGCACATACGGACTGCAGGCACACGGACAGGCAATTATGTAAAAGAAGGCGTTATAGAAAACACCGCAGAGCAGGTGCTGCCCAAGGAAGAAGCAGCAACTGACATAGGAATAGGAAGGGTTGTTGAGTTATGAACTGGTGGCACATCATGGCTGCCCTATGAAATACAAGGTCCCAAGGCTGCAGTAAAACCTCTACCTTGCTGTTAGCTATGGCTACGCCAGAGCAGGCTGTGAGACCCGAAGTGGCTAAAAGTGAATCCCTCACAATGTGCATTTACATGATATTTTACAACAGATGGGTATAGTTGATGTGTAGCTCATCTGACTAAAAGATGTCATCCACATTTAGGCTTCAGGCATCTTCCAAAGCCGAGGCCTGCGTTCAGTCATGCAGCAGGTATCTTGCTCCCTTGTTCATTCAGAGGGAAGCCAAGAGGCATAGGAGGCTGCAGGTGGAGCTGTGCAGCGCTCCAGCATCCCCGAGCTGTTTGCCAAGACAGCCGCAAGGCAGCCAGTGAGAGACCCCTCACCCTCTGCCCCATGTACCATAGCTCTCCCCCTGCATAAAGGCCTTCGAAGCCCATGCTTTTCCCTGGCAGATGAGACCCCATGTAACACAAGGTCCAGGAAACGCCAGCATCGCTGGGGGGATGGAGGGCAGCAGCACTGTTAGGGACAGCAGATCTCCAGCCTCACGTGCATTCCCACACCTCAGCCACATCACTGTCTTCTGCCACTTACAGAAGTGTCAAAAACAAACACCTTATCTCAGGAAAGACTGGGGTAGGGTGGGCTTGCAGTGAGGCACAGCAGCACCTTGGGCGAATATTGTAGCCACGTCAAGACAACACTCACAGATTTCCCAGCCGACACACAAAATTTCATGGGCAAAAAATTTGATCCTCAGTTTGGGTTAAGAGGTCCCCTCTTCCCTGCTTTCCCCAGGCTCCTGGCACCATACAGCCAATTAGACCCACGGCAGCTCTGCATCAGCCCCGGTGGATGATGCCAAATAGCCCTGCTGTAAGCAGGTCAAACAGTGTATACACACACAAAATGAGTGCTTGTCTTAGCCGCTCCAAAGTATGGCTTCTGCCTCCTCCACAAGGAAACAACTCTTTAACTCTGGCAAGAACTCCTTTTCCTCCTCCACACTGAGCATCATGAACAGACAGTTTGAGGATTGTCACATTCCCTACACTGTGCTCACATGGTCCCACAGGGAACAGAGGTCCATGTGTTTCCTACTATGGCACCTAACTGATGCTCCACTCTGCAGCTGCCTGCTTTACAGACAGGAGTCTGGGATGTGATTGCATTGCAGTAATTAAGGACCGGTTCATAGCGCAAGAAACAAGTGATTTAATACAACTGGTCACCTCCAGCATGGCCAGTGGTAAGGTAGCAATGCAGACACAAGGTGTCTACTAATGACACGTTACTACTGATCTTCCATCACTCAGACATCACCAAGCCAACACATAAAAAGCACAGTACTTCTCTGCTGACCAGACTGGACATTTTTCCTTTCTCTGTACACACCCTTGCCAGATGTCTCACAAGCTATGTGGAAATATGGTCTGGGGACAGGCATTTACACGATTTGGCCATCACAGAGTCTGGCCACTTTCAACAGTCCAAGAGGTAACACAGACTTACATACACAGACCTCCACCTCCCTAATACTCCTCTCCCTAGTCTACACTGTAGCCCATCCCTCCCAGCAAGCAGCTTTCCAGCAGAGAGAACTCTTCTTCAAAGATCACCCTGGTCCTATCTTCTCAATCAGCATCTCAGGCTTTGGGCTGTCTTCTGAAGATGTCCGATGTGCTCCAGAAAACAGAGGCCAGCAACTATTGCATATTAAGATGTGCTGAGGCACTTTGGCACTGCAGAGCACTATTGCAACAGTATGATCCCTCATGGCTATATTTCCCACTGTCAGCTGATATCCCAGCACTTTCCTAATAAGGAGCTCTGTCAAGCTGGTGTGCGGAAGGAAAGCCACCACTCAAAGTGATCCCCTGCTGCAATTGATGATCACTTTTCCACAGGTAAGACAATTTGCCACCTCCTGGGGCCATGAATTTCAGACAGGTCTCTCCTTTTGCTTGGGTGGAGACACAGACATGGCTCCTTTCCTCTTTCCATCACTGGCTCAACATCATCTGGGCTGTGCTAGAGGAACGCCTAAACTTGACATCACAGCAGGATCACATTTGACAATCACTACCTCTCCTTCACTGCTCAGGGAATGATTGTGCCACGACTGTTGTCATTTATTCACAGAGAACTACACCTGGAGTGACCACCACCTCAGCTTCTGCAGCTCCTGCCAAATCTTTCTTCCCCAAACGGCTTAGGAGTGGATTCCTCCACCACAGTCCTAGGAGACAAGGGAGGTGCAGCGATCCCTTTAAGACCCTCCTCACCCCTTAGCACTATTGCTCTTGGACCCTCGCCTTTATCTTGCAGAGCTGCTTATTCTGACCCCATCCAGACCTAAGTTCATCTCAGGCCTTAACTCTCTCTAATCCCTATTCACTCTAATAGATACTGGCTTTATACTCATCTAGTGTACAATTTCCTAAATGAGCCTGTTGCCTCCATCTCTTCTGCAGTCTCCACTTCTAGGCTAAGCAGAGTGGGGCAGGAGTTTTTACACGAATGGACAAGATTCATTCTTGCCCCAGGCATCTCATTCTAGAGATGCCTTTTTGGTGCAGACATAGTTCTGCCATGCCTGAAAACAGCAGGCGGGCCGACCTTGAGAATGGCATTGGGCATGAAATGCCTTCATCGTGGGGGATGGATGAGAGGAGCTGTGTCAGTTGTATATACATGAGAGTGACACAGGCATCCCTCAAAGCAAAAATGTCTGAATTGAGCTGCCTACCAAGCACAGACATCTCAGTGCAGGAGATGGCTGTGTTATAGAGTTGTGGGGAAGTAGTCAAGATGAATCATTGTCATGTACCACAATGTCTAAAAAGGCACTAGATGCCTGCCTGCTTTCAGTCCCAAGTCATAATCTCAGTGTCCTGGGAGCTGAGGGATCCCAAATCATCTTACCTTCTTTATGCCACAGACACGCAGCTCTCTGTTCAGGCATGAAGGGAGGACAGACAGCCCCATTCGTCGTGCTGTTCCTTTTGGCTACATGGAGGGAGCCTCCTAACTCTGGACTGAAATGCATAAGTGATTTGATTTTCCAAAAGCCTGGTTATGAAGGCCACTTGTCTGCTGAATTTTATTTTGCATTGTCTTGGTGGAACAGTCTGTGCTGCCATGTCTGTTCCCTTACGCTTCCTTACTAAGATGGTTGCTGCGTCTGAAAGCTCATTGCATTCGGTAGTCATTTTCCCCAACTCCTCTACTATTTATATTTAGATTCCAATGAGAAAAAACATACCTATCTACAACTCCAGACACTGACAGCTATTTGGGATCAGAAGCAATGCCGAAATAGTCATGCTCACACACTACAACATTAAATGCCCTTAACCAAGCAGCAATTGAAAGCAGTGGAACAAGCCCCACCCCAGAACTATTTTATCAGCTATCCCCTTTTAAGAAAACTAAGCTGTTTTATTTCTCAGCTGCTGCTTTCATCTTCCCTCTGTGAGTGTCATCCAGGCCTCCAGGCAAGCATAGCTGCTTATCCTCATCTGGAGACTTCAAGTCAGGAAAAATGAGAAAGAGCCAAAAAATACAGGCCCATTTGTCAACAAGCAATGGCTATGCATGAGAAGGGCATGGTTAAAGAATGGAAGCCATGGCCAGGACTGGATGTCTCAGGCCCCGGGTAAGTGGTTTTCTAAGACAACAGCACAAACTCAGAGCTAGGACACTGCTGGGAAACTTTTGTTGTGCACCAACACATTGACAGACACTTCTAAAGAGATTCAGATCACTACTAAAATTAGTATCTATCATTGTTGTCTCTGTAGATGGGACATTAGGGCCACAATTTCCTATTATTTTAGACCAATTATTTCATCCAGTTCGTGGTTAAGGCATAATGGAGAGGTCAGCAAAGATGACTGTCTTGGGCAGAACTAAGTATGAAAAAATTTGCCATAAATTTCAATTTGTTGTCAAAAGTAGCACTTAGCCAGTTTCATACATTTTAATAGATCTTCATGATGTATTAAAATCATGGAACACCTTGTATGTACTGCTGATTTCAACTCTGACTGGTAAAGATAAGCTTCCAGTTAATATTTGGGAGGTCTTGAGGTTCCTCTAGAGAGGGTTTTTTTAATCAAGCGTGAAGGACTGGATTTCAAATCAAAGGTGGCGTGGGGAAATGAGACAGCATTTTGTAAAAAGGACCCAATAATTGTAAAGACCTCTGAGTGTTGCCAGTACTTCTGTAAGCTCAGCCATTTCTTTTGCTCCCCTCAATGAAGTTCTTGAGTCATCAGGAACTTGAAAGAGAGCTGAATGGGGATACCTATTTAGTTTGTTTTTTTAAGAGAGTATTTCAGTGTATGTCCCCTAAGCCAGTCACCCAGTCCTGCCCAAGCTCGTTTCTCTTCCAGGCCCTACCATACAAGCTCTGGAACTCTCCTTTTGCAGCTTCCTCAGTATTTCAGGACATAAGCACAGTAGCAAAACATAGTAAAACCATTCAAGCCTGAAATCCTCTACAGGCCGCTGAGTGCGCACGACCATTTCCAGGAAGCTTGGGGAAGTGTCTCTCAGAACCTTTCCATTCCTTCCCAAGGTGTCTGCTTCGCTGCTGTTTCCAAGCCCTTCCCAGTACACTGAACCTTTTCAGATAAAATGAACCAGTTGCATTAAGCGGCAAGCACCTGCTATGTACAAAGGCAGTAACAAAATTTCCAGAAGCTTGCTTTCTTACATGCTGTTTCCGTACCTCCGTTACAAGTGCAGAACCAGAAGCCTGGGTAATGATGTGTTTTAACGGGCAGAGTCTCAAATGCGAAGTCATATTCATGATTCTTATTTCAGATGTACCGTACTGTTGAGTTTTAGGACAACACAAAAAAGACAGTTTCTTGGAGAACGATGGTTATCTTTCATGGAAAGAGCAGGGTTCCTTAGGGTGAATTCTACCTTAAGAACCAGGCTGAATCCACCATTACAGGGCTTAGTGTGTCTCTGCTAGAGTTTAACTGATCAGTTTGTAGAAATGGAGCTCTAACTTCCAGCTAATTGCTATTTTAGTTAGTGCTTATTATTATCACTTAGCATTTATACTACCGTTCACCAAGCTTTTTCAATCACAGCTGACACATTAATCTACTAACTACTGTATAGGTAGATTGACTGAAGAATTTATAGTCTCATATAAATAGCAAATATAGACTGTACATCAATCACAATGTATAGTTAACAGTGGGAATACATCTAGCTTTCTTGTTTTTTGAATGTAGCATGGAAAGAAGAGCATGCTGCCGTCCCTTTTTCTCTTGACCCGGACTAGGTGTCCTCTACGGGGTAAGAAGCCAGACATTATCCTTCCTTCAGCTTTGTATCTCCACAGGCCAGAAAAACTGGGAGAGCTTTTAAGGTGAAGTGAACCTGTCAGAGGAGACAAGTCAGGGCTACAGAGGGCTAGTTGTATGAACAGCAGGGATGGAGCTGAGGCTTCCCGAAAAAAAATCCCACAAAACCACTAGATCCAAATGGATGTGTCAAATGCTGCTCTGTTTGAGCACGGACACATTTTGCTGTCTTGCAAGTACCAGTGTGTTCTTGGCACTCCTTCATTTCCTTTTCTGTTGTCTGAATAGCAGTAAAAATAAAATATACTACTGCAGCCTTGCTACTCCTTCCCTGGAAACTCCAGGTATCGTGTGGGAAACTGCAACAGGGCTGATTTGCAAATCCTGAAACCAGTACCTCACATCTTCTAAGTCCCTCAGTTACCTACCTATGGTCCTATAGAACTTTGTTGAAACCTTTATTTCCTGGCCTTCTAACTAATCCCTTTGGCGACAATGTTGTAGGAAAGTGAGGAGCAAAGCATGAAAAGAGGCTTAGAAAAAAGTCTGTCACTAAAATAATTGTTTCTAAGAGCACTGATTTGCAATATATTTGAAGAGTAACCCAAATCCGAAACGCCATGGAACTCACCCATCTGCCACAGATCTCCCTTTACCTTTTACCTGTATACGACATCTCTTATTTTTGCCATTTCTTTTTGAGAAATAATTTGTCCTTTTTAATATTTGTGCTTTTTTAGCTTTGTACATGTGTTTGTGCAAAGATCTCAGAACTGGAGATCTACCAATAGCAAATCAATTGTCAGAGGAATTATTGGTAGCTCTGTACCAGATACATTTAAGCTCTTCATTTGTATTCTTGTGGATATTCAGGCTTGCAGAAATTTCAACTCAGTGATCTGCCTGGAGATCGGTTTTTAGCAAACAGTAAGAAAAGCTCTCCAATACTTTTTGCTTAACTTTTTCATAACTGAGTAACCACCCATGTATTTCTTCCAAGACTAGCGAGTTCCTTTGTGAAGAAAAGATTTCTAAAGCCATGTGGAATACTGCCTTATAGTGACTTTACTGCCATAACAATAAACCTGACTTCAGAAGTGATATTCTACACTTTTTCTAAAGCTTGCTTTCATTTTTCATTCTGCCTTTTGATCCTTTGTTTAAATCATTGCCTGTGAGAAGCTGGAAGGCAGTTTGTAACATCCTCTGTTATTTGCAGAGAGCAGGTGAAGTCTATCATGCAAAGTGTCTAAAAAGTGCTGCCATTTCCATTAGGCCTTAGAAATGTCTGCTTTGAAATTCGTTTTTAATCTTACTGTGGCACAAAGTTCCAAGAGGTTTTGCTTATTTTTTACTGCCCTTTGTGAAGCAGGAGTTGCTGGTGCCTAAGGCAGGGTAATGCAATGCACTACCAATTATTTGTCTCGTGTTGCATCATAAATGGTTATTGGTTTGTTACAGTGTTATGCCAGTCTTCATTAATAGCTTACATGTGAACAACTCTATATAAAGTAACTTCAAAAAGAAATTATGTCAAATTGTTTTCCCTTGAACTTTTCAAATCTAGTAATCGACCACATATTGCACTTACTAATGTCCACAGAAACCTCTCGATTTTACATGCGTGTTTGTAAGATAGAAGAGGGGAGACAGGCAGACAGTGAATTTTTGTAATTTTATCGATAGCCTTTTTTCCACACAATCCATGGATTGTGGTGATCCCCAAACTTCCTCCTAATCTCTGATTTCTCTTGAGACGACAGCATGGTTGCTGTGTGTCCGTGTACAACTGACCTCTGCTGGAGGGAAAGCGGCTTGGCAGATGTGTGTAATTGCGGGCGGGTTTGCCCTCTGTTGATCTAATAAAGCAATTGAGGCCACAATAACTACCTTCTGAATTCACAGAGTGAGAATTTTAAATTTAAAGTTTTGAAAATAATCTTAACTCTACCCTACTGCGTATTCCCCTGGTAATTAAGACAGAGACATAATCACATAATGCCTGCTGGCCGAATATAACGAGTTGGATAATATTATGGATTTGTGTTTAATGGGAAAAAAGTAAAATCAGTACATATCCTGGGGTGTACTGAAATGACTGGATGTTTTTAATGAAATGCTGTTAAAAAGACATTATTGATCATAATGATTCTTTTGTTAAAAGGGATATAACCATATCTTCTTGGAATATAAAGATTTTATCCCTGTCTTGTAAAATTAGTGATAATACAGTTTGCCTCCCTAGAAGAAGAAGTCCACAGAAATGGTGAGAGCTTTTGCTGTGGAAGGTTAGAGAAGACAATGGCGAGAATGAGGTCAAAGAGAACAGAGCATCACTTGTAGGGAAATTAGTTATTCCATCAGAGAACTCCTTAACTGGGTTGGTTGTGTATTCTTCTCATGTTTCCGAAGTTTGTTGGTCCTAAGATCACCTATTAAAAATATAGAGATAGGCTCATTTCCCTCCGAATCTCCTTAAAATAGGTGATTTTGAGGAGAAATTGTGTATTTCTTTACCCTGGCCCCTGACATTCTTTCCAAACTCTTCTGTATAGGATTCCCCATTATTCAATAAACATTTGACCAAATCTGTCATTACATTTTGTGAGAGGTTTTTATACTTTTTCCTTGACATTTCCATTTTGGTGCTTCATTTTTATACTTCAAAAAGAGCGTATCACCTCTGGCAAATGTTGTGAATATGACAAAGATAAAAATTTTGTCCCATTGGACTGTGGTTTAGAGTGTTTTTTGAAATAAAGTCCTATGTGAGTTATTAATAGAACATAAAATGCCATTACTTTGTAACAAAAAAACCCCTAGGATTTAACAAGTTTGAAGACTTATTTATGATATAAAAATAGTACTTAGGTAAAGTTATTTTTAATTTATGGCTACTTAATGTGAAATAATTGAGAAAGTGCTGCAGAACTGGAGGGTTTTGACCTGTGTAGTCAACAGGCCAGAGGACAGAGACACTGCGCTCCTTTGTGTTCAAAAAATGCCCAATATCATCATACAATGCGATGGTATCATGGTTACATGTATATTGTAGCATGTTAACAACAGTAGAACCTCATCAGGCGTCATGGGGAAACAGTCTGATCTGTCAATTCAGGAATAACCAAATGACCCCAAAGCCCTCTTAGAAACCAGTCAGGAACAATTTAAATGAATCCGCTGAGTTTGCAGGGAATTTGCAAATGACGCACAATCCAAAGAAACCTAAACAAACCCCGTGGGATTTATGCTAAAGCTGAGACTAAGGCCAACACTTCCAAAAGCAAACGGCAGTTTCTGAAGCTCACTTTTGAGTGTCTGATTTTGAAAGGGCCTTATTTTAATAAAGGGTTGCAAACTGATTGCCCCAAACTCGAAACTTTCCAAATTGTGCATTTAAAACCCCAGGCTCTTTTCCACATGCTCCAGCCTGCACAAGCTGAAGATGTTGCTCTTTAAGTGCTCTTACACGAGAGCAAGATATGAATCTTTCCTGCTTCAGCTCCAATTAAATTGAGAAATTATTTCACCACTGTGTCCTCACCTGCAATGGATGCCATTGTCACTCTTCAGGGCTCTTTGTCTCCTGGCCAGGTGCAGTCCAGCTGGGTCTGACAGGAACTGGAGGTGATGTGAATCCTTGATGGGTTTTCAGCGGTCTGGATATACTGCACTCTTCCGAGGACAAGCCCTGGACCAGGAGCGACAGAGGCTGGACTTAGCACCTCCCACCGAAACAAACCGAACATGGCTCCAGGGACAGCCTTCAGAAGGGTACCTTTCCTGCTTTCTCAGACCAGAGTGCTGGAGAACAGTGAGTCATATGTCCAGGACATTGTGTGTTCAAAGCACAAACCGCGGTACCAAAGGACACATGTTGTCCTCCTGTGTGGGGACAACATACCCGTGTACAATAAGAGGGAGAGGGAGACCGGGTTATCTACACCAGAGGTGGATGTTATCTGCAGGAACATGGACTTCCTCCAACAGCTCTGCTTGGCTGCTCTCCCCCAGGAGATGGACGTGTTGGTGTGGGGAGAGGAGCAGGTGTGCTGCCAGAAGGAGCCCGGCCCTCCTCTCTGGTACCTATCCCCACAGGGGTGGTGTGAGGAAACAGGGACAAAACGAAACCTCTGCCTTTGGGCAGCCTTGCCCTTGTCTAACCATGAAAGCTGGGTTATCGTTCAGCTGCTCTGGATCTCTCCCTGTTCTTCCCCAAAGGGACAGGGCCTCAGCAGGAGCCTGCTGCCTTCACGACAGCTGGCCAGGCTGCTATGGGGCTGATGGCCAGGCCATGACAGGGCTGATGGCCAGGTTGCTGTGGGGTTGATGGCCAGGCTGCAGTGGCGCTGATGGGCAGGCTGCAGGGGGGCTGATGGTGAGGCTGCTCTGTGGATGATGGTGTGACTGGCATGGGGGGGATATCTCAGCACCTTTGAGGGTGATGGCTAAGCCATTGTGGGGCTGATGGCTGATGGCTGCTGCCGTGGGGATGGTGGCAAGGATGCTGTGGAGGCAGCGGTGGGTGATGGCTAGGCTGTTGTGCAGCTGACGGTGAAGCCGTTGTGGGGCTGATACACAGGCTGCCGTGCGGCTGTCGGCCAGGGTGCTGCAGGGGGTAAACCTCCGCCAAAGCGGGGGTGACACCCAGGGGTGACAGCGAGGGGACCTCGGAGCAGCCGGGGGATCCCACTTCTGGCCGGATTTGGGGGTCCAGGTGTGGGGGTCC
>VZSZ01007033.1:84947-198788 GCA_013398815.1 Ibidorhyncha struthersii | reverse complement strand
GCTCCCCGGGTCGTGTCTTGGCGCCGAACGGGTTAAAGCAAAGGAGGGGGTGAGGGAGGAGGGCAAAAAAAAAAGTTTCCCATCTTTAATTCTTTGCATAGCGTCAGCAGCAGCGGGTTTACTCAAGTCCACGGCCACAGCAGACAGAGAATTAGATCTTTTCCCGTTCCTAAGGTAATTCGCTAAAAGGGTGTGAGAGGGAGGGAATCGGTGAGAGGCCTTTTTCACTAGTAGTCCATTGAAATACATTTTCAAAAGGATGTTATTATGGTTACATCCTCCCGGGAATGCCCCTGGGTCAGCAGAGAGCAGAAAGCCCCTAGATATTTCCTAGACAAGGCCCCTGTCTTACTGACCCCAACAAAGTATGTTTTTCTGTCAATATTAGCATTGACAGAAAGTACAAATTTCAACTGTAAATACATATAAAATAAGGATTCTCAACTAGACCAAGCAATCTAACTGGCTGTTATAGGGGGGGATGAAATGGAAAGACCTGACATGAAGTTGACATGTGGCTTTGGCACCTGCACCTGGTAATTTATCCTGACGTACAAGGTTTTGTCAGCTCTTCGCTTCTGCATGAGGACATTAAATTACCTCCGAAATGGCTCTAAATATGGTAAAGCACAGTGCTGCAAAACCTGTTTCAGAGTGGAAATCCAGATCCCAGGACCACCTATCTCCTGATAGACGATATTATCGGGGTCACCAAGGAATTTCATTGCTGTTACTACCAATGTGCTTTGTTGAAGTGCCTCATTTGTTCTTGCTGAGTTAATGGGAAGAAGTTGTATGTTTTCTTTTCTGATTCTTTTACGTTCTTCTTTTTACTTTCTTTCAATTGGACAGGAGATCTCTAGTAACAGCCTCCACACTTAGTGAGGTGGATAAAATGCCTTCTGTAATTTCTGTGCAGCATTTCTCAGCAAGAATGGGTTTCTTAACACAAACCTTGAAGCTGTACCCAGGTCTTTGCCCCCCTGGGAGTGCTCACTCTGATAAGCATCCTCCTCTCCTTCATTTTGTTTTCCCAAACCCATCCATTTACAGTCCATGAAAATACAAAACGTCATGCCCTTTTTGCACCTTCTTCTCTGTGCACAGACTATTTTGAGAATTGAGACTTGCTATCTTCTTCCTTGATATGTGAAAGACTTCTGAGGGCCAGGTATGTGGAGATCCAAGAGGTTTTTTAGAGTTAGATTAGCTAGATTTCATCTAGATCTAAACACCTCTGCCTCAAATTGTCTACCCGAAAAATGCACTAACTGCAGTGCCGCCTTATCCACAGTTTAAGAGAGGAATCCTTTCAGGAGCAGCAGTAAACCACACCCTACACATGCAGTGATTATTGAGAATCTCAATACTCAATTACTTAATTACTCAAAGAATAGTCTGGCAAATACTCTTTTGTACCCTGCAGATCTTAAATTAAGAAGCTGACCTTCCAGCTCTTTCTATAGGAGGAAGGGCAGTGAGCTGCCCTCCTTTGTGATGCCTTTCAGTGGCTTTTTTTCATTATTGAAATGCATTTGTTTGTTTTCCAGTTTGTGTTTTTCCTACTTCAGGTTCCTGGTTCCTGTTATGTTGTCTCTCATAAATGAAAACCTTGCTTTAGCAGCTATCTTCAGTATAGGTACCTTAAATGATGAGGCAAAGAACTTACCTGCTTTGTTTTCAAGTAAATTAACAGATCAGGTTTCAAGAATCATTTCTTGCTGCCATCAGTTTTCCAATCTGCAAGAAGAGATCGAGGGAACACTAGATAGAGCTGGATGCAGTGGGTTGTGGTAGAGGTCTCACCATTGCAGGGTACTGGACAATGAGATGAAGTGGGCTGGGAGGGAAAAAGATAAAGGAGCAAAGTAGAAAAACACAAGGGTATAGAAAGGCATTGCTGTATTTCAGAGCTTCACCAACTCCTGCTAATGATTCAGGTAATCACGTGGTATCTTTCAGCTCCTCATACTTCTTCTTACAGAGGTTTAAAATATGTTCACGGTCTCTCTCTAGGACTACTCGGGCTTATTAAGTAGTGCTACACCTCGAGTGCCCTATTCCTTTGGCTTGGTTTGACTAACAGCAGAAGCAGTAATTAAGAATCTTTCAGAGTCACTGATGCCTAGTGCCAAAACGAGCTGCGACTTGGAGGTGGTGGTGGGATGTTGACAGAAAGATCCTCCTTGTCCTACCCATGGGCTTTAATTTTCAGGGAAGTTAGAGGGAGCTAACACTGAAATCCCCACTCGCATCTGCGGAGGTATGGTCTCAGCCTTTCTGCAGCCATAGCCAGACTTCATGACCCGAGTGCAATATTCATCTGATATTTTCATACTTTTATGTTAAAAACCTTAAATGAAATAAACCATAAGGATTGTAGACATAGTCTGTATGTAAAAAGGACATATTCCAGCAGGAATACTCACGGAGCATGCTAGCAAAGTGCCCTTAGTACAGATGCATCTTGTATTAGTAAAACTGTGCTTTTGCCAGTGCAGCTTATTTTAGTTCATCTGAGCAACACAAGTTATACAGGTGAATACACATTTATGCATCCATAAGGAGGCTTGCTTTCCAGAGGAGGCATCCTATGGTCTTCCACTCAGCTGACCTATATAAGCAGGCAGAAAAGGTAATGTAGGAATGATACTGCTCAAAAAAGAGAAAATTTGAAAAATCTGAAAAAAAAGTGTCTGAAAAGCTGCAGTGGCAGCCTGAGACCCTGGCTCGGTCTAAATCTCAGATAGACACAATAAGTCCCTTTTGCTACTTGGTAATCATCCACCTAAAACTGTGCTAGTTCTTTTTAGTCAGACATGACATTGGGAGCTGTTGTTCACTTGGCCATCTGCAAGTACTCGAAATAAGGCAGTATACATGAGCTTGTTCCCCCAGCACTGTTCGTTTTAGGTGGCATCACCTTGCCAGCTTTTCTGGGAAATGGCTACTTCCAGGCAGATGGCAGGAACTGCGGGAAGCTGTGAAGCAGACTGATGTGGGAGCCGCTAGAGCTCATAGAGGCAAGACACCTCTGTGAGAGGTATGACTTCTCTTCTCATCCTTAGCTTAAAACTATACCTTTTTTCTTTTTTTTTTTTTTTTTTTTTTTATTTTGCTGTTCCAGCATTTTTTTGTTTTCCCTTTTGAGGCAAAAGCATTCTGGTGAGTTTCCAGGAGTGCACTGCAGCAGCAGAAGGCGCGGAGCTGACAGTAATAGGAGTTTCTCTGTGACTTGAATCTAGCCTCTAGAGTGACGGCAGGAGTCAGCTATGTACATTGTTTGAAAGCCATGAGACATCTCCAAACTCTACTGAAGCCATCGCCAGTCTGCATTGACTTAAGAGACTTTGGATGAGGTCCTGTGTAACTGCTGCTTTGACCTGTGCGCAGGTACCTGTGTTACTCGATGAATAGTCACTGCTCAGATGACTCTTGTGATTCTTGGCTGATAATCCTAAAGTAAAAGTACATGTTATCCTATTTTCATATTTAACGCTGCTCCCAGGCATACAGATCAGCTTGCCTGACCTGGAGAGACCGGCTATGTTGTCTTGAGGAACAAACCTCCCCGGAGCCCTCTTGGAGCAGTGCAGCTCTATCCTGTGTATTCCCCAGGTGCTGACTGACTGTCCCTGCTTGGCCCCAGAATAATTAATGAGTAATTCGGCAGAGGAAGAGGGCTCATTTACTGCCACTCAGCAGAAAACAATTGCAGAGGGAATCTTTTAAGGACATAGCTTTTTGTTTCCAGTGATATCTTCTCTTGTTCACATTTCTTTTCCTTCTTGCTGCAGTTCTCTAAGGCTTATCCTTTTCTCTCTTCCTCAATACTGGTCTTAGTGCCATGTTCCCTCCTCATAGGTCTTCCCTTCCCTTTTGTCTTCTCTCCCTGGGATAGAAGTGGTTTTAGTTCCTTGTTCTTTTCTCCCACCATCTGCGGTGTGGTACAAGTAATTCCAGATCCTGCCCCTCAGTTACTCATTTTTCACTTCAGTTCAGCAGAAAGACATAGTGTGTTGTGTCTTCAAACAACGGGGAGTTATAATAAGGCAAAGATACAAAACTGCCTAGTATGATTAAATATAAATAAGTATAATGGAGGATATATTGTTTATCTATTTATATCCATATCTCCAAGCCTTTTCTAACACTTGATTCTAATATTTTCAGACTGAATTGGACAGAAAAAGCTATCCCCCAAACTGTGCTATGTTAGTATTGAAAGTCAATCACTGTAGGTCCTAGACCACATGCAGGTAAAATATGGATCTCTCTTGCTTTAAACTGTTCAGCCCTTCCGTTCCGTATCCATTAATACAGATCTTAGCTTTTAAAGTGCATAGATAGTGGTATTAAATCCATACTACTCAAGGCATGCCCTTGTTTTGTGTTTTGCACATTAGGGCACCACTGTTAGGATCAGAGTGGTTACCAGGTCACTTGGTAATTGGGGCAAAGACATTTCAAATGATTGCTATTGTATATTTTCAGAAATTAAAATATTTAACAAAACAGGGTCACAGGAAAAAAAAACCCAAAACAAACAACAGACTGCTATCTAATACGGTTCCTTGTATTTGAACCCGTCTGTCCTGGTTTAAGGACTGTTCCACTGACTGAGCATTTAACAGATTTTCTTCTCTGATTCTCACAGCGCAAACAAAGTTGGGGGACTGTCTAAACTCATGTGACTTGCTTCATAATACATGTTTTTCTTCTGTTTAAGTAATATAAAAGAATCACCATTTTCATTAATCACACTATTCAAAGTCATGCGACATCGGGTTTTTCCATGAGTTTGTTTCTAGTTACGTTTTGAGCAGTTGCTGAACCAGAAGGCAGTTTGTATCATAATCCTGAAGGATTTCAGATCTCAATTTGCCCCTAAATGAATTCTTATTTTCTTTGTTGTTTTTTTTAGCTCTCACTGCTTTGTTACACTCTCAGCAGTTTGTTACAGACTTCTGCCAGTCTTCATTGCCTAGGAACACAAATTACTTCTGGAAAAAAAAAACAGAGAAAAAATAGTTCATGTTATATACATGTATGGGTGTAAGATGCGTGGTGCATTAAACAATGAATGGCTTACAAATCTATAATCTTTTGGAATGAAACAAGAAATTTGACCTAAATCATACCCCCTAGTGTGCAGTTAGCTATTCATGTACGTAATCTGCTGCACTTGGCAAAGCCTGTGAATGTTGTATTCCTGCCTTTCACTATCTCCATACTAGTAATAATAATACAAAAAAAATTTGTGCTGATGGGATAGGAGGGTATTGTACTGGAGACAAAAAAAACAGTGATGCCATTCTCTGTTTGTACTGAAAGAGCCCGTGGGAAAACTGTCCCATTATTTCCCACAATATTTTCTTTTTCACAGAAAGTTGATTAAGAGCAAGAAAACAGAGGAAAGCCTAGTTTCTCAGCCTTTATGGGCCTCTTCAAATATATTAAAACCACCCTGTGCAAATTCAGTACTGTTTTTATCTGATAATTATAAATTACAGAGCTTTAGGTTTTTTCTCATATGTTTAAAGTGTAGAACTTGGAAGAGGATGGTAAGTTATATTCTCTGGAAGGGGCTAAGATGGAAAAAAAAGATGTTGCAACCTTACTACTAATGTTCTCCACACCTTTTACAGCAGCCCTTCCTTTATGTACGTAACACTTACTGGGTTTTATTGTTTACTTGTCAGTGAATCAGAGGACAGAGAAATAAAAAACTATAGACAGCCACATTGACATACAAACATGAATCTTTTTGAACAAAATTATAATATAATGCAACATTAATATTAGTCAATACTGGTATTGATTTTAAAGACTTTAAATGAAGATCGTGCCTCCTCAGTGTTGATTCAATAAACTTTTAATTAAAGTTCTTACAGTTTAAGTACAAATTCTTTGCAAGAAAGTTTCTGATCTCACTAAACCAAGTGATGAATTAGGTGTAAGCATAATTAAAGTCAGTGGCCTCCCATTTTCTGTATTATTTTTCTTAGAATACTGTATATATCTATAAAGCAATGACTGACATGCTTTTTCATATCACATAATCTCCATTTTTGCTTAAGGACTAACTGTGTTACCTGCTTACTTCTGGGTTCTCGTGTGATATTCTCTCTTGTCATATTGCAATGATTGCAATCAAACTGGAAAACGGTAGATTTAGATTTGATATCAGGAAGAAATTTTTCACTATGAGGGTGGTGAGGCACTGGAACAGGTTTCACAGAGAAGTTGTGGATGTCCCATCCCTGGAAGTGTTCAAGGCCAGGCTGGATGGGGCTTTGAGCAACCTGGTCTAGTGGGAGGTGTCCCTGCCCATGGCAGGGGGGTTGGAACTAGACCATCTTTAAGGTCCCTTCCAACCTAAAGCATTTTATGACTCTATGATTTGTAGTCTTTTTAAACTACATTCCCCTCTTAATCCTCAAGACTTTCTGTTGGAACCAGCAAGCCCATACATTTGCAGTTTAATGTGGCTGGAAACCAGACACAGACCATTACCAACTGCGTTGTGGACCACCAGTGATTCCATATTTTGAGAACCACTAGTAAAAGTTGATTTATTTTCCAAAAATATCTACAGCATTGGGTTTCTCATTTGAAGAGAACTGGTGGCATCTAAGTGGTGTCCTGGTCTTCAAATTCTGGAGCGGAGGTCCTGGCACAGTGAGTCATGCACTGAGGCTTACTTCTGGAGGAGTCCTGCGGTGCACTCCAGAGATGCGATTGTCCCATCATTCAGGCTGGGGAGTTGTTTGCTTCTGCTCTCAGTCAGCCCATTTGCCAAGTTTCTTCTCTGTGAAAGCCAGAGCGCTTGAGATGTACGTGTGTGCATGGGAGAGAAGAGCCCATGTGCAGCCAGCTTTGCCATGGTAAGAAGCTGTGCTTAAGGTTCAGAGCATGCCCACATCTTGAACCTGGGACACATACCTCGATTCCCCAAACTTGAAGTTCTTATGGTGTCTGGGAAGCTCAGATAAATCTAAACTGGCAAAATGGTGTAGAAACTGAAACCCAAATTGCAGTCCTCAAAAATCTCTGCTTGGCTGTCACCTGCCTCCCAAAGCATATGAAGTCTCTAAAAACTTCCTTTCTCACCTTAGAATTCTGCTTCTGGATGTGTTCTTACCCTTCAGCCCCCAGACTCGACAGCCTCGGTGTCCACTGTCTGTCTCTCCTAGGCTGCTGCTTCTAGTTTGCACTTCATGAGCCTGTCTGTCAGACTGTGCTCCGTGCAGAGCTGCAGCTGATGGTGTGTGCTGCCTCTTTTAGTACATCCTGGGTTTAAGGGGACCCACCTAAGGTAAAGGAGTCTCAGGTAATTTTTGCCTTTGCTTAAAGAGATTTTTCCCTTTGTGCTCTAATCAGCAAGCTATTCTGCAATAAACACCCTCCCAGTCCTTCCCACTGAAGCTGCTCCACGTAAGTTTAAAGTATTAAAGATTCTTTGGACGCAACAGAGCATGTGGGAAAAAGAGAAAGGGCTCTTCAGCACCTTGCTTCAAGTACTTGGCAAGGAGGAGGAGTCTTGGGCTCCAGATACTAAATACGGCATTGTATTTTAAACTAAACAATCATTGCATATAATGTAAACTAATGCTGAAACAAAAACTGGAACCCAGGGGCCTCAGTTAGGGACTAATGTTTGCTCTCTTGCATCTGCTTCTTCTGGTCCAATGAATCTTTGCTGAAAAGAAATTAATAGGAAATAGCTTGAGCGGTTAAGAATGCAATCTCCATTCCTCTGGTCTTTCTCACCAACAGTCACCCTAAGGAGGTGGGTTTCATTCCTCTCATGACAAAAAAAAACTCTCCAGAACCCCCCCAAAACACAGGAAACCACAAACAAACCAACCAAACAAAAAAGCAAAAACCCTGTTTCTTCCATTTGAGTGGAATATTTTAACCACAGAGAAGGTAAATAGACTTCCTGCTTCTCAGTCCTCTCTCGTAGTCAGGTTCTTTGTAGTTCTTTATATAACCTTTAAAGTATGCTGTTAGACATCTGCATTTGCCATCTTGCTTTTTTATCTTAGCGTATCTTTTTCCACTTATGTGGATCAACAGGGCTGATTGGCTAAGGCTAGCTCTGGTCATTCCTGTTGCTTTGTTAGTACAGCCGAAGGAGCCCTGGGAAGTACAAAGGGCACGGCAGTGTTGTTTCTCCCACTTTGCTTCCTTAAAAATTATGAGAACTCATATGAGATATTCTGCATATTTCTTACAGCCAGGGATCTTCCCTACTTTCTAAGTCTTTAGGTGTATTGACTTCAGAGATGATATCAATATGTAATATTTTTAGCCTAATTACATCCTTACAAACATCAGCCACAAAGCAAAGTGTATTTTTGTTTTAAGAAAGAAATGATATCTGGGGAAGTCTTCCAGCAAAATCTGTATGTCGGCAGCATAGCTTGTTCTTTGATGTCTGTCTGGCAGTTGTCATAACTGGGTTAAGAAGCAGACACTAGAGCATGCATTTTTCATGTTTGGGTAAATGGCTTTAAGTATCAGTTTGCTTGCCATATACCATGAGGGTTATCTCAGGCGGAGGGTGCAAAAGTTGGAGGGGTCAGTTTTACACCCCGTAAGGAGGGGAAGTAAATGTTTTAATGTCTGAAATATTTGCAGGATGTTGAAAATGAGTCTTTGTTCCACTTCAGGGAAGACTAGCAGACATCTTGAAGTGAAATTCTATGTTAGGGCTTAGTAAGTCATTAAATATACTCCTGGGAGGCACTCTGCTACTGTAATGATGAACCAGATATTTTATATAGGTCTTGAAGAAGTGGTGATATCAATGATAGCAGCAGATATCATTGAAATCTGAGCATTATATAAGAAGTGCATACATAAGAAATTGAAATCAGAAACATGGAATACGGGGTGCTTTTTTTTCTCTAGATAAGTGACCTGCAGCTTGAGGATTAGCTTCTGTCATCTCTATCACGTTATCCATCTCTAAAATCTTATCAATTTATAGCTTGCATCTGGTTATCTTTGAATGTCAGAAACCTCTTTTAAACTATTCTGCTAGGTCCTGCAGTTCCTTTCTGTAGCAAGCTGGGCAATTCACGGAAGGTAACATAGAACAACTAGTAAGACCAGTTAATGTGTGGGAAATGTAGAGTCACCAAGGTTCAGAATTGTGGTAAGTCCACTCCCAGCTGTATGCAAAGCCACATATGAAGCCCTGCATTTTACTGCAGCCAAACAGTAAAAGATAACAGATACAGAAGCTGACAGAGAGAGAACTGGTCAAGAATACCTAGAAATCTTGCATTATACAAGATCAAAATGTTGTCAGAGGTGTAATTGGTTGTTTTGTTAAAAATATCCACTCTTCATAACTGGGCACTATTGCTGAGTCAGATCCTGAGGAGATACAAATCAGAATTGGCTGCATCATTGAGGGTCATCTCCCAGTACCACATCTGAGATCATTGTGTAGTTATAACTGTGCTCATCAATGCTTACTGAGGGAAAATCCAAGATGCTTGAAAAGACCTCCTTAAAATCTACTTTTCTTTGAGATGATACATACAGTCAGTTTTGTGGAACCCAATATAAAGGGAGGATATTTGATGGGAGATGCGCAGCAGCTTTGCTAGAGTGACCTGATAGTATGTAGTATTTAAATTCATTCTAATCCTAGTTGGAAAGTCATGTGTTTCTTATACCCAGTGAGTTGTTGCCAGCAGCTTGTTCTCTTCAACCTTGATAGCTCTTCCATGGAACTATGCTTGTTGGAATTGAAAAGGTCATGGTAAATTAAGAGGCAAAGGGGGCGTGAGTGACGGGGATGATGGGCAGGTGATGCTTCATTGCCACTACGCCTGGTGCTGAAAGAATGGGCAATAGCAGAGCTTTGCTTACATGCTGCTTTGTAGGGACCCTATAATTCTGCTGTAACTGAGTTCATTTTGTTGAAGGGCCATTATGGAAGAACAAGAATGAAAAGATTAAATGGTAATAGATTGTAAGGGAAGTATAATTGAGCAGTTGTGGGTACATATCTAACACCCCATCAGCCTCAAAATAAATAGGCGAGAGATGCACTGACCTGTTGCATGGCAACCAGGAGGAAGCACAGAGCCAAATCTCTGGATGCTGTGATTTGTAAACCTTTACAGAACAAAGTACAAGACCTTTGCCCATCCGCTAGAAATTTTCAGAAGCTGAAGGATAAAGATGGTACAGTCCCTGCAATCTAACACTTAACAACCGTTTTTATTTATAGATAAATACACAGATGCAGTGTAAAAAGCCTGTCTGTTTTGCCTCAAGGTTATGTAGAAAAAAAAATACTTAGTCTCTCCAATTTTACTTAGTGTTTCCCTGAATTCATCACACAGGAGATTCCTTAAAATACTGAAAATGCTAAGTTTTTGCAGCTGCAAATATTTGCCCATTGTTGTGATCTTGTAAACATTGATATGCCTATTTAGCAAAAGTATTTATGTTATTTGACTGAAGTCACGTACAAACTCTGATGCATGATGAAAAGAGGTACTCACATGTTTACTTAAAAATTGCTGTCAAGAAGATGATTCTAGCCCCTCTTGCCCATTCGAAGTGTTTTTCAAACATTATTTTCAAATGAATAGCATGGTTTAGAATGCATTTATGCTAGGCTAACAGCTCCCTCTGGTTTCTTGCAGACCAAAGATGTTTATCTGCTTTGTACAATTTCATACTTTGCATGCACACTTTACACTTGTAAAAGTCATAGGTAGATCCCATGGGAATTTTTTCTGTTGTAAAAATGTATACTATTCCTAACTGTAGGAAATGTGTTTGTACAAAATAGAGACAAATATGGTACATAATAGAAATGAATCCTTTTTTTTCCAGTAGAAAACTCCATATGTAAGACTTTGAATAGTAAGAGTATTCCCACTCTATAAACCCATGCTTTAAAACCAAAAATCACTGAGAAATGTATTTTATTGTGCAACTTCCTTTCCTTTTTAAACTAAAGATATTTTGCAGTTTTGGACTCAAGAGTAACTGGCTCTTTATGAAGGCATATGAATAATACATGTACAGCATCTACAAGTACTAGATGCTGCCTATTTATTTTAGAAAAGTATATTAACAAATCAATTATTTATAATTAGTTATATAGGACAACTGATGCCATATGCAACAGCATCTGATGAACCCCTTTGGTAATTGCAATGGAGATAATAATGAGAAGGACAACATAGGAAGTCACAAAGCAGGAAAGACTTTAAGGCTCGTAAAGTGGTCAATATAGTTCTACTGTAGCATAGCCAGTTGAAAAATCCCCCAAACACCAAAAAGCAATAAAATCTGTAGGTTTTTTGTCTCCTACCAGCTTTGGAAACTTAGGTTTCTTTTTCAATGAGCTCGGTGATAGCATACAGACAAGATGCTATTCCAGGAGATATAAAGAACAGGCTTTAAGAAGAGGGAGATGTTATATCTTATTTTCTTTTTCTGCTTATAAAAAGTGTGCACTGTCATAATTGTCTTTGTTTTTATTTTATTCATTATACATTGGGTATTTCGTGCTTATTTTTTCTTATATTAAGTCCAAGCTATGTAAGTGTACTGCCACTCTTTGTACCTCTGCAACTCTGTGGTTTTATTACTCTGGCAAGTATCAATCTGTTAGTTCTGCAATTCTAGTAAACCTTTTTAGATGCCTGTGGCTGTTTCTGCTGTTAAGTGCTCATATAAATGGTTCAGAAAAATACCTGCTCAAATATTGTGATACTGATTGTTGATAAAGACCTTGTAGCTTATTCATAAATAAACTGCAATAAGTCTGTTGGCTTGTACCTATAGAAGGACTTGCACGGCTTTTAGTCCAGTCGAGGGTAAAATGCTGTTGTTTGCATCTTCCATGCTTACGTGCTTATGGTTGCCGCTAATGAAATGGTTGTGAGATGTTACTACCTGTGTGATAAGCTTAGCGGAGTAATTCTGTGTGTGTTCTGTACAGCAGAGAAGTTTGTGCAAACACCATTAGTATTTTGAGATGAATGTAAAGGGTCTTTCAAAGATCTTGTTTCATCCACTGACAAGGTGAAAGGAGCTGCTGGGAGCATATTAAGGACAGGATGCTTCTTGGCTGGTCTGAGATATTTACAATGGAGGTTTCTAGAACTTAACTGATCACCCGATGCCAGAGGAACTGGTGGCTTTGGGGCATGCGCAATCTTAACCGCTTTTAGACATCTGCTTTAGGAAACGTGGAACCTCACCCTAGGATACCCAGACTGGTTTGACTTTACCTGCATTCCTAGTAAGGATACCTCTGCACCTACGTTGTGGGCATCCAGATTTAGAGAGATAAGTCCAGTAGATGGTGAAGTCCAAGAACGCAGTGCTCAGAAGCCTCAGCGTTGCATTTGCACGTGCCCGGGGTGGGGTGCCATCGTGGCGGGTCTGGTGACCCTTTGATGTGTAAGTAGAATCGGCTGTATTTCCAAGCCTAAGAGGGGACACTGAGACATATTTAATGCACATGGGGAAAACTGACATCTTGAAATACAACAGTCAGTTTCATTAAAAGTCATGCCAGAAGGAGCAGTCTCCTTTCTCCAGTAGCTCAAAGAAAAGAGGATTCCCTCAGTGTGTGTGGAGTGCAGGCAAGTGCTCTCTGTGCAAAGTGGTTTGCATCCACGTATCCTGCTACGTCTCAAGAACCTATCTTAGCACTTGGGTGTAAGCTCTTGGGGAGTGGGAGGATTCTCTCCTTTTAAAACTGTGTCACTTGGCAGTAAACTGGGGCAAACAAAATAAAATTTGATCTACGATTATGCCCCTCCTTTGAAGAGGGGGGGGGCTAGGCTGTTGCCCTGCTATAAGAACTATTTCTACATTTAGTGCAACGTTCAGTGTGTTTGATCCTGTGTGGTCCTTCTCCCAGATAAGTGACTTAATTGCTTCACTACAAAATGTGCTCTTTGCTGTTTCCCTCTGACCAATGCCTTCTCCCAGGCTGGAGAAGATTACGTCATACATAAGCCTTGGGCTGTCATTTTTGCACCACAGAGAATGGTAAAAGTAAATACTTTTTACTGTTTGCCTTTATCTCTCTTGGTGTGGCATGCCTTTTGGCACTCAGAATGCCAATTATTAGGAATTTGTTCCCGGTAGTGAATACAGAGTGTTAACTCCATGGTTAATGCCAAGCAGAGTGATGAGTATGCTTGCCTCCTTGCTCACTGCTGACATCTGAGAAAGGTGGTTACATACCCTTGGTGTTCAATTTGTGCTAAAATTGTAAAAAGCCAGTTTGAAGGCTGGTAAGCTGTTTGGGGGGCTAAGGAATGACTATAATATATGCAGGATGAAAATAACTTGAGATTAATTTCTTTCTATAACTCAGCTCTAGCGACATTCTCTGAAGGAAATTTAATACATCATCTTTGTTGTATGTGAGATCTGTTTTGTTAAAAATAGGGCAAAGTTATAATAGGATTTGATCACCCTGACTGGAGCATTGTAAAGAACGGGCCAGGCACTAAACCGTTGATGCCGAAATCAGGAAAAAAGCTGGTTAGTTTCTCTGACATTAAGGGAACGGTTTTTAGAAAGGCGTTCATTGATATCTGACAAACAGCTTGAAAGGAATGCCAAAACCTCAGGGTTTCTGTCATGAGCCTTAAAATGCATTTGCATATTTTCTGCATAGAAACAGGAGCTCGCTCTCTGTTGCCAAACTGCAGAACTAAAAGGATGCAAAAGCTCTATCTAGTCCAGAGGGCTCTGAGGGGGAACTTCATTATCAGAATTCAAATGTGTGCAACAGATTAGGAAAATTACTTGAAATGGGATTTCAGCCATATCTAAGGGAGACCCACAAATCCTGAGCAGATTGGTAGGCAAAATACTACCTACACTGCCATTAAAAAAGCTTGTTTTCTTCTCGGGGCATTACTCATGTAAAAAATAGCTTGCTGACGTCAACTGATCACACAGATTAATATTGTTTAAGGTGCTACTGCTTAGTTTTATTGATATCAAATGCGATTTTTCTAAAGGTTTTGATTTCTCTTTCTCAAATTGGAAACAATGTCATCGTGAATAGGGTCAGAGTGATGGAGTAATAAAGAAATGATGGTCCTCTGCCCACAGCCAGTGCACCCAGTGGTCTGGTTTGTTAGCAGTTGAACGTCCTTCCTAGCTATACCATTTAGTGTGAGTTGTGGGTTGAACAGGGAGTCCTCAGGGCTTGAAAGAACTGCAGGGTACCTTGCCAGGACGGGCAGCTCCGCTGAAGTGCAGAATCAGTGATGGTGTGAGCTGGACTGGTTTTACTCCTGCTGGTGGGTTTGACCAGCAAGTGTAGCTGTGTGGTCCACGCCCATTTACAGTTGCACTGGTCCCTCTGGCATCCCTCATGCTGCTCTTATGCCTGCTGTGTTCGGCAAATGGGTTTCTCTTGTGATTCCACATTTTATTCTTTTATTTCATTGAAGGAAAATTCTTGCAAAGACAACAGAGCATTTGGGGCCAAGATTGCATTTAATGTGCAAGTGAGGTTTTGTTGGCAATATCCTTCATATCATGGGCTAACTACGCTTTCATCATTTTAAGAAGGAAGCTGACGACTCCAGAGGAATTTATGATGGGTGAAAGTGCCATACAATTTTTAGGATATAGGTTGAGTCTCCAGTCATCCATCCACCCAGGTGGTAATGTGGGTGGAGTTCTCATTAGTATTAACGGAAAGTTGCCATTGAAATTTCCCATGCACCACACGAACAATAGACTTCCATTGTGTATACGTGGCATTGCCATTGATCTGATTGATTCTGGGTTACAGTGGTGGATGTGGTCAGTAATGTGTGAATTAATAGGAAAGGCATAGCTAGCTCTTCACGAATGGCTATATTAGTCAGGACTCTCTTTGAAATAAAGTGCTAATAACAAAATCAGTATTGATACAGTTAGATGACAGTCCATAATGGTGATGATGTTAGAAAATAAATAAATTATCTATGACTTGTTACGGATTTGTGCAACGCTGGTGGGGGTTTTAAAACTGTAGAAAAAGATTGATACTGTATGTTCTTTAGAGATCTCATTCTGTTTCTGTATAATGTGACTTTATATCTCTTTATCCTTCATTTTCAAGGCTCACATAACAGCAACATATGTTGACAGAGATTTAAAGCACAAAAAGTGTATGTGGCTTCACATCACTGTCCTACAGAGAATTGTGTTTAAGACTAAGTGACGGGGGATGTCTTTCAGTAGCTCAGAAGAAAGGCTTTTGCCAAGTTTGTGTGATTGGAGTCGAATCAGGAATATTAGGCACGTCTCCTGCCTCTTGCTAGGAGATTCCTGTGTAGGGTAGCCCGTAGCTTGGTGAGGGTGCTCCCCAGAGGGGTGCACGTCTGAAGGATACTGAGACCGAGCTGGTTCTGTGTGGGGCTGTACCAGTGGAACGGGAGGCAAGCTGGCATGGCAGCCGTTCAAGGCACCTGCAGTAGCAAAAGCTACCACATTTCCATTTTTTGCGAGTAAAATTATTACTCGTCTAAGATGTATGGGGATATTTGGGGCAGATCTCATTCTTCTATTTAAAATGGAAATCCATTTGTAGATCTGGGTCCTACAGTCTGGCAGAGCTGCTGAAGCTGATGAAAATCAAAAGACTTTAGCTTCAGCGTGGAAAAGCATTAAAGCATTATTTTGAACAGCAGACAAAAATGGGTTTGCTTCACAAGTGTAGTTTTCTAATAAAGATAATTTAAAAATACATTCCTTGTTTGGTGATATTCTGCTCTAATTTCTTAAAATAAAAACTGTGAAACAAATATCTTGCTTTCTACAATGTCACTGTAGTCCAAGACCCAGTGTTTATATAGAAATATATTTGTAGCAGTTTTAGAAGCACTATTTTTGATGTAATTAAGTATCTTTTTTTCAGTAAATAGGGAAAACATTTAATTCCATTTTCACCTTGTTTTCCATAATTTTGTTTCCAGCAGAGTCAAAATGTCAGACAAAAGTGATTTAAAAGCAGAACTTGAGCGCAAAAAGCAGCGCTTGGCTCAGATAAGAGAAGAAAAGAAACGGAAGGAGGAAGAAAGGAAGAAGAAAGAGGTAAATACGCAAAAGTGCCTTTTAGATAGCTCATGCTTGCAGAAGGGGCTTGCTGAGGTTTTGACATATCTGCATTGTATACCCCGAGGTATCTGTCATGTGGAATGAGATCCTCAAACCCACATCAGTCTAACCTTAAAATCAAAATGCTTATTTTTAGTCAAGAAAGTTGGGGTGAGGGAATTGCTTTTAAAAGGAGCGCACTGTCAGATGACAACAGTTTAGACAACATGATATGTATGTGTGTGTAGAAAGAAAAATTGATTTGCCACAATGCTTTTTCCTGGGCTCTCCCTCAATGGGAAGAGAGTGGAGAGCAGAGAACGACAGAAAGAGGGCTTACATTTTTTTCAAGCCATTACAATCTAAATATGTATTTTTGTACTCTGAAGACTAGTTTGATTACTAGCTAAGGTAACAGATTTACAATTATTATTCTCCAGTAAAGTAAAACATAATTGCAATTGCATTTTCATCTTCTGGCATGGGTGCATCTTTCAGTTCTGTTAAAGTTTGATTGACATATTAGTTTATTTGTCCTTGACAATATGCATTAGGTTTTTCATTAAGGGATTTGTACTTCTTTTTATTCAGTCACTTAGTGGAATAGAGGTGAGAATTGACAGGGAGTGGATATTCATTTTCATGCAAAGTCAGAGAAGCATTAAGTGGTTGTGTTTCCCTTCCTTCAAATGTCAACACTTACCATAGTTTAAAGCACCTGTTATCCTTTACTAATAACTGGTTTCCTTTTAAACTGACACTTTAATATTGTACATGAATTTCATGGAATTACTGTGGAAATGTGATGTGATCCAAGAAATCAGCATTCTAGTTTTGGCTGTCTTTTTAATCTTTTTTTCATGTGAGCCATTTTTGTGCAATTATCAGCACACCCCCCCAGTGAGGCTCCTGGAGTCACTAGAGTAGTCGTCTGTAAGCAGAACTTTAAACGTTAACATTTTCAGTGTTCATTACTAGCCTGTTAATGAATTAGAGGCAAGGGAGCCAAGCTAATGGCTCAAGAAAGCTATTAAGTCCTTTCCTTTGTCCCCTGCCTCTGATTTTATGCCTCGTGGACATCCTGTGGTGGTTGGAACTTTCCATTGGCCTGGAAAGACAGATCCAGCTCAGGACACTCAGCTCTACAGATTATGCTGCGGTGCCTAACCATGGCACCGTACATGGGGTTCACTGTGATGCCTGATGTCCTCCAGGAGTGAAGTCTCCTGTTCACTTAGGTGCTTAGCCGTTTACGCTGGTGCAGAAGAGTTGTCCACCACCCTACGTACTGTGAGGTACTTCAGGTTAGCTTGTGGGAAGAGCTGAGCCCAGGAATATGCCTGAACTTTGTCTTTGTCTGTAAAAGCAATATTCTTCTGCATCCTGGCCATATCCAAACTGGGGAACATGGGGATGCCTCTGAACTCCCAGGTTTTCTGTTGTGCTTGCACCAACATCAATGCCAGGCTGAGGCACTGTGCAAATCCCCTGTGCCCCACACTCTGGTTTTGGCAGAAAGGAAAACCTCTCTGTGTGGAGGCTAGATAGGGCCGGCTGATTTAGAAGTGATGTTAGGATCCAAAGTACAGACGCAGATGCCACCAGGCATCCTCTATAAGAACTATACTGGGATTGTTGTATTTGAGACATGACAAAATGGCAGACACGAGCACTTGCATTTTGTTTTACTTGCATTACTGGTTACTGCACTAGACTACAAAGTGGGATATGGGTTCAGTTCCCCCATCTGCTCGGGAGAAGGGCTGCAAGCCTGTTTATTTCAAGGGAGTGCCCTAACCATTAGGCTGGGGTATCAGTGTTTTCCTTCCACCTTACTAAATTGGGGAACCACGAGCCAAATGTAAGGGATTCTGGCTAGTACAGATGTGGCTCCTCGTGTTTCTAGGTCCCAGTAGACCAGAGGGGGAGGAGGCTAATGTGTGGAAGCTCCAAGTAGGTATAGATATCTAAGCAAAGAGGAAGGGGTCTTGTGGACCATTAGTTTTGGCTGTTAGTTCCCAGGGGTGCCAAAATCCTATTTTAGACGTGTTAGTCCTTTCCTTTGTTAGATGTTGACATTTGTGAGAAAGTATTTTTATTGCCAACAAGTGCTTGGGACCAAAGGCAGGCCCTTAAGCTACATCACTGAAGTCCAATGGAATTTTATTTCCTGATCCTTGAGTAAGTAGGAAGGGGCCATTTTTATACAGGGTAATGATATCTGTTATTCTGTGGTCAGCTTTTATATTAGCTGAATAAGCTGCATCCGGTGAGTGAGAGGCAGAAGATGTTCACCAGCGTACTGTAAAAAGCCTTGCAAATATACATGCAAAGATCAGTTTTCCCATCCATTCAGGGAAAAATATTGTTACTGATACATAGAGTATAAATTATCTAAGTTATAAATTACCTAAACGTATCTAAGTGAATTTCAAAGCGTACCTAAGCAAATATTTCCCACACACTTAATTGCTAGAGCTGATTATATGTAGATGAAACTTTTCTGGTTTGTTTTGTTTTGACTCAGGCTGATCTACAACAAAAGAAGGAGCCAGCTCAGGAAGATTCTGACCTAGACCGCAAAAGAAGAGAGACAGAAGCTTTATTACAGAGCATTGGTATATCCCCAGAACCACCTCTAGGTATTTAAGAGAAGCACATTGTAAAGCATTCAGCTCTGCCACAATGAATGCATTCTTTCTAATAAAGCATGCTTGGCTTTTTTGATTTTTGGCTGTATTAGTGAAGTGAACTCTTCTGTTTGAATGCCTGCCATATCATTCACATTTACCAGCTCATGGCATTTTGAGTACTTGTCATTGCCAAAAACATATGTTTCATTTCTTCAAGAAATTTTTGTGAACGTAATGCAGGCTGGTTTTGCATACCAGCAGTGATTTCTTTTCTGATGGACTGTTTTATCTTCTCTCAACATCTGTCTGATGACTCACAAAATAATATTATAAATGCTGCGCTTTATTAGCCCCAAGTTTTGTTTCAAAAATTCAGATTTGTTAAGGAAGAAGGAGCATAGTCGTGTGGGAACTCCTATTGATTTTCTTTTGAAATGAAGCAAAACTGGAGAGGGGAAATAAAAAGACATCACAAATAGCAAAAAGCTTATCATCAGATCATTATTGTAGATTGTAGATCTGGTTTCATGTGTTCGACCTCTTTTTTGGTTTTGATGTTTCAGTTCTAGAATTTGAAGTCCTCAGTTTCAAAATACATGTGGCAAAGTTTATAGTATCTGAATATTGGTTACCTGGAATAAGTTCTGCCTCACTTATTGAGTGGCCCTAAAGTGAGAAATTGCCTGCCTGCCTGCCTTTCTTCCTTCCTGTGCTTTCTTCTCCCTTGAATCCAGAATCATTCTCACTGTTTTAGCTGAACTATTGGCCCCTCTGGAGATACTAAGCCTTGTCACTAAATTCATTGGGGCTGAATCTAGGATTTTACCCCTAGATATTCTTGCCTGTAATTTTTAGGAAAAAGTCCAAGTTTGACAAAATACTGAAGCTTTGATTTAGGAAAGCACTCTAACAGATGCTTGGGTTCATATGCAAGTAGATTGTGACATTCTGAATTGAGATTTCAATTCATAACTTGCATCAACCAACATTTGAGACAAGTTGCTATTTTCACAAGTTGCCATATAGTGAATGAAGCTTTTAAATACCACTTCTCGGAAGAACTGTCTGACAAGTAACAGGTTATTTTTAAGTATCATAAAATATGTTTTGTAAATTAAGTAGTGATATTATAAAATCAGATAGATTTTTAATGTTCAGCATATAAAATACTCATCTAAAAATAAGGATATATTTTCTTATCATATGATTAACTAAACACATATATTCAGGTAGAAATTATCAATTCTTATCTTGGTTAATTATTTTGCGTTTGATACTATCAAAAGAACATGAAAATTCACATGTAAGATGATTCATTTTAGTTAAATAATAGTATTTTTTCCTCTTTCATTCCTTGTATACAGACTCATCATTAATATACAAAGGAGTCTTTAACTCTGCCTTCATGTATCCATATGATACCCAGATCCCGCTGTGAATATGGAATACATAAACAGCCACGACATACCTGTAACCTGCCAAAGGGCTGTCACAAAGATGAATTCACTTTTCATGCTGCAGTCATTTCTGTGACAGTCTCTAGCGAGAATCTGCATGAAATGTTTGACCACATGGAAAATCCAAATCTCTTGACAGGTCTGTCATTATACATTATAGAGCATAACAAAATAGTTTAAAGTTTTTCTCTGTTAAATCCGTAAAAGGAAATGCACATGATTTAAACCAAAAGGGAAACTTTGCTCTTGCATTAAAACCTCCTTTTGTGTTTTATTCAATGTGGCTGCTTTGAAGAATCCTTGCATTAAATCTTCACTGGAGCCATCTCTGCATTTTAAATATTTTTGAGAAACCATTTTAAAAGAAATCAGGATATTTTTACTTTTTTATTTATTATTTCCTTGCTGAAGAGCTTTAACTCAGGCTGACCTTAAGCTATGAACTTCCTTTCCTGTTTCAGGAAACAAAACTGCCTTTGCATGAAATATGCTTCAAAGCCCTGGCAAGCCAAAGAGAAAATCATTTCTAGGACTTGGGCAAATAGTTTCTAAACCAAGGGAAACTTTTCCTTGAGTGTTGAAATCATGTCCCACCCAAAATGGAAACTTTATATGACCTGAATTACTGAAGAAAACACGATGGCTAAGCAAACTAATATGTATTCTCACCATCTTTGGGAAATGATTTTAACTTAGCTGGATTTCCTTATTTAGCTTTTATTTTTGACATCATTGCCACACTGCAGCCTTGGACCATATCTAATGGACACTGGCTTTTGATTTAAATTTAAAATTTGAAAAGTATGCTTGTTCTATTGCCTACTGACTTTACCAGAAGAGTTCACTTAGTTTTTTGACAAGACTAGCCCCTGATATTTCTTCATACCTTTAAAATCTTTTGCAAGTCAACTTTAAACTATACTCAAGAAAACAAGTGCTGTTTTATTTTCACAGATATCTCCTCCATTGATTAGCCGTAGATTCCCACTGGGCTTTCAGTCCTGTCTAAATTCATGTCAGTTTTAACACTCCAAAAGACTTAAAATTCACTTGACTCTCTTCCTTTTCTTTTTCTTTCCTTCCTTATTTGCTTTCACCATTTCAAACTCTCCTACTCATTCATCCACTATCATTTTGGTCCATTGGTTTTGATTTGTCTGACACTGCTCTTCATCAGTGCAGTCGCTGCATGTGTTAACATGGGATACCTGTTATTTTCATTATTTAGTCCCAACCCCTATGTCTCCCTCTTCGAAATCAGTGAGCACACCCAGTGATGCAGGCAGCCAGGACTCGGGAGATCTGGGACCCATAGGAAGGTAAGACACAGAGTCAATAGCATTGAATAAATGTCGGGTTTTTTTCGCTTCACTCCCCATTTTTACCTTTGCTTTTGTATATGAGAACATGCTGTATCTCACATGTACTTTTGTTTCTGCATTTTCCACTGTGTGTTACCATCCAGTGAGACTGGTCTTAGATGGGAGGTAAATAAATGCATGCAGCAAGTGGCTCTTAAGCTCTGAGCGACACACCTCGTATAGGAAGAAACAGCTGCATTTATGCTTCTAAAATGGCCCACGAAAAGCTGCCATTCTGTGTGGAAATACACTAAAAACAAGCAGAAGTGCCCAGTGGTAGAACCTGTTACTCACGTGAGTTATCTTTGTTCACGTAACCAGCCCCCTTTGAAGTCCTCCCAGGTGTAACGCCAGGCTGCCTCGGCTTCTCGTGTGGCTGCTCATCGCAGTGGGTGCCGTGACAGTGACACTGGCAGGGAAGAGCTTCTACAGAAACAGGCTGAAACACCCCAGGACCCACTGGCAATTCTGCCTCAGAAACTGCAGATATCAGAGAGTTACATGCAGAATGGGAGGGAAGCGGCTCTCTTCTTGCTGGAAAGGGGTGGAGGGGTGTGTGTAAGGGACAGGCACCAGAGCAACCTTCTGTACTTTCTTTGTATGGCTGAAATAGGAAATGAAGTGACAATCCCAAAATAATTCCTACTCTGGAGTAGAAAAGAAGGGAGGAGGATGCTGCTAAAGGAGCATATGTTCCAGTAAGAAGAGGTGCAAGCAACTGTACCGTATATTTTGAGAAACATAAAACACAGATCCTAATAGCTCTTTTTGTATCAAACTGATTCAACATAAAGCTAAGCTGCCAGCTCATCCCAATCTGTGAGCCAAGACTCTGCTAATGGGTTGAAAGCACAGTGATAGCTCTCTGCAGTTGACAGTGCTTAGGAGTAGACACTGTACCTCTACAGACGTAAACAGTAATGTGACGGAGCTTCAGGTCACCAGCTTTCATACCACACCAGCCTTCTGCCTAGAAAAATCACACTTCTGTGAGCTGAAAGTAGATTGTGTCCCCCTTCAGCTGGATGTAAATACCATCCGCTGTGATGTGGAGGTTGCACAGCTGCTGCTGAAGTCTGCTCAGCCCTTCTCCCAGGTCTACCCTCTGGAAGCAATGGAGGTTGTTAAGTAGGAAAGCCCTAGTCTGCCAGTTCGAAACACGGAAAATAGTGTAATGCTGCATTCATAAATAAATGCAGTAGACTTCAGCAAATGAAAGTGCTTCGAGCAGAAGAAAAATTGGTTTTAAGCAAAGTGTAGGCTGCTGTTCAGGATAAAGTTACTTCCCACAGTCCTACATGAAGCTATGACAACGCTGGCTGGAGACTTCTAAATTCCTGGTTTTCTTCTGAACCTTAATGGTGAAACTTTTTTACTGTTAAGGTAGTGAAATGCCCTTGGAAGGATTTATTTTACTGTGACCTACACTAGCACTTTGACACTCCGTCAGCAGTGAGCAGTGAAAACACATGACCACGTGTCCTGACAGAGGAGAAAGGAGTTTGTCCTCTTCAAAGCTCATGATGTACTGCATTGTTGGCTTTTGTTTTGGACCCTTTTTCTGGCTTGTTGTGGCCATACTAGGAATTCAGTGGGAACCCCAAGAACTTGTTTGTAGTCCACCAGTTTGCTTGCCGTCCTCTCTGGTATTGAAAGGGCTGTGTTGTGTGCTGGGAAGGCCACTTGCAGGTGTTTGCCTGGAGTGACTGGTATGTGGTGATGGAAATCTGATGATGTCTGGTCCAGGCCCTGGGGAATCTCTGTAACCTGTGGATAGTATTGGGCAGCAATTAGTCAAATCAGTTTGTCACTGGGTGCAGGTAGATGCGCTCAGTGTGTGCTTGTGTGAACAAGTGCACTCGAGCATGTGCGTGTGATAGAGCGGTCAAACGTGGAGAGGAAGATGTTGGTAGACCTGTCACCACAGTGGGTAAACAGGATGAAACCATCTCAGCTGTTTTCTCTCTGAGAGATGGCTAGACTGTATTTCTGACTTATTTTGACTCCTGTATGTATGGATGCCTGTTTATCTGTATAAGCAAGGTTGCTCTGTTTCATTTTAATGTAACCTTCCATTTTGCTCTCTGTGACAGAGGGCACTTTCCCTGGATCCCCTCTCATGCCATTGTGCTTGTAAGATCTTCCCCTTTCCCCTATTCTGCTGCAAATTTGCTGTACAACCGTAGACTGAGCACAGGCTTTAGAGGAGAGCAGATTAGTTCCAAAGCTGCTAAAGCCCCAGTCTCGGAGATCACGGCTCGTCTGTTGTTGGTGCTGCTAACACGGCTGCAGAAATAACGAGCTCGCACAGGCTAGCAGAAATCCTGCATGCAGTCTGATTACTTATTGCTGAAGTGTTCTCCAGGGGAAGATAGGAACATTAAAAAAAAAAAGGCTGTGAAGTCATAGATTTTTGGTTCACTACAGGAGAGAGGCCCTGTTGAACGCTTTGAATAAAGCAAGAGACCTCTGTATGTTCCCATTTGAGGCAGCAGTTTCTGGTGCAGAACAGGTTGGCTTCATACTTCTTTGAGTTGTTGGTACTTCTGGTAGTTGTCAGATTTAATATATTGGTCCTAATATCGCCAAGTATATCTGATATCTCTTTTGATTGGCAAGCACCTGTGATTTCTTACAGAACGGTGAGCGTAGTTTAGCCAGAAATCTGGATTTCTGACATCCACTCTTCAGGAGCGACAACTGATAAATTGGTGACAGTTTGGACAGTGTTAAGTAGTTGTTATGCTGGAAGCACAGACCTCACTCTACCTTACTTTGCAAGATGAAAACTAACTGGTAACTTGCTCACCAATTGTAAGTTATATGGGGAGCAAAAGGGCTCCAGCAGGCAATGTGTAAGAGCAGCAAATTGTTTGGCACTGAAGCTGGACAAATATAAAACCAGAAACACTTTGCGGAATGTTAATGGTGAGACAAATTATTCACTATAGCAATTTACTGAAAGACTCTATTAGATCTTCTATCACTGGACATTTCTCATTCAGGATGATGTGCCTGTCCAACAGGCAGATAGAGGCTCAAGCAAGAATTCATTCAGAAAAGTCATACAGCTTTTTTGTTACACAGGATGAAAAGCTACATGGTCAAAATGGTCCCTTCTGCCATATTATCTGTAGGCTGGTAGTGCTGCTGTCCTGCACGAACATTGTCCATAATCTCCAGCAAAATAGCTAGAGCAACGTTGTCTTTTCCCTGATGCCATTAAGCTTATTAGGAGAAGGTGTGGGGCAAACTGTGTAAGAGCACTAAATTATGGAACCATTTCTGTCCTGCGCAGCCCGGGTTTTTATGCGGTATTTTGCTTCTTGATCTTTAGTACCATGGTGTTATTTGTCATAGTCTTTTCCCTAGGGATAACACTAGGCTTTGGGGAGCATCCTAGCCCCCCCCGAGCCATTACAGCTACAGTAAGAATGAGCAGATGTTAGATGAATAATGGTGCTAAAAACTACAGATGGTTTTCTTTGAGTGCTTTCAGTTGGACAGGAGAGCCAACTTTTTTTTTTCTTTGTGGTCTTGGGGATCAATTCTGGGCAGGCAGAGGCGTGTTATACTTTGATTCTGGAAGATTTTGCCATAATTGTGGGCTTAAGAAATAGGTTGGGTATGTGCTGCTCTTAGTTATCAGGCTGCTCTGAACAGTTCATTAGAGCCCTGTTGTTGCGCAGAGAGCAACTTGCCTGTCTCCACGTTGCTTTGCGCACTCCGCTTTTGTGATGGCTGTGTTGCTTGTGCTACACAGATAGGACAGGAAAATAACGTCACAGCCTGAAGAGATACCTAACTGAATAGTTGGGTTATTGGTTCGCAGGGCTTTCTGTTACAATGTGTTCAGACGTGACTCACTTTCCACAAGACGATGTTGCAGGATCCCATGAAAGTTCTCCTTGGAATACAGGATAAGTATTTTGTGTAGGGACATTGATGCCCAGTGTCCTATTGCCGATGATCAGCTTATGCAGACATACACAACTGAAATGTAGGTTTCTGCTCACTGGATTTGAGTAAACGTTGTGAAGAAAGGGGCTGAGGTAAAGGCATTTGCCGAGGCATGGTGTGAAACACAATTTTGCCTCTTTGGGTCTATTAATATGGAGCTTCTTTGTGATAACTATATACATCTCAGCTCCCCCTAGCAGATACTCTGAACTTTTGCTACCTTAGTGTGCCAGAGAGGATGACAGCTATTATATTACAACTGTCATGAAACAGTGCCCATAGAGAGGCATGTTTTACTACTCAACATACCTTACACATTCATAAATCTTGTCTTCTCAGCACTCACAGCTATGAACAGCGTGTTTGTGTCGTTTGGGAGAGTACATAAGGACAGACCTTCTACAATGCTTCAGAGCCCGGCAGTGCAATACCAGGTCTTGTGGGCTGAGCGAGCCCTCGGGAAAAGCCCCCGTGTCCTGTCACAGGTAGAGCCAGAGCACTAGGGTTGGTCTATGCTTTGTATGCCGGCTCAACATAAGATAGCAGCAAAGTATCTGTGCTGGAACGATGCGCTCCTGTGGCTGTGTAGCTTTCATGTGCTAATACTAGCTTGCACTGGTATGTATGCTTGTATTATCCGCAGGGTGTCCATGTGTTCACCCTTGGAGGAGTTGCATTTGTGGACCAAGGTGTGATTCATCTCTGTGTCCCATTTTTTGCCTGTATCCCTCAATCCTTCTGTATGTTCCCAGCTAGCTTTAATACCCTACAATGGTAGGTCTGCACAGTAGCATCCCATTTATTGTTGAGCTGGGTCATGTGTGAGTGCGTGCAGTGAAGTGCCATACGTGCAGCACTTCCCTGTGTGCGTTTTGTACTGAAACATGAGAATCCCATTAGGTTGCTTATAAGGTTTCCCACCTTCCATCTGCTCAGTAAACTGCACCAGGCTCAGCTGTAAAGGTTAATGGTCGCTGTTCTTTCTGCAACAGCTTCATCTGTGCTCTTTTACTTTCTAACTTGCATATTTTGCTGCCCATACATTTACATACTTGAGTATTTTATGGGCTCCCATAAACACAAAGATGACAGGAAGCATTCTTCATCTTCTGGTAGCTTCTTTCAGAGAATGGTTATTTCAATATGATGTTTTATCTGCTGTAAAATAATACAAGGTGGATTATGTCATACTATTTCTCTCACAGTTTGTTGGTTTTGGTGGGTTTGTCTGGCTAAAGCTATTCATTCTATAATTATTCTTGGATTATGGAATTACATAATACTTAGCTTAAATGGTTTTTACCTGAATTACGTTGTCATTCCATTGATATCACAGTTTTTGAGATGTGTTTGATGCACTGAAATTGGTTAGCTCCTTCAGTGTGTGAAGTTTACTGTCAGTAAAGCAGGGTTAGTCCTTATTTAGATTAAGCTGTAAATATTTAATGAAAGTTCCAGTGGGAATGAGTTTGAGCATAGCATTAGATAGCAAAGAAAAGAAAAAATAAAGGAAAATCAGATTTCTCAAAGAGGTTTTGTAGCAGTAATATGCCATAGAAGTCAGACCACTCCGGAATCCTGGTTGCCTCCTCATTACAGTTTTTTATTTCTAGATAGAATACAGTACATGAGCAATCCTAGAAATAGAACCGCTGTCTGTAATGCTTGAGGACTTTTCTCTGAGGAGCAATATCACCTTTGGCTTTGGCTGTTGGCATAATTTTTTGCCTACTACCAGCCCATCTTGCAGTTACTGTGACCTCTGAATGTGTTCCCAGTTGTATCCCAGAGAACAGTGGTAGCTGTCACATGAAGTTGGGTGTCCTTAGTGGTGGAGAGTCAAGAGCATGTCGTCTTCTCTCTCATTCTTTTTTGAAGTTTGCAGACAATATTAGTCTGCATTCGTGTATGTGTTCATCAGATGTGATTCTAAATTGCTTCCATGTACCATGGCCACTTTGAGTAATTTATATAAAAGAATATATAAAGTATAAAAAGAAATACATTAGGCTATGTTTTCTTTCACTCTGTTGATGTCTACCCTCAGTTTGTATTGGCCTGGTAGAGGGAGAAACAGATGTAATTCCAGTCCTTTTTCTCTGCAGTGTATTATTGACTCATTTCTGTATAGTTACTAAGTGTTCTGCTTTATAATGCAATGCCTAAACACACACATGAGACTTGTGTTAATCCTTGCTTCAGACAGGAACGTTTCTTGTTTCTCAGATATACAGCGAAAAGGAAAAAGGTAGCTCTGGATCATCTGGGCACTGAGTGAGTCAGAACTTATCATTGTGTTTACCCTTTTAAAGTTTTGTATTTAATCTTGCTTGCTCTCAGTCAAGTTAAAAAAAAAAGACATCTCTAGTTCAGAAGTGTCATTCTTGTCACATAATATTTAAAATCAGAAACATTGTTTGCTGATCTTTCATGAGTGTATCTAAGTACCACCAAAGTCTTTAGGTTCTGTGCTTTTTAGGCTTTTTGCCTGAAAAGTCAGTCTTGGCAACTTAGCTTTTATTTTCACTGTTTTATTTTTAAACAGCTCCTTACTTAGTACAGTAATATAACGCATTGAGAAGCTGAAGAAAGGGTATCAGAATGCCGTTCTCCCTTTTAAATGTCTGCTTGGCTGTTTAATTAGACAGATAAAGAAGGCAAAGCAAGAAGGTGGATCCTGGTCTCTGTTTCATTTATGTGGGAGGGTTGGATTATTGTAGTAGCTCGTCTTTTACAGTCCATGCAGTGTATTTCCTATCTTCTCTTTAGCTACGGAAAACATCTCTCATAGACATTAACAAAACCATGTTTCTGTAAGATCTGCTAAAACCACTGCTAACATAACCGTATTGCCTAGGGCTTTGCTACTTTATCATTAAGTAAATGCATTTGACAGGTTCTGTGCAATGATGCTGTTCCATCAGTGCCGCTCAGCTTTGCATTACCAGCATTTCGTTGTGTTACTGTGTTCACAAATGATAGGGATCCCTCTTCAAATGCGACCAGTACAAGTGGGCCTGTATTGGATTGCCTCAGGAGCAGCAGCCGCAACTGTTATTAGTAGCAGATTTTTTTTATTATTGTTGGGGTTTTTTAAGATCAGTTTATATGTTCAAAATGGCTTTTAAATGGCTGTTTTAGTGGCATATGTATTTCATAAATGTGCCGAGCCAAAGGGAAGCACAGAACAATGTAAAGACTCTAAAGGAGCTACAGGAAAGACCGAGGGACATTATGCCATACGCCGACCTTTGCTTGAACGGTGTTTTATTCAGAAAAAGGAGGATTGTAAGCCTAGGGACCATTGTGTAGTGCAGATATGAGTCTTTCACAGTGGAGAGTCAAGAGAAGCGTTTGCTTGGTGGCTAGAGGCAAAGGGGATAACCCGTGGGATGCTGGCATTGCCGCTTTGTTTTGGAGGGTTTAGGCTTGGTTTGGGATGTTTGCCATTACGTGGTAAGGCAGAAATACACACCCCAGCTGTTAAATTTTTTCCTGTATAATTTACCATGACACCACCGTCAGGATCTCTTGGCACCCGTGTTTTATTTTACAGTTTCCAACAGTGTTAGAGGCCAAATTGTGCCTTCAGCCTCCTTGACCTGAATCGTGCTGGCATCTGTGAAGGAGTGACAGTGTTGGCCTCCTCCCCTTGCCGGGAGGGGGGAGGACCCTGGCTGCCTCAGCCATCTTTGCTCTAGGAACTCTCCTGCTTTTTAAAGCAATGCTGCAAATCTCTCGTGCTTCCCAACCCACGTACAGGACAGCAACAGGGCTGGCCGGTTCTCCTTCCATGGAGCGTGGGCTGCTCGGCATGAGTGCTGCGTTGAGCTGCTTGCACGCATCGTGGCTTGCCCTGCGTAGGTTAGTATGTGAAGCTGGAGGAAGGCAGGTTTCTTGCAGTCTTTTCCCTCCTTTTGTGCCTGCACAAGCAGAACTACAATCTTTCGCCTTTATATTCAATGTATATTTAGCCCTAGATATCTGAAGCCTCTCCCTTTTAGCCCATAAACATAAGCAGACACCTTAGGGACAGATATTTGGCAGTTGCTTTCAAGTGTCTTTATATCTGACCTAGAAAGTAGGCAGTGTTTTTCAGTGCGTGCCAGTTACAAAGTCAGAGTGGTCCGTATTAATTAGAATCATCTGCAATCCTTTTAGCATGTGAGCCTGTGGCATCATTAAGGATTTTCATGCTTTCATTCCTAAAGGATGGATAGAGTTCAGTCCTCCAGATCTTTGATTATTTTTCTCATTAGCAAGCATCTCCATGCTATAAATTAAAGGAGAAGGAAAGATTGCCATTCCCAGGGTGCTTCATAAAATGCCTTGGAAACCTGAGCCCCAGCTGCATCCAGAAGAAAATAATATTAATGCATAAAGCCCCACTTAACCGTTTAGGTTATCAGCCCAGCTGTAGTTACTTCTCTGTAGTTATTTCCGGGCATATCATGCATATATTTAGTCAGACAATCAGATGATTTTAGGGACTAAAACACTAATCCTCTTAAAACAGAACAACTTACTTGCTAAGGCCAGCTCAGCTTAAACAGTTCTCTTGCACAGAATTTCATCTTGATTTAATTAAATTGTGTGAGATCACCTCCTACATTAAATTGTTTAACATAGTTAAACTCATACAGTTTGTGCATGTAGATGTTTTCTCCTTCACTAGCTTATTAAAAAGCCCCTCAGAAAATCCCCATTCACAGTTTTATCCTAAATCTGGAAAAATAAAAAGAGGCTCTGTGTAGCTATTTCAGTAACTCATTTTTTAGGAATTTTCTTCAAATCTGTAAAACGGGAATTGCTTCTACTGAAAAGATATTGGTAAATCTCCAGATAATTTTTTTTTGCTTTTTTTCAAGGAGTTTTGAAATTAAATTTTTCATAAGCAGAACATTTTGGTTTTCCATTTAAAACTGATTTTGATTCAGGAATTTTAGTTATTCACTTTCATAATTGAAAATCAGAATATAATTTCTGAGCTGGCCTATTAAAAGTCATGAAAACTTTTGTCATTTTGACTATTGATGTGATAAGTTTTTGATAACTCATACAGTGAACTCTTGTTTCACCTAGTTGTAGCAAAAATCTCATCCCCTTCTGGAATGATTTTGCTGTTTCTAGCACAAAATAAATTGTATAAAGGAAGGGAAACACCAACTCTTCTTCCAACTAGTAGTTACTGGATTTTAGCACTGAAGCAAAAATGAAAATTTGCTGAAATCTTTCACCACCTTCTTCAGCTGAATAATACCAGACTGAAAAATTGTAGGTTCCAACCTTCGTGTTACCTCTTTGACTCCTGTGAAAAGCTATGGATTGTCTTTCCTAGATTTGACTAATAAATGTAACTTTGTCTTTTATGTGACTGTGCCCAAAGCCCCTTGAAGTTTATGAGAAAACTTCCTTTATATGCATGTCCATGGACTCTGGATCAAAGTGTCTGAACGTGAGTACTGCAGTTTCTTTAAAGCATCTGCAGGAGCTGATAACATGTAAAACTTCTCCCACCGAGTTCTTGCTGTATGTTTGTGATCATCCGAGTTCTATTTTATCATGTAGACATATAAAAACCAAGATGAAAATATTCTTTTAAAAAAGAATTTTCAGGGTTTGCTACAAGAACAAAACAACTTGTGCCTTCCCCCTCCTGAATGTGTTTTTTATTAATGCGCTTTCAAAATGACCGTTCATGCTATCCAGCACTTACAGTAAGTCTGTGTCAGTTCATAAGCTCAGCAGAAGCTTCTAACTATTTGACCTTCTGTCCTCGCAGATCCAGCCTGCTGCCCACAGTGACCCTTCTGGTAAACCAGCATAAATTTGCAGACTAAGATTTCTGTAGCTGTAGCATATAAATTGTAAGAATGGCAAGGTTCATTACTTTGCCAGGAGGCTATATTCTGTAATGTAGGCATCAATCAAAGGACAAACTTTAAATATATCAAATAAGTTCATCGGATTGGATGAATTTAACTGCTGATTTTGTTAGTGGAATTCTGTGAAATGGGAATCAACACGGTGTTGGTCCTGTGACAGGTCCTTAAAATTAAAGGCATGCCAGAATTGTTCATTCTGATTTAAATGTCAAGTGGATTTTGAAAATTATTAAACACATTCAGCAGCATAACCTTGACTTAAAAATAATTTTGAAATATACATGTGTTTAAAATATTATTTGTCCTTTTTTTTTTATAAATATACCTTAAAAAGAAAAAAAAAAAGAGTATTTTAAACTCATGCCCTTCTGAGAAGGGCTGTTATGGTTGCCAGGCAGCTGAAAGATAGTGCTCTGCGCTCAGGGAGGTCATAGTTGCTCTTTTTATAGGGGAAGTCTGGAAGTCAGAGGTGTCAGCCTGCTTGGAAGTGTAAATTCAGATGCAAGTATCTGGCTGTGCTCCAACAGCGGTGCCAAACTCCTTGCTCGCTGAATGTATTATGGCATTTTATTTTATGATTAGCAGCCCAGCTCTGAACACAAGACCGTGCGGTGAAGTCAGAGCATACTGCTCTACAAGTGTAAGTGAGCGTCTTGTTGAGAGGCACAAATCCTCCCGGACTGCTGATAGCCATCTTGCTTATAATGTGCTTCAGAAAACAAGTAGCACAAGGAAGGTATTTTTCTTTTTGCCAATCCTTTCAGAGTGGAACGGATCTGCAAAACAGAGCACAGATGGCAGCAGAATAGTGGCTTAAATGCAAAGCATCAGTTGAGGCAAGTTGTACTTTTCCAACTTTGAGTAGTAGCTTTGAATCTTCTTTTTCCTGATGTATTTTGTTTTGGCAACACAATTTAAATGTACGACAAATACCAGAAAGTGAAAATTATAGTGGAGAAAATTAAGATTATAAAAATCTAGAATAGAAGGAATAAAACAAACCAGCTTATCTATACACAAATATATTTTTAAACATCTGCAGTAATTTCTCACCAACAGTTTCCTAGTTCAGATTTTCTAATTAATCAACAGTAAAGCAGGAGCTTTGGAGAAACTGACACAACAAAGTAGGTAGAATTCTGTAAAATTTTATAGCTAAGTAATTATGCAGCCTTAAATGCATTCTGGCAATATTCAGACCTTAAACAAAAAAAAGTCTAGATACAGGATACATTACATATTGAACTTGCAAATAATACTGGATTGTCATTTGGTGACAGTATTTGGCATCATATTGAAAAAGGCATTTAAACACACTTAAGCATTGTATTCTGCTGGTGATTTTAAAATAGGTCTTTTATCTCACAGTTGTTGCATCCAGTATATATAAGAACATATAAGGTGGGTGGAACCTGTTTTTCAGTATATCATCCATGTGCAGGTTACAGTTCTTAATATAAGCAATTCTGAATCTTTTGGAAATTGTAATCCAGGCCTTCATTTTATGGGGCTGCTCTTTGCATCAAAGTGAAAAACAAGAATCCTTTTATTCTTTGCAATATAGGGCTTTTTAGCTCACTCTTTTTTCCTAACTCACTTCTTTTGCTAATTGCATTTCAAGTTAGAAAAAAAGAAATCAAACAGACTGAACCTTGCAGGCTCTCAGGTAGCTCCCCTGTCGATGCAGATAGCCCCTGGGCTCTTCATCGGGTGCTAGCAGGGACATGAAAGGGGGAGCACAGAATCACGCAACCAGGAATGGCTGAGGTGGGAAGGCACCTCTGGAGATCATCTAGTCGCCCCCCCTGCTCGGAGCAGGGTCACCTAGAGTAGGTTGCTCAGTCTGTGTCCAGTTGGTTTTTGAGTCTCTGAAAGGATGGAGACTCCACAAACTCCCTGGCCAACCTGTTCCAGTGTTTGACTACCCTCACAGTAAAGTTTTTTCTTATGTTCAAGTGGAATTTCCTTTTCTCAGTTTGTGACCATCACCTCTTGTCCTGTCACTGTGCACCACCAAGAAGAGGCTGGCTCCATCTTCTTTACTCACCCTCCCAAGTCACCCACCCAAGTTAGCGGGGCTATTCTCCCCAGATTCTTTGTGGACAGCCACCTCCTCACAGTTGGGAGTCTAAATTGGGTGCTCGGAATTGCTGCATGGAACAATCTCCCGTCTTTCTGTTCGTATGCAGAGAGCCCGTGATGACGTGTTTAATTGCTGGAGCACTTCATATAGGTGCCTGAAGATAGTATAAATACCCACTGTAAAGTCATTTACCCCAGACAGGGAAAATGAGACTAGTCACATTCATATCATTTTAGAAGCATTACTCTGGTAAGCAAAGGTGCTTTGAGACTTCATATGCCTCAGGTGACTCCATATACTGTGGGTGAGTCCTGCCTTCACTTCTAGTCTCTGTTTCATTTTAGTAACAGTCTATGCTCTGCTTAATGGGATTGGCCTTTCACCTCTAGAAACCTCGGCACAGCCATGGCACTCTCCTTCACTGTATTTTAGGGTTAGGAGGGCATAGCTACTTCCCACACAGAGGGTCATTTTAGGACGTTGCTGTTGCTGCAATGGAAGATGCTGGTTTTGGGACCTGTCAGGTCTAATGGTGTTTCATTAGGGGCACATATGGATATCTCAGTTCAGCGGATACCTCAGGACTCAGTACACTGTCAGTGCGGGTTTCTCCTGGCCTGGAAAGCACAAGAGCTCTTGGTGACAGGAGATGCCAGAATATGGTGTTTGCTTTCCTCTAGTTCTGCCTGAAGGTGTGATTTGCAGCGCTGCAAAGAGATTTCTACCCTGCAAGAGGCCCCTTGGGAAAGCTGGGTTTGCTGTTATTTCTGTGAGTAGCCTTTTGCAAAAGCATGGATTTTTGGGCCTCGTTGCTCTTGACCTGGGAAGGGAGGGTGGGGGGAGAAAAGAAGTCATGCAGAACACATGTTCTGCAGCATCAGCAGCAGATGAGAGAGGACTTGATTTTAGCTTCAGGGAAGCAGAGTCAGAACTAAGCTGCCAGCGTGTTGCACACTGGCTGAGTGAAAAGGATCAGATTGGGGCACTTACCAGAGCCAAGCTGTACTGCAGTCTGACCACGATTCCAGATATTCAATATAATTTTATGATGGTGATTTAATTACTGTATGTATTGGCACTGAGGCTTTACATGTTTCATGTACTATCACTGAGGCCAGACCAAAAGTCGCTTGCATCAGCTGAGAAGTTCTCATGGATTCCAGGCAGTTTTAGATGACGGACTCCATGCTTCAGTAATTCATTCTGAGGTTGGGAACTTTCCAAAAGAGTTCAAATATTTTAGTTTATTTTTAGTTTATTTCTTTTAGTCTTTTCCACATTTTTAATCTACATAACTGACCTGCAATCAGAACAAAATCTTCTGGAAGTAAAGTTCCATGGGGCATTGTAACAGATGGCGAAGTGCCTGTTTTCTGTGGTAATAATAATACAGAAAAGGGAATGCTTCTGTTCAAATTCCATTCACCTCCCACCTTAAATTTTGTGATGGTCTCTGTGCTCTGAATATCTCCCTAATGCTTTGGACATGAATTCAGAATAGAAAAATGTAATAAGTTGCTTGATCATCCAATCCTTTAATAAATGTATGACATCTGGGTCTTTCCTCCTGTTGGTTTCTTTCTGCAGGTTATTCCCCTGCTGACTGGGGAGAAAGAAGATGCATTGTATCAAAATTATCTGGTACTTTTTCAGTACCAAGAGCTGAAACAGCACCAGCATTAATACTGTCTTAAATTCGTGAAAAAAGAATAGATTATTGAGATCATAATACAGAGGAAAGAGCGAATACTAAAATATGCCTATCTAAAGGAAGAGAGTGAAAGCAGAGAAGTTTATAAAGAGGTAATAACACTTGTACCTTGTCTTCTTAGTGCAAGATCTAAAGCCCTCATTCTCTTCATGCTGCTGTAGAACAATCTGTTATTTGATAATAGTCACTGCTTTTTATGCTACAATCAGCCAAGGGCCGCCATTGTGCACCAAACACGTAAAAGGAAGATTGATAGCAAGGCTATTGTTTGTCACCATGCGGGAAATGGATATAGCAACCAGCTTTGAAACAATGTTGGGTACTTCTGACTAAAATAGCGTCTGTGCTGTCTGGGTGCTGGGAATGGCCTGATCTGGCTTAGTCCTGGTCGTGCTGCTCACGCTTGGTGAGTTTCCAGGGACTCTTCCCACGCTGTGTGCGCTCGCAGGAGGAGGTTCAGCTCAGATAGTTTGCAGATTTGTGGAAGGACTGGAAGGTGCAAGGGAGCACTACTTTTCCCTACTAGGTCTAATGCTCAAGTCTCTTTTCCCCATTAAAATATTAAGGTAAAATGTTTTATATCTCATCTACACAGACCTGTGCCAAAATCCCCTGAATCCATTTTGGGACACTTTCACCAACTTGTGCTCTCTGAAAGGGTCCAGAGTGGGAGCATCTCTGCCTGAGTGCTGACCTACAGGTCAAGCAGTTCTAGGCCACGCACTTGTCTTGGGCTCCGTACTGTCACTCCCTCTGCCCCTGTCTTTGGATGACTGGAAGTCCCAAAGCTAATTTCAGTTTTCTTTTATGAAGAAGAAAGAAAAAAGAGGAACAGCACCTAATTCTTTTCTTCATGAAGAAATCTCTGGAGAAAGAACTCATGCACTAGATTTGAAAAAGGTTGGCACTGCTTTTTCACTGAGATCCAGAGGCATTTCACAATCATCACTGAGAACTGTCCACAGGAGAACACGCATAATCATGATGCTCATCCAAATGGTCAAGGAATGTCATACGCTATGTCTGCTCATCACAAACAGATTAGCTTTCATTTCCTAGTCTGGATGACAGCACAGGCTAGTCAACATCATTTTTGGGTTGCTAATCCTCAAAGAATCTATTTGTTTCTTCTTCAATGTTATTGCCATGGAAACTGGCTAAATTGCAGGTCTGAATTACATCTTTACTGCTCACTCACTTTCATTTTGATCTGCAGACGTTCTTCAGGTGCCAGGAAGGGGCAAAGGACAAATCAGTATTGTTCCTTGAAACATCTAGTCACTCCCTGTGCTCTCCAGCCTCCACTATGTGAGTGTAGCCACTTGCCTTCTGTGTCTCCTAGGGCAAGAGACCTGAAACCTGAAGATCTGCTACCTGCAGCCTCGTTTTCTGCGATAACATTGCTCAGCCAGGCTTGGGAGGACAACACAGCAGATTGCTCCCTTATCTATTTTTTAAGCCTTTGCAAGTGGTAACACAATGATGCAGAGGGAACGATTACCATTTGGAGCACAAATCCAGGAAATGTTTTGCAGATGCACTAAAACTGTTGAAAACAGGTGTAATCAGGAGTCAAGGAGGATTGCTATTAAAAGTACGTATCAATGTCAAGAATGGTGAAGTCTCTATGTCAGAATCCAGATAATGAAATACTTAAGGGAAGAACATGTCTCCACTACATGTATGGTCTGCATGTAATAAATGATGGCCTGAACCATAGGTGTTACTATTCTCATATTTTGGGGATTTGAGTGCTGTCTTGAGTGTGCGAGATCTCAGAATTTAGTTTGTTTAGACATTCAGCTGAGTACGAGGTGAATGTGCCCTCACTTGTAACTTGGTCTGGATTCTTAGAAGTGGAATGTAGGGGCTGTACCTCTTTAGAGACCTGTTGCAAGCTCGTTTTATTCAGATGATAGTGGAGTTCTTTCTGATTGAATAGTCTTTATCCCTTGGGAAATTTTGTAGGTTTGAAAGTGGATGGAGGGGGGCAAAAGACTGAAATGGGTTATATATGTTTTCTTTTAAGGTTCAGAAAACCTGGATATGCCCATATAAGTAGCCACTAGGCAGCTATAAAATTAGAAACTGGCATTTTCGTCGCGAGTCCTAATGTATGCTACTGAGCTTGGTGATATGACAAGAGAGCCATTTTCACACAGATAGCATTTTTAATGGAGTATCTACAATGCATTGGTCGCTGATGCCTTTGCCTTGCATCAGGCATTCAGATCCTTGTGTCCACTTTCCTTTCCACTGTACTTTCCACAGTCAAGTTACAAGGAAAAAATCTGTTCTTGATTACTGGATTGTTTTGTCTCTGACCCTTTTGTAATACAGTTTCATTTTGGAAAAGTCTTTCTGTATCACTGTAAAGTCATGCCAATACACATCACTATGGATCATAAGAAGTCGAGGGGAATAAGTGCACTTATGTTGCATGGGAAAGCACCTTCACATTACAATTCTTCATTCTTTTTGTACGTGCAGGGTGTTGAGATTGATTCTCTTTCACTCTGACATGACAGAGTGCAGCACGCGCCCTTGCCTGTCTCTCCAGAAAGTGAGTTAACATTGGTAATAGAATGGGTGAGTTTACTAAGTACAGGAGGTAGCATAATTATATAGCTTTAAGAGATCTATTTCTAACCCAATTCAATAACTTGTTAGTTTATATAAGTGATTCATTGGCAGAGGTTGCTATTGTTGCAGAAAGGCTTGTGTAAATTGAGCATGGCTGGTTATATGGCTGGTTTTGGCTGACCCTGGTAATATTATGTTCTCTGTATCCTCAAAATTTGTATTCAGAAGAAATGAGGGGAGTTTTTAATTTTGAGGATTATCATTATCCAGCGTGTCTGCATGACTTGCTTGCTTTAGTGAAGGAGTGCTTTCCTTTGCCTTAGCCTCTACTAGTGAGAGCAATGCATAATCTCGTGTTCATACTACAGGAAAAGGTACTCAGGAGTCAAACTTATATTCCTGATTCTGTCATGGATTCTGGCAGTTTTCTTGCATATAAGATGTGGCTTCCCAAGGGAGGAAAAATAAAGTAAAATCAAGAGCCAGGGAATGAGTGGGCACATTCGAAAATGTTGGCCTCAATATGTCAAGTTTTGTATTTCTAAATTGGGGCATTATAAGTGTTTCACAGGAGACCAGAAAGGCTCTATGAGTATTTGCAAAGCATTTTAGAGATGGTAGTATGACAAGTTGCACTGCAATGCAAGGAATAATGTCTTCACTTCAGACTACACCTCTGGAGCATTCATACATTTGGTGGTGGTCCCATATGACAGCAGTCCATTAAGACACTGTCTTAGAACTGATTTCCCCAGATATATCATTCACCTCTTCCCCAGAAATTTTATCTGGAGGAAAAGAAGAAGAATTTGTTCACTTGTCCCAGATGCCCCCAGAATATGTCAGAGCTGGTGTCAGTGTGCCATTTGTTGGCATACGCACCGTGTGATGTTTGTGCCCAGAACACTGTTTTACAGGATGGCTTATCGTCAGTCTCAGGAGTGTGCGAAGGGTTAGACTCTTCAGTGGAGTTCATGGCAAGTGCTCAGTCCACCTTATTATAAAAACATGATTACGATAAATTGTGCCTGCAGATTTTACAGATTATTGTGAATGCATCAACCATAGTTAGAAATCTTTCAGAAAAAGAAACAAAAATGTTTTATTAGCCAATACCTGAAATGAAAACAGCTTCTTCCCTTTGTTTACCAACAATACATAATTTAAGTAAGTTGCCTGCCCTGTCACAGTTTGACATACAAACTTTGTTTGATATACTGTGGCTGTCCCTTGCACCTGGAGGTTGAATGTACTACATAGAGCATGTAACTACTGAGATGGAGTTTTGTTCATCCTTTCAGTTAATTCTGTGTGTTCTTTTTCCCCCCCCTTGTGCTGCACGGCTGATTACCACCCTAGGACCTTGCAATGGGACACAGACCCCTCAGTGCTGCAGCTCCAGTCTGACTCTGAACTTGGGTATATGTCAGCTCTTTTTGTTATTGATTTATCATTTCTTTGCAAGTATTATGTTGAAAATGCTTCCCAGTTGAGCTGGTTGTATGTGATTTTCATTTGCTTTGTTGACGCAGAAAGACCATAATTTAAGTTTCCTTTTAGTTTCACCAATAAGAAGCTTCAGCAAAGCCATCTTTGTGGAAAAAACCCAACTATTTAAAGAAGCTCGTGAAAAGATAAGCTATTTCTGTTGCCTGAAACACAATACAAATAACTATTTCATTACAGATGAAATGTTATTATTGTGGCACTTCAGTGTGCATGTACAGTTACATTGGTCTTGTTTGTACCTGTTGATTCAAACTTTTCCCTCTGAATCATTTGCAAGGTACTTTTTCGCCTCCTTCCTGTCTGCCATAGTTACGCTGTTTCCACATGCAGTAACAATTTCTCCTTTTTCCTTAGGAACTCTATGCGTGCTTATAATTGTGCACTTAAATAGGGTCATAGTCCAATTGCCATCTTAGTTGAGTTCAGGCCAATTGAGCATTTTTTAAATTGTTATAGAGCTAAAATTAATATTTTCTAGTTTGGAATGGAACTTCTCTACCCAAGCATCTGAAAAAAATAGTTAATTTAAATAATTTAGAAATGCCTGCCTGCAGAGATATTTAGGATAAACTGTTAATCTAAAAAGGATAGGTAGCAATCCTTCAAGTTATTCAGAACTTGAGTCATAGGCAAAGCCAAATCTCTATGTTGAAGAAACTGCCCTACCTATGACTTTACGGGCTTGCCTGTCTGAGTCTCCATGCAAGCATCTTATGCCTTCACTAGTTAATATGAAATTCATTCACCATTCTATACAAGAAACAACAATTTCCCTTTAACTAGTGATTGAGAGTGCTCCCAGCTGCAGTTAGGGATGTTAGGGCTATTCACCAGGAAATAATCAGGAGTGGAAAGTATCCAGAGAGCTTTCTAAACAGGATTTCTCCACAACCAGAACTGCTAGGAATGTTTGTAATTTCCACCTGAGTGTGACTTCAAATGGATCCAGCTTACACAACTTTACCTGGGCCATACCAAAAAGGTAGAATTTTTTGAGCTGTTTTAATATGCAGAAGCCTTTTAAAAATCTCAGCTGCCATTTCCCAGAGGTTTGGATTAAAAGATGAGCACTCCCAGGAGCAAGGTTCCTCAAACAGCTGTGCAAGGCAAGTTCCTTTATTTGACATGCAAAAAGATAACCCTGTGTACAGCCAAAAGACTTCAATCTTCTATGAGCGGTCAATGCAAAGACAGAAAAGAAGCATGCCGAAGAGTAAATCCGCAGGTATACCCTGTAATGGAAGTCCTGCCCCTTTTGAAAGAAAACTGTCTTCAAAACCAAGGCAGAGTTAGACAGAGAACCTCTGGTATCCTGAGGATTGATTTAAAAAAAAAATACCAATGCAAAAGAAAACCTGCAGTCAGCAATTAAATGATGTGTGTAGCAAAATGCTTCTAGCAGGTCCATCCTTCTGGCACCTACAGACACAGGAATCAATTTTAACACATGGTCTTTAGTTACTGTCCTCCTACTGATATCCCATAGGCAGTTTTGAAAGGAATCCTTCAAAGATTATATGGTTTCTAAGATGAATATTCAGCAAACTGTAAATGATAAGGATTATGAGCACCTGAGGTGAAAAATGGGGATGGGAAAGCAATAGACAGTTTACTGCTGCCCTAAAAAGGACTAGAGACTACAACACTCCAGTCTATATTTGGTAGAGCCCAGATACTGCAAGGATGCTCCAGTTGTCCCACAGTGCTTGGGACCAAGGGCTAGACCAACTTCTAGTTACACAAGAACCATTACAGGTTGCTTAACAGTGGCAAAAAAGAACCAACAGTCCACCTTCCTTCAGATGAAGGAAGATCTCCCTGTCTTCACCAGTACTTACCAGAATAATGGGTGTCAGTAGACATTTGGACAAGCACTAGCAATTCCTGAAGTAGAAATGTTTTAGGTGAGAAATTCCACATGTTCTCTCAGCGCAGTGCATTGGGATGTAGCTCACTTCTTGGTTAGCAGTCTACAAAGAGGTTAACCCACTAGTGGTTAAAACCATTAGGATCAATGTTCCCCATCCTCAGGCAGTTGAGGTGATACAGAGTAACCTCATGTGAAACTGTTGTTAGAATTAGGTGAGGTTCTAATTAGGCTCAGATTAGACACATAATTAATTAGAGATTACACTTAACCAAGACCACTGTCAAGAAGCTCTTTCAGGGCAGAAGGCTTAAGAATCTCAGTAAATGGAACCAGTAGCCTGGGGCAGCGGGGGACTGGTTACATAGGAAAGTCTAACTGACCAAGTAGCCAACAGAGATTGCACACCTGGTGCTGAAGGCAGGAAAAGCACATGAGATTTTGCTGGGGTGAGATATTTCTTAAAGCTTGAATTTGTACAAACCCTCAGTTAAAGCAGCTACAAAAATGTAACGCTACTAAAACTTTTGTTAGCTGAAGTATATCACAAGCTGTAGAGGTTTTTTCTGCCCCAAATAACAGTGTAGAAGTTTTTCTGTAGGATTTTTAGACAGTCATAGCTTTTGTTTGTACTGGCAAAGTCACAGATGGTTGTAAGGAAGGAGACTTGTTAATTTTTCCTCTTTGAAAAGAAGAAAGACTCAGAGCTGTAACAACTATTTCTGCTCTAGTGGTTTGTTACATGATATGGCTGATTCATACTGATTACCTGCTGAATCTAATTGCAATTCAGCCAATAAGGTAGATTAGAAAAATGTATAGCTGATGTAGCGTTAACCAGCTGAAGAGTTCAGTAGGTGTCATCCAGTGATGACAATTTCCTTTTGAGACTCCCATTTGCTTTCAGACATGAATCTTAATTGAATACCTAAACCATTGTAAATTAATTAGGTTTAAAAAAAACCCAACCTTTGACCTTTGTTCTTCTGACAATCTGGAAAATAGAGAGGATATGGATAATGTGTATGATTTTTCTGCTTTTCCAAATTGCTCTCTTTAATGACATGGCAGTTCAGAAAGATTGTGCCCATGAATTTATTTCCCATAAAGGTATAAGCGTGCTTGCACTTTTTGATCTAGGCAACTGGACTTATTTAGTTGATTTGTTTATTATGCACATATTCTTTTCTCTGCTGAAAGTTGGCATTTTTTTCCAGTAAAACACTTGCAAGTAACTGTTTGTTTGTTCTTCCCTCCTTACAGACAGTCAAATAATATTGAGGAAACAAATTGAGTCCCCCCCCCCGTTGAGTGAGCTGTGTATGACTAGAAGTATTCACGAACATTGTTCAGCTGTCTCTCTTCTTTTTTGCTTACCCACTTACAGTTAGTTGGCTTTGCTGATGCATTTCATATGGTTTATTTAAAATAAGGGAAGTAGTAGAAAAAGAAGGCCATAGTTGCCCTGTTCCAGCTGTGTCTCAGCTCCCCCCCAACCCTTGCATTAGAACTCTACTGATCATAAACCTACGTCAATTCCACTCCTAATGACTCCTGTGGAAGGTAGAATCTCCTTCATTATGGAAATTACCCACCTTGCCAATTAAAGGCTCTATTACGGGTCTCAGGTGAACATCTGACAGTCCTGATCCAGCCTGGTTTACACCCACTGTGCTCTTTCCACTATTGTGTATCTCGGGCTGAGGATTAACTCTTTTGAGCGGACAGAACATTGTAGTAATGATGGTATGAAAGACAATTTTGTTGCATGTTACAAGCAGCATAAGCAGGTAATTTCTCTCTCCCATTTACAGTCCCTCTCAGCAGCATGATCTAGAGGTTCAGTAACTGTACTTTATTATGCCAAATGGTTCCCAGGTTAATTTTCTTCACTGCAATTAGGTTCTTCTCATGCACAGTGTATTGTGTTTCATCTTAGCAAACACTGAGGTATTTTTTTTATCCTGTTCATAACAGCAAACACTCTTGTTCCTGCTGTTGATTTACATTTAACATGACTAACCTTTTGATGTCATGTATTCCATCTTAGACGCAGACTGCACAAACTAGGGGTGTCAAAGATTACCCAGGTTGATTTCTTACCTCGGGAGGTGGTATCATACTCCAAGGAGACACAGACACCTCTTGCCACGCATCAATCTGAAGGTAAGATTTATTTTTTTTTTTCCAAAAAAAACTTTCATGGAAAATAAGTATTCGAGTAAGAGTTAAAGAATGTAAGAAAAATAACAGTAAATCATAATATAGCTACTTACCACATATTTTCTGCGAGCCAGGTGTTGTTTATGTGATTAATGGCTGTTCTGGTGAGAATAATTATAATAATGACTTTAAATTCAGGTGGAATGAAACTACTTCTACCTTACAATGGATTGTGCTTAGATAACAGTATAATGAGAACGTATTTTCAAATAAATCATTATGAATATAATTAAAATAGTACTTTATTCCATTTTTATTGCTTTCTCAAGGAAGTTATTCGTTCCATGCTTTGTAAAGAGGTAGTGATGGAAAGTTGCGCTCAGATATTTGGTTGGTGTAATTGTTTCCCCCTGCAGTAGGTGAATCTTAGGAGAAATTACAGTTTAGCTTCATGTGCTGAAAAGGGAAGCTTACATACTTCGATGTGGACAGTCCTGCTTTCTCTCTGCTGACAGATATATTCTCTGTACTCATGGAGCTGTTTGGCTTTCCTGTTGATAGGTAAAAACATGGAGTAGTTAGTAGGGGAGTGCTCATCTATCTGTTCCTTAGACTGCATACTCGACGGTGTTGTACTGCAGAACATTGACTGCAGGTCAACTGAAACCATGTAAACTGAATGTAAAACTGTATATTAGCCTGATGTAATTTGTGCACTATTACAAAGCAGGTAGAAGAAGAAAAAGCAAAGACAGTCCCGGCTGTAATTTTTGCTGTTAGCAATGAAGGATCAAGACAAGTTCAATAATTGAGTGCTTTCCTGCAGCATATAGTGTAGAACTTCACCAGGGTCCACAAAGAAGAAGGAGAAGGTTCAAATAGATTGAAAAAGGTGTGCGAGTAAATCTGTCTAAATACAAGTTACTGTCAGAGAGGATACAGTGATAAACATAGCCAGCTTTTTTCCGCAACTGGGTTACCAGGTCTGCCTTTAAGAAACCAGAAATGAAAACTGCTGAGCTAGATACTCAGATTCTGCTTTCCCAGACCACAAGTTTACCCTAGTCATCTGTTGTCTGAAATAGTGCCTTTGAGCATAGACAACCCTGTTGCTTGGGTGCTGCTTTTTTAAGCAACATATCCTGACAGCTTTGCCTTCTCAGAGGGAGAGGCTGCCTCAGAGGCCTCCCTAGTTCAGTCCAGCTCATCTTTGCTCGTCTTTCTGAAGGCTGCTGAAGCCTCAAGAAGATGAGGTTTGCCCCTGAGGCCTTGCCTTCCTGACTTGAGAGCAGTAGGTACTCAACTTTGGGGCATTATCATGGAGTCATTGTTAGATTAGAAGGAGAGGATGCCCTTCCTCCCTGACACAGGGCCTTTATCCAATGCAAGAGCCTATGGATATGGGGAGTTGAGGACATGGCTTTGAAGGCTACCTCTCTCAGCCCTGCAACTCCAGCACTCATTAGCTGACATGCCTTTCTGGACAGGCCAACCTCTCTTGAGGAAGCAACTTCTTTCAATAAGTTCTTGCTTTTTTCCAAGGAGTTCTTCAACTACTATAAAATCCTTTTCTTGGGTGGGCAAGAAGACAATCTCCTTCCTACCCTTCAAGGAAAAGAAAAACAAACACAACAGCATGCTGCTGTGGAGCCTGGCACTCAGGACAGCAAGCACAGAGGGCAATGTGGCTTGTCTTGGTTCTCCCAACACAGAGAAAGCTCTTGTTCCTCACTTGTATGAAAGAAGATAAATGCAAATATAAAAAGTGACGGACTTCAAACTGCCTTAAACTGCCTAGGCCAAACCTGTGATGGGAAAGGTCAAATGGTGATAAGTGGTGTCAGTGGCTGGATTTATTATCTTTCATATTCTCTGTGTCATCACAATCAAGGAAAAAACATAAACAAAAGTGAAGTTTTAATATTTAAACACAGAGAAAATAACACCTGATCACTTCCCTCAGATGCAGGGGGGAGAGAAAGTTTAACTTATATTTCCTTTCCAATCTGCTGCTAGGGAATTCTCCGCACATAACTTGCACATGAATATGGCCCTGCATCAGTAAAGGAGATTCAGGAAAGTTTGGTTTTTCCATTGGAATGGTATTTAATTGGAAACTCTCTAGGGGGTAAATAAGCTCTGTGGTTTTGGTCTCCCAGGCCTGACGGAAATGACTTCTCAGGCTTTCAGTCTCCCAAGCCTTTTTATGAATGCTGAGCCCTTCATACTCTCACTTGAAACATGAACAGCAAACAGAGGACAATTCCTCTGGAGTGCATTTTTGAGTAGTCTCTACGCTGTTTCTATGCATTCATGTGATAAAATATAGCCATTATCTTTTCAAGATAAATTGTTCAGCCATTACTATGGTTATGCGCTCAGTTATCTGAAGTTATCCAAAGCCTTAGGTTTTAAAAAAAGAAAAAAAGACACCCCTTAGTTACTAGATGAGTCTGACCAGCTTTCAGAAGTCACTCTTTTGCTGCCTGCCTTGGACACTGGAAATGTCAAAATGCAGAATTTTAGGATGAGCTTGTCACATGTTTGCTTCTGGTTTGGAAGGCAACTAATGAAGGGTACAGCTGGATGGAAAGATCTCGCCTGTACAATTAAGACACTAAAAGAGGAGTTTGAGTCCATTCAAAGTCCTGCAGCTTTTCTGAAATGTCAGTATCAGGTTTTCTGCACATTGCTTCTCTAGAAAGAAAGAAAGAGACTCTGAGGTACCTTAGACCTACTGCTGCTCTAGAGCTCAGTGGATGTAGGCCTTTGTGGTAATGGCAATTCCCCACCAAGCCTTATAAAACTGGTAAAAGAAGGCTTCATTGTGGTAAGTACAGTGTGGTGCCAGAGAGCCAGATGCTATGAGCACTGAAGTATCAGCTTGTCAGCTGCTAATTTTGGAAGAAATAATGTGGCATTATTCTTCATTGTATAAAAACAGATTAACTCCTCTTTTCAGAGCAGGTAATTCACTTTATTTCAGAGGAATAATGACATGTCATTTCCCTCACCCACTCTATTACTTAGGGAGATGTGTATATGCAGCATTCAACCCTTTGATCACAAGTACCTAATTCTTTTGCTTTATTTAGGTCACAGTAAGCTTCAGCCTTTTCTTCCTTGTAGGATGACTTTAAAAACACCCAGATCTTGGCTCTGGAGCATGAGAAAAAAAAGTGCTCTTTACTTTTCCCCTCCTCCTTCTATAATTGGACTTGAATTTAGGTATTCGTAGGCATTGAGAGACATTTCACTTGTGCTGCTTTTTCCGTTCTGGGGTTGATTAAGACCTAGACTATGCCAAATGTTTTCTGAGAGGTCTGTGGGACACGTTCCCTCACTGTACAGGGACTCTCACATCGCCCCAGAATGGCAGCCCCATGTAGCCTTCGATGGTTGGACCCTCCAAAGCACTGCAGAACTGCCCTTTGCTGAAGGCACACCTAGGAGAAAGCAGCAACAGAAAAGCCATGGCCTGACCTCTGCCCAGGATGAATCCCTCACTGCCATACAGCAGTGGAAAGAGGTCTGTATGTCTGCCTGTAAGCTACCTTTTCAGATAGAAAAACAGCCTCATTCTATCGACGAAGAAGTAGAGATGCTCTCACTTTTTTGGCTTGCCAGATTGTCAATGCAAATAGATTAGCCTGAAATGCATTTCTGAAAATGTAGATCCTGTATACAGCGGAAGAAGATCTGACTTTCTAGAACAATGGCGGTCCTATGTACTTCATCTGTTTGTCATCTTCAACAGGTGGTTGTTCGTGTGGGGAAAATAAATGTGTTACCATACTCACCTCCTGAGCAGGAGAACCTCATCCTACGTCACAAATGTTTGACAAATTCTGGCAAAGAATGCAATTCAGGCCTGTCTTCTGTTTGTTTAGCTGCTGTATTCAAACACTGAGGATATTTTGGCTATTAGGGAAAGAGGAAAAATAAGCTTTCTACTCCATTTGGAAGTAGACTGGAATGAAGTGGCAAAATGGAGGTGAAACTCCAGAGGCTGGGTTGAGTTCCGCATCTCTCTGACACTGCAATTCTCTGAACTAATGTTCCTGAAAGTTATCCTTTTTAAAACACTGAGGGAGGAGAGTGGAATTCTGCTTACAGTCTAAGGCTCGTGAGACCAAGACACATGAATTCAGGTATCTGTGTGTGAACCAAAGCGCTCTCTAGGTGACATTGACTGCATTGACTAGTTCTTCGCTGAGTAGCTTGATAGCAGAGCACTTTGTATAAGCATATTAATGTAGGTTTCTCATTATTGAGTAAACTGTGTATGACTGAAAGTGTCATACACTGACACCATGTGAAGACTGTGTCCTACTTTGAGTTTTGGTAATCGGGTGAGGAGTTACCTGTGACTAGGACTGACAAGCCTCAATGCTCTGAAAACAAGTCAGGCCTCTGGAAGTTCCATGATAAAATCCACAGATAAAGTTATTTTCACTTTGATTGTTAGGGGCTGAGATTTCCAGGCTGAACCAGTGTGGAATCTGTCTCTGTCTATCCAGTAAGATGATGTGCAGCAGACCTCCAGTGCAGCAAATTCTGCATCAGGCCTGCTGTGCCTTCCTGTGCCTGAGTGTAGCTCTGTTCTACCTTTGTGAATGTGCACTGTGCTTAAGAAAAGCCAGTCCCAGAACCAAGCAAGATCATACTTGAGCTTTCCCATGCCAAATCTGTCTAGAGCTCATGGATCAGAAGCTGGGGGTTAAGTTAAAGAGCTTACTTTGGCTTTTCCCTTCCAGAGAATCTTACAGCTCAGCTCCAGTCTGAAGAGTTCAAGACCAGACTGGACCCAAGAATAGCTCTGAACCCCTCATTTAGTTGAAAATGCAGGTGCACATTTGTGCATCAGCCTGCGTGCAATGTATGGGTCAGGATGCATGGAAATATGTGTGATGCAAAGGCATTGGACGTAATTGGAATGAAAGCAGAGACTCTGTTGTAAACAAACGTGGTGCTGGAAAGCAGAGCAGAACTGGGATAGGGATCATTTCTAAAAAGAGGATAAAATCTAAAGATGAATCAGTGTCAAGCAGAAGTTCCGTTTTTCTAAGAGACAGAGCCTTATTATTAGTACTAATGGACTCTAATTTTCTAAGAAATATTATGGTCTATCCTGGGAAGTATTATGTATCACTGAGTGTTTTTAGTTAGCTATAAAAATCTTTTCTTGCCTTTTCTTCTCAAACCTTAGTCCATCAGAGTCATACTGTGGATCTCAATAGTTGGCATAAACACCCTAATTCGAGACTGCTTTGTTTGATTAAATCAACAAAGCTTATTTTGTACTGTTGTACCAGACTGTGCAAGATTGGATGAGACTAGAATGAAGCGGAGCAAAGATTTGAGGCATTGCCCAGTATAACAGTCTTTCAATAATTCCCCTTTATGCCTGTCACAACTGCATCCTCTTTTGTAAATAACGAGATTTCAAAGGTGGATTTTTTTATTTTTTTTTTTAATCTAAATTGGGCATAAAAATTTCTCAAAGCTATTCAGGCAGCTCCCTCTGGTGGTGAAGGGATGAACCGACGCGTCGTGCCGAAGGGATGCTGGAGGTGAGGGAGGGATGCTGGTGTGACCTGCAGAAAAATGCTCGCCTGATCTTTTGTCTGAGGCAAGAATTAGACTTCATAGAAGATGCTTGAGTTTTATGACTGAAAAGCTGTATGAATGTAAGTGCTGATGAAAGAAGTGTGAGAAGAGACCAAGCTATTATATAAATAAGTTGGGGAAAAAAGATATTATCTAGAAACATTTTTTTAAAGGGCTCAAAAATTCAGTTATAGGTATTATGACAAAAATACAGGGGAATAATACACTGGTGAAATCAGCTGCAATCCCTTGTTCTTGTCAACCCTTTCTTGAAGTACAATTAGTAAAGAACAGTTTGTTAAAATACATATTCCCCAGGACAGCCACATCAGGCAGGTACCTGGTGTGGTGGGTCTGTGTTCCACTCCTAGCAAGCTACAGACATTAGGTGTATACAGCTAAAGGCTTTCTTTTACTAGCTGGGTCATGATAATTTTATGTAGTACAGAAATTAGGATAAGGGCTTGGCTTTGAAATATGTGTTTCTGTGGTTTGTGTTGTGCAGAATAACGTGTTTGACATTGGCAAGGGTTTCTTCTGAGAGGAAGAATGAGGAAGCCATAGTCTGTGGTCATGCACGGTTTGGTGGTTGGGGGCAGGAGAAGACATCAAATGTCTAATCTCCTGAAATATGTAGCACACGTGGGCTAAAATAGAATTTCTGTAAGACAGTCCCACTCCCTTTCTAAAAGGTTACCTGATACATCCACAGTGTACCCGTATATTTATCAGTGATCATTGTTGCAGGATTTGCTCCCATTCCCTGTCTCTCCTCCCAGGTCCTCTCAAAAGAATTCTGGAGAAAAATTTTGCTTATACTCAAGATGATTTTCAGATAGTGTTCAGCGGAGACCCCTCTTAATGCTACACTATTTTGAACAGGCAGATTGGAGAATTTATTAAGCATCAGTAATTCTCTAGGAATTATCTACTAAGAACTGATTTAACAGAGAGAAGGTTGGCTCTGGTCACACACAGTAGGAGGTCTGAGGAAGAAAAACTCTTTAGGGATCTTAGGCTTTGTTCCCAATCATTTCATTACACAGGGACAGAATAATTTGACTCTTTGCAGCTTCTCCACAATCTTAACAAAATCCTGGGAAGGTCTCCTGAAAACCAGGCCCACACGCATGGGCATTGCCTGCTCCAAAGTGGCCCAGGCCTCCTGCAGACCCTGGTTTCTCTTGCACCAGGTACATCTGCATTAAATGCAAGTCCAGGAAGCATATCTGATAATTCTTTACAAGGCTGGAAGGAGAACAACAAACTTGTCACAGCTGCTCCACCACCTTCTCTAAACCATTCAGGCTCCAGAAGATGAGAAACAAACCAGAAAGGTTAACTGCCTTTCTCAATGAAATGAGGAACCATTTTTTAGGCTGTGGCTGCCTCAGAGTGGACCATTGTGCAACTGTTATTCTGTGCATGGAAGGAATACTGCTTGAAAGCCTCTGCAGACAGCATGGAGAAGGACCATGCTCCACCTCCCCTCCTTGCAAATCCTGCTTGATCCTAATGGGTGGTCCTTGCTCTATGCTTTCGAGCAAGTGGATCCCATCCTCCACCTGAGAGATGGGTGGCTACTCTATTCTAGAATAAAACAAAAAATGTTGTAGTCAGCTCCCTTGTGCAGAACCCAACCTGCTCCTTTAGCTGCTGTGGGAAATACGTAATTGAATGAGACTCTGGTACATCTGGCGTCGCTTGGTGGAAAACAAGAGCTGTGATGTTTGCAGCCTTGACCTCAAACTCCTTTAACTAGCTGCAAGTCATCTCACAGTGCCTTTGACCCATCTTTTTGTCCTGACATCTGAACCAACAGTGATCCATGAAATCAGAGAGAAGCCCCATAACACCTGTATGCAAATTGAATCCAATCCTTTGTTGGCTGGAAACGAAAACCTTCCTCTAAGTCTTTCCTCTCTGGAAAAGATCCTGGCCATGTTTTACACAGGAACAACTGCTGTTTGCTGATTTGTTATGCTTTCCCCTCAAGCGACCAAGCAGTTCCAAACTTACTTGCAAATATATGACTACCAGTGTGTTACAACTGAGCTTTAACATGAGAACAGAAGGAAACTATCCCACTAATGAACAGCACAATTTCCCCAGTCAACAGTCAGCGAAAAGGCAGCGGCCAATTTTTCTTTGTTTGCCATTTTCACATGTTCCTAGTTCTTACTTTACCATGTGTATCATTTCAGTTATAGATATGAAAATGTAAAAAGGGGGAAAGTGGGGTTAACAGCCCTTCCAACTGAACAATGAAGACACTGCTTTTTGTTCTCTTCAGAAACAAAGCATGCTTTTTTCTACTATCCCTGTAATTCCTCCTTTAGCCTAAGGGATGATGCCTGTTCACTATATACAAGAAAACTAATACCCAGCACCTTCTATTGCATGTTTAGTAACCTTTGGCAAACTCTGGCTTTGTAACATGGACCAATCTCCACTGGAATTAAAGACAAGATTAAGAAAAATGTGCATTGCAGAAGTAGCAGTTATTAATCCTCAGTGCTCTAATTAGCACTTAATCTTTCTAATCCTGTAAGCAGATACAAAATCAGGGCTGAAATAGACACAGGCCATAATGTGGAAAGCCCTTCATTAGCAGTGTTAAAAAGATGTACAGGAAAAAATCCACTGCTCTGTTGCTTCACACTTCTCAATTTGTCTCTTGGCACTTGCGACTCAAAGAAAGGAAAAGGATTCACATGCCAAAATCCCCTCCTCTGTTTTAACCCACACTACTAATGTACTGGGTCAAAAATTATGCAGCTGAAAATTCTCCTGTTCATCACCTCTCTATCTTCAATTCTATAGTTAAGCCACAGCTTAAGAAGCTGGCCAATTGTGCCCCTCTATAGTCTCCTTTAATTGGCTCATTTCCATAGGAGAGGCCACCTGCCCTGGGGAGAGGACTGTCAGCTGCTTGCCCTCAGACTAACTGGAGAGGGAGCCAAGTGGCTGGATTGGGTAGAATGAAGAGGTTTTGCCACACACGCCACCTTATTACCCGCCGTAAAAATGAATGGGGATGCACCCCAAGCTGGGGCTTTGTTCACCAAGTGTATCTTCGTAGCCTGACCCAAGCACCTGGGCAGAGCCCTCCAGTGGCAACCCTAGGCCCCCCTTCTCCCTCCCAAGAGCCGCTCCCAAGGTTGCGTAAAGCCATGCTATATTTATGATAATGGTGAATTGTAGATCTCATCTGAAGTACTTGAGAATCCCTCCTTCAAAATCAGTAGTAGCTGGATCCTTTCCAGAGAATCCTTTCGCTCCCTCACACACGCTCTCAAGAGTTACTATGAAAACTGACGAAAGGATCTGGATGAAGAAACTTTTAATGAAATGGATATGTCAGTGAAGTAAAAGTCTCAGCATAAATTCTCACTGGCCACTATTAATAGAAGATGGAATTCTCTTTTGCTGCAATACAATAGACTGTCTCCACAAATAATGTCACTTTCCAACCAGACCCTGGCTGCAACTTGCCCATCTATCTTATTTTAAATAAACTTAGCATAAATTCACTCTGAGCCACAATTAATTTAGATGTATGTCCTAGCCATAAACCTCCAAAACAGTGCTTGCACTTCCTGCACCTTAATGCCCTACTTAAGGACCACAGGAAGTGAGAATATAATCATTATTTTTCCAAAACACGTTGCACTCGAGCCATGAAGCTTCACACTTATTTTAAGTCTATAATTGCATGTTGTTGCTGTGGATACTCTTTTCTTTTATTTTTTTTTCCTCACCCTGCTTGCCTTATAAAATTTGCCACATCAGACCTCAAAACAGGTCCAGGTCCTCTAAGTTTGGCACAAGCGGAGCCTACACTTATGAATAGCCCCACTGGTCTCGGTAGCAGCTGCTGGGTTTTGAGGACTCTTTCAGGTCTTACTACTTGATTTGGTGCTGAACTTTTCTGAAGGTCTGGCCCCAACCATGGAGCTAGAGATTTCTTGAACTTTTAGACGTTATTCATGGGTGTTTCATATTTAATTTCTTGTAATCTCCACCCAGATGTTCAGGTCTTACTCTCCCTCTCCTAGGCCAGTTACTCAGCAATAACATGCTCAAAACAATCACTCATCTGCGATGAAACACAGAAAGCACTGAAGATTTTGCCTGTGACTGCATGAAGCACTCTCTATGCTGCATCACAGATAATGTGCAGGTTGAAAACAGAGCTCAAACCAGCCTTCCAGAGTGGAGTCTCAAAATCACCTTGACTTGTTTTCATGAATGAAAACTGGAGGACACATAAATTGTGGTGGGATGACTTGGTTTCCCACCCAGCCCCTCTTTCACTCCACCGTCCTGAATAGGATGGGAGAGGAAATAAGATGATAAAGCTCATGGGTTGAAATAAGGACAGGGAGATTATTTACAGTTACTATCACGGGGAGAACAGACTCATCTTAGGGAAAATTAATCCGATTTATTGACAATTAAAATAGATTTGGATAGTGAGAAACAAAGACAACATTGAAATAACACCTTTTCCCTGCTCCTTTTTCTTGGCCTCAACTTCACTCCTTAATTTCCAGCTCTCCTACTTCCCCTCTGCCCCCAGCAGTGCAAGGAGGATGGGGATAGGGTGTTACGGTCAGTCCATAACAGCTCCTCTCTGCCGTTTCTTCCTCCTCATACTTCTCCCCTGTTCCAGCATGGGTTGCACCCATGGACTGCAGTCCTTCAGGATAAACCTAATCCAGCATGGGCTCTCCACAGGCCACAGTTCCTTCAGGAAATAGCCATGTGCTCCAGTGCTGAGTCCTCCATAGGCTACAGCATGGATGTCTGCTCTGGCATGGTCCTCTCTGTAGGCTGCAAGGAAATACCTGCTGTACCATGGTCTCACCACAGGCTGCAGTGGAATATCTGCTCCAGCCCCTGGAGAACCTCCGTCCCCTGCTTCTTCTCTCACCTTTCTGCTCATAGGGCTGTTTCCCACATTTTTTCTCCTCGTTCCTCTCTCTACCGTATAGTAGTGAGGAGAAACTCTGCCGTGTCAGTGCACTGCTGATACTGTATGTTTGGGAGACATCTGTCCTGTGATTCCTAGGTTATAAAATTATGGAGGCAGAGAGTGAACAGGAGATTAATCTCGTCTCTCTTTTCTCTTTGTGTCTCTCTAGTCCATGGACTGAACTGTGTTTAAAAGTTATAGAAATATTTATATAGTTATTTAAGTATTTACCTATAGGTATATCTATACATACAATGTTTAAATAACATATTATCTATCTATATTACACCTATAGATATACAGATACTTGTAGATACATATATAAAGCTGACCACTACAAGATCTCACCACTTGGCAAGTGATAGCCTTGGGGACAGAGCAACGGAGTGAATGCCGGGAGTCTTTGTTATAATCTACATGTGCAATTCAGATCAAATCACAAACGGACTTACAGTCACCACAGAGACATAGGTATATCTCTTCATTTACCCGTAGTGGAGACCACTAGCAGTTTAAACGTGAACACAGTGAACTCACAGCAGCCAAATTTACTAGGATTTTTAGCTGTCACAGAGCTACCTGATCTGGCAGCATGACTGATGTTAGTACGCAAGCTAACTAGTTACATCCTTGTTGAGATACTTCAATATTTCAGTGAAATCACACGCAACAACTCTACCGTGAGGGGCCTTGTCTATTTGCATAGACTTTCTATGGTCAAAAGAGTGAGACAGACCCTTCCATAAGGCAATTTACCCTACTTGTTGTATTTATCACAATACTGAAAGAATTACCTTCTATTTGTGCCTTTCGTCATTGCCTACAGGACTTAGCCAATGCATTTCAATTATAAGCTTCATTTTTAGATGGCTGAGGTTAGGTGAGATAATTCCCACCATTTTGTCATGGGAATATGGGCAAATGTGTTATGCAGTGGTTTTCTGTCAACCCCTGAAACAGTTCTGGGACTATTATTATTGCTGTTTCTTTTCTTCAGCTCCTTCATCTCTTAGCTCTTCTCCTTTGAAGTTGCTGGTTGTGCTTGTGTGAAAGCAAAGTGAAAAAGCAGGTATCTTATTTTCCTCTGAGTCCTGTGTAATTGAGGACAGCACTTCTACAGCTAATATTTAAAGGCAATAGGACAGAGAAAACATAGAAAAGAACACTTTGCAATTTTGTTTCTTTGATTAAAAAGTGGTCTCAGAATACTTTGTTGTGCAGGCTCAGTTCTACATCTTATGTGCTAACATTGATTTTGATCCACCGAGCTAATTTTTGTATTGTATAGTTGCTCAAATGCATGCTTCTATCACTTTTTGCTCAAGGCATATACCTTACAGTAAAGGTAGAACTACAGCCCATCAAATTCCTTGCCCCAAAGAGCACTGAGCATCAAGTGGATACAGATCTAAATCTAAAATTTATAGCACCGTGACTATGAAATGGACAAAGTGACAAGTGGGCTGAGGTGTAGGATGGGGAATATACACTTTTGTCTGCTCTTTCCTCACTTCCCACCATATCACATAGGTTGTGGGACTGTTCATTTGATGTGTGATATTTCTTGTATCAGAGCATCTTGACGAAGTATGAAAAATGAATACCCAACCCTTATGGATTAGCTATGCAGTGAGTATGTTTTCAGACCTAATTACTGAATTAGTTAGTACTAGTTTACAATTATCCTTAATAAGTCTGGATTAGGAATGGTTAGTAAAAGTAACTTCTCTGTTTCACAGTTCATCGGCTTGAGATAATTTAGTAACAAAGGCTCATGTTGCAATCAGGGAAAGGACTCCCACTGACTTCAATGGGACCTGGACTGGGACCAAAATTAAGTGCTTGCCATGAGTCTAAATAGCTGACATTGTCACTGACTCATCATGTGAAGCCCTTCAGTACATTGTAGAATCATTTTATTTGGATTTGATTAAACATAAAAGTATTTTGCAAGGCTTTCCAGCTTTGAAAAACAAAGTCATTTACATAAGAGCTAAGCAACCACATAGCTATCCTCTTTTACCCTAGTTAGTAGGCTTAATCCTGAAAATATTTATGCATGCTCTGTGCTCGTGATTAGTCCCCTGGCGTATTTGATTATCTGACATTAGTCATGTATGTGTTTGCAGGAGGAGGTCTGGTGCTGTAACGTTCATTTGTTGTACCCTGCTTTGCTGACAGACTGCAAACTCTGAAGGGCAGAAAATGTAATTGTGGATCATACGTATCAGTATGGGATGCAGAAGACATGCTGTAAAGAAATACTGATCATTAAAAATGTTTTTCTTTACACATATATATATGTTTTAAGAGGAAAATATGCTTCTTTCCTATATTCCAGGTCAATTCACTTAGTCAGCTGCTAAAAATGTGCCTTTTATTGTTAACACCTTTTATCAATCCAATGAACAATAGAAACAGCAACTCTGCTCGAAGACTGGCCACATCTTGCAATAATTTATCAATGCCCGTATTAAAAATAATACACTTACTCCAACTTTCTCAAAATGTCCCAGGGTGAGCAAATGCTTTTGTATTATTATTAGTTTTGACAAACCTGATTGTGTGCTGGCCATTGTTAAAGGGTTCTATCTGCCTCCAAACACAGTGAGAGACAAAGAATTTTTAATGAATTTAATTAAAACTTTATGTGGTTTATGGTGTTCACCTCCAGCTGGTGTGCCATTCTTCTCTGGTGAATGAAGTTTCCTCTAATGCATAATGATGTGTTTTATATGAGGGATGTTTGAACCCCCTTCCTAGTAGCCCTGAGGTAGTTTCCATGGTATGACACAGTGGTGATGTATTTAAAAGCAGGTCTCTTAAACTTAAGTGAATTATGTATATGGTTAAATGCACATGCATGAATGCATAGATACGAATCTTAAAATAAGTTGAAGAATCTTTTCTTTCCCCCAGAAACAGTCCTTGTGGGCTAGCTTTTATGACCCACGCTGCTGAGCATTTGTCTGTACAAATGGCACATTGACATGAAAGGGTCTTGTTATTTAACTGCTTATATTGGGTGTAGGAAGTTGAATAATCTGGTCTCCTTTGGTTAACACACTGAAAACTGACATCTGTACCGGGCACAAGGTCCTGATGTTGATCTGTGCTCCTAGTTCTGCTGTAATAAAAATGAACAATAACATGCAGATAGTTCTGTTCGCAAATGTTTCAGTGCATTTTATGAGACACTGCAATAAGCTGGGTCATTCTCATGGCTGGTTGGAGTTACTGGTGGAATTGTAGTCCTCCGAATCTCTTGTGCTGGTGCGGCTTTCATGCAGGGTCTCTGAAAAGGGCAATGGCCTGTCTTCCTTCCCGGAAAGCTGTATTCAGTTAATATTTCTTCTGTCGAGAAACAAAGTCTTGCTAAAAGAGGTAAGCTGTTGGTTTGTTTTCAGCACTTTTCATAATCTTGAGTCTGGGTGGGGCCAAACTGAAATACAGAGCTGTTTTTTTGTGGTTCTTTGGATGCTGAGATCTCAGTTGTGCAAGAATCTTGAACAAGTTCCCCAGGGAAGGAATGAATGAAGCAAGATGTCTTAGACCAAAGGAACAGGACTTAGGAAGAACTCACATCTCTACAGGGAGTAGTGTGATCCCTGGAGAAGTCTCAGTAATGGAGTCCACAAACTTTCAGTGGTTTTGCAGAAAACGGAAAAACTTAGATGAATGTTGAAAGGCATCTTCATAAATGATTCTTCTTGTTCTAATGGTTGTGAGGAATTGGATAGGAAACTAGTTACAAAATTACCATGTGCCAGCATCACCTTTTATATCATTGACCAACTCACTGAGGTGGGGAGAGCCCTTTATATGGCCTCATTGGAAGGTGACTAAGAGGAGAACTTTCAGTGTATCAGCTGGAAAACCAATAATAAGTGGTTATCTGGACATAAGACCTTTTTCTTGGGGGAAGGATTTCAGTTTTGGAATCCACCTGTGATCTTTAATACAGTTTTCCAAGAATGAGCCAATAGCAGTAACAACAGCAAATCACCATATGTGTTGCTCCCCAACTGATGAAGAAACAAAATGATACAGGAGAGCACCAGTCATAAGCTAAATCAGAAAAAGTCTTTAGAGAAAATACTGAAAAAGATGACATTTGGCACTTGGTGGAATGGCAAAGAGCTGAAGAGGCGCAGGAGCATCATAAGCTAAAGAATAACTCCTGGCAATAGGGATGGGCAAGAAATCAAGATGAATAGAACAAGCAGGCGGATGAATAATAGATTGTAAAGAATGAAGAAATAATGAAGAGGAAGTGGAGGAAGTCCTGAAAACCACAAAGACAGATTTGTATTTTCCTAAGAAATTAAGAGGATGCTCCTGGAGGTGGCAAAGGGAAAGGATGTGGAGCTGACATCCTGCACTGGAATAAGTCTGACCACGGACTAACGAGTCATCTTGTTGCATTGCTTCTGATTCCAGATGCTCTGATTGCAGTCTCCACTGCAGTTTTGCTCTTCAGAGTAAATGAGAAATAAAGTTGGTCTGCTCAGCTGCAGTGTATGCTTCAGAGAAGCTAAGGCAGTCAACACAGAGAGCTCTTGGACTAAATGTACCAGCAGCTGAGCGTCTGGTGATGTTCTGTCTTTGGGGTTCGTTTGTCAGCTGGTAGACTAGATATTGTGCAGTGTAAATCAGAACAACCCTGATTTAGGCTGGGAGTGAAGCTGGAAGTCTCTGAATGCCCATTTTATGCAGCCCGGCATGGGAAGTTTGTCTCTGGAGGTGGGCAGAGCCAGACAGAGGGAAGATCACACATCTATAAGGTCAAAATTTCATCATGCAACATGGGGGCATGCACTTCAGTAAGCAGCATCAGTCAGGACATCAAAGTCTCTATAACTCACATACTGGTAAATCAGTGCTGCTCTTTGCCTCTGGTTAATGTTGTCAAGTGGTCAGGCTTTGAGGCTCCAGTCTATATTCCTCTGGTTGCCAGCTCTGAAACATCGTATTTAACTAGTACCCTTTGTTCCTGGAGTTACTTTTGGCAAGCAGTGTTGGGAACAAGGTAAAAGAAACCTGAGAAGGGCTAAGGCTTAGGACTACAAGGGTTGAGTTTCAGTTGCATATGTCCATGACGCACTGCTAATATTTCATCAGCCTGTGAACGCTGACAGTCTTGACAGTGGACCAGTGAGTCCTTTGCAGGCATAAGCAGAAAGGCAGGGCCATAAGAAAGTGTTGGAGTCCAGGTGTTCGTTGTAGTCGTGCTGTTAAATGCAGAGAGAGAAGAAATCAAGTGGGAAAGAAGTAAAATCACTGAAACCAAAGATTTATTTCCATGGTTTGTAGATACTTTGCACAAAGTGGCTAATTAACAAAGGAGGAAGATGCATGAAAGTCTGATTTATATCAGGTTTTATTGGCACATGAAACTGCCACAGCAACACTGAGGACTGAAGGATCAGCTTAGCTTGAAAAAGGGGAGCTTTTGCAGTTCAGCTGAAGGATAAAGTGCAAGCCAGCCTGCCACAGTCCTTATGCAGAACAAGGGCATTGTATAAATGGTCCTGCTAAGAACATTGTGGTAGGTAGTCAAGGTGCAGCCAAGGTACACATCCAGGGATGTGCCGTAGAAGATACTTGTCCTTCAAGGTACACTTCTAGGTGACCTGAGTGGGAAACTTCTACATGATTTGGGCCAGTGCTGGCTTTTGGAAGCAAATCTGTGCTCATATGTTCATAGTAACTGCTGGCAGGACAATACTGGGAAACAGAAACAGGAAATCTGTGCCGCTCACTCTTTTGCCTATTTTAGAGACTTATTGAAGTACAAAGTGATTTAGTGCTAGGACAGTCTTTAAGAGGGATTTTTACATACTTGTCTGTATATACAAATGTCCATTTCTTTTTCTTTGCTAACTTTAAAAGTGCCTTAGGACTCAGCCCTGCTCTTTAAAGATGAGTTTCTCACACTCTTCTAAGCTTGCTGTCACTGCCACATATATGTTGATGCAGGGCAGGAGCATGTGATGAGTTAAGTGATTTTTGATGCATTATTTCATAGCGGTGCAGTTGAAATATTGCACGATCATTGGAAAAGTTATACATCTGCATGTACATAGACTGACCTCATTTGAGGGTGGATAATTAGTAAGATATGATATAGATATCCTTTAAGTATTCTTGGATTTAAATCACTGATTCTATCAGAATATAAAGAGTATCTTATGAAGATAAAACATAATAATAATAACAGACTTTAAAAAGTAATGGACATTTAAGAAGTCTGCCTGTATTTTTCTTTGTCTCTGGCTTCCAGCCAGATTGTCCGTGTGTGGAATGTCCTTAAAAGCATAGGGAAATTATACCATATTTTCTTCAGAAGAAATGTGAGATTTGGCTCCTGTATCTTCCGTAAATGCTTGAAAATCCCTGGATGAAAGCCCACAGAATCTCTCCTGAGGAGAGATTTGAATGTGGATAATTATGCAGGAAACTATGAGCACTTTTATGTTTTAGCTTCATTTACTATTTAAGTAGAAGTTAAAATGAAATAAAAAGATGTATCATGTCTTATCTTGACATGGTTTTTTTCTTTGTTTTGGAATCCAATATTCACACTGTCTCCAAAGACATAATGAAAAAATTTATGTAGAATTAGTTTAAACCTTTTCTCTAGTATCTTTTTTATTGAAAAATATTTTCTTTGAAAAGCAAAACTTTATACAAAACTTGCCAGTATTGTCAAAATGACACACTTCTCGATGACCTTTGCTAAATCTGCATAAATATTTCTGTCACTTTTGGTTGAGTATTTTTTTTGGTAGTTTGGAAAATAGTATCCTATCTGAGTCCATGTGATTAGCAAAACTCATGAGCACCTCCTTTTCCAAAGGCAAATTTTTCTCTCCTGTACTTACCCATCCATCTGAAGAACAAGGTCTTCAGCTCTGAGCCCTTTGACCCTCTTGGTCATTTCAGTGAGGGGACAGCAGGAGTTACTCAGGCCAGGAAGCTGTGTAGCAGAGGATGTAATTCAGTTGTGGAGGATATAAATCAATTACCTGTGTAGGATATGAGTCAATCACTGTTTGGCAGTTCGACACACTTCTTTGGTCACTTTGCATTGAATGGCACTTGCCACATCCGACTAACCTTCTGTAGGCATGTGTCATGTAGCCAGTGATAGCCATTCCCTTCTTGGACTCCAAGGCAGAAATACTCGCTGAAGCCAATTTACAAAATCCCCGTTGATAAAATTGAGACCAAGGTTTTACTCTAGGGATCTAAATCCCCTGTATAGCTGGGCTGCTTTACAGCGTTTATTTCAGGCTATAAATCACATTTACATTAGCTTTAATGCCCCTCTCCAGTCCCAGTGCTGTATAAAACAGCTTCAGTGTACCTGAAAGTGAGGCCAGAACAATTTGCATCCATTTGAATGATTTGCCCTGAAGTGATAGCCATTTGAACCATAATGCCATAGGAGGAAAATCAGCAACTTCGCTTGAGACCTCCTCCCCCTGCCCACCCCAGCCCCACCATCCCAGTCCCACGTCAGCTTAATTAGGTTCTGCCATAAAAAAATCTAGCCCAGAATTCATTTGTGTTAGAAGTGGTACTGCATGGGAAACGTGGAAAAGCACCGAACCCTATAACTGAAGGAAGCTGTTCGGTATGCTCTGAGCATGCGCCATACAGTAAGAACTGGGTATCAAACAGCTCTTCAGGCTTCCTCCCCATGCACCACTGATTCATCTCAGTGGTCACCATTTACAACATGGATTAATGAGGAAAGGCAACATACGTAAAATTATTAAAGTGCTGATCGTTCTGCAGCCTAAGGCTGGCTCGGGAAATTATGGTCTCTTTGCCTTGCTGCTGGGATCTCCTGCTTTATTGAGGTAGACGTGCATGGGCTTCATATCGTTACTCGGTGGAGTGTTCTGGAGTTGTTATATAAATATGCTCCTTTTGGGTCAGGATTTAAAAAAAAGGAAAGCAGTCTCTCTGATTTGTTGTAATAATGGTGTGCTGTCTGCACTGTGTCATTTTCTTTACCCTTGTAGTGGGATAACATACAATTAGGGACTGATGTCAGCCTGTAAAATTTTGGTGTAAAATTTTGGTCGCACCAAAATACCATACTTCTTAACAAAGCTGGCAGACGTGTCCTTTGGCAGCAGCTGCTTGCCATGTGATTTAAAACTTCCTGTCACTATAATTGATGTGTTTTTATTCTTTCCACTTCCTGAAGCCTGATCAGAATTAAAATTGCTGTTGGAATTTCCTGTCAAAGCAACTCATTTATTCGCCGAGTGCTGCACTGACAGTACTTTGATTGGACATTGCCTTCAGCTATTCTCGGGCAGAGAGATTGCTGTGAATTATGCTCCTTGCCCAGGTTTGACTTCCCTGCATGCCACATCTGCAAATATATACAGATTGTCCATCATGTGGTAACCTTGTCCTAATGCAAACTCCACATGTAAAAAGTTAATGATTTGAATATCAAACTTGGCCACCTGCTGGGGCCCTGGCTTTTGTGTTTATTTAGGAAACCCCACAGAGTTTTTCAGCTGATTGTCTCACCATAACTTTCGTGTCGCCTACCAAAAAGGGCTCTGCTGTATTTCTACGCTAAGGAGAATTTACTCCCTTTTTCAGCTCTGTGACTGTGTTTTGCTGCCATGTGGCAGCCCTCAGCTGTTACTGCAGAGAGTTTGTCCGGTGCTTTGGGATCATTCAGGGTGGAAGATGCTGTATAGATATTAATTGCAGCGTGAGTGCAATGTGGTGGTAATTCTGCCCGTTAAGAGAATAAGACGTTAAATTCACTGATGGATGAATCATTCAGTTGCCCCATTTGTAACTTCGTTTTCCTGTTAGAGTTGCTTAGAGAATTACAGGTTATTTTGGGAAGCTGAATAATGGATAAGTATTGGATTGTTCTGCAGTTATAACTGACACAAAGTCATTGTCACCTCAAAGTAGAATAGATATAATGATACTTACTTAACTGCCTTTGTAAAGTGTTTTGATAACCTAGGTTGAAAGGTACTTACAACCCTACAAAGTATTACTATTATTATTAGGGGCAATATATTATTTTTAAAGTTTTAACCTACATTATGTTGAGGATGTAGTGGGAATCTAAATATTCATGTGCAGTCTCCTTTCCTTGGCCAAATTGGGTGCCAAGTACTCTTCCAATATTTTAAGGAAATGACCGTGACTATTTTGGCTGGTAGTGGTGATACGAGATCATAAGTCTCTGTATGTGATTTGCACTCTACCTGCAGCTAATGGAAACAGCTCCCACCAGGCTCTAGTTGGGGGTGTAAGCTACTGTTGGGTATTTATAAAATCAACTATTTTTCCTACATTAGTAATAAAAAACACCACCACCAACAAAAAAAACCAAAACCAAGTTGGTTTGTTTTTTCAAAATAGTTGCCCTAAGAATATACTTGCCTTATATTCATTATATTTTCTTTGTGGTTGGGAACTTTGACTTTTTACCCAACACAGAGGCAATGCCCATTTCAAGCCTCTGCAGCGCCTGCAGGAATAGAGGAGTGTCCCTGGGCTTTCCCACTGAAGAAGTGAGAATGGGGATGCAGGTGTTTCACAGGGATGGGAGAGTACGGGTACAAAGTAGGAGCTGTGGAAGGGAGTGGGTTACACAGGAACACAGGTTCAGGGATGGACAGTGGGGAAGCAAAGGTATGGCTTTGCTTTGAAGACCAGCACCTATCTCCACCCCGCAGACCAAAGTGTCAGGTCTCATTTGTATTCAGGGTCACTTTGCATTTAGATAAACTTGGTATGTAGGAGAAAAATACTGAAAAACGTGTTTGAAAGAAGATGCCAAAAAGAAAGGTACAAGTCAGTAAGAGAAATGTCCAGCTGCGGTGGGCAGGAGCATTGACAGGACCATGAGGTTTCACTGACCTAGTGATACAGTCAGAAAACTGGAAAATTTGTATTTTACTGAAGGAAAGCAAAAGTAAAATCCTACTTGGAAGAAAAAAATTGGCTCCTACTCTGAGGGTCAGGACAAGCCTAATGACTGCTAATGACTCGTTTTAGTGCAGGATTTAAGGAAGACTCAAGCTATTCAAAGGCTGGTCTTCTGGGCAGGGCTGGATACATGAAACCTCTCACTAAAGGGAGGATTACAGAGGTCCACGTGCATGCAGGCACTCCACTGGCCAGTCCTTAATGGAGGAGGATAAAGCCAGGACCAAGGCAGAGGGAAACATCACATTCAAAGGGTTTCAATAGGTCAGTCAATAGGTCAGCCTACGTGGACACCAGTTTCTATTCGAGAAGCTGTAGAGATGAGGCTGCGCATTGCAATATATTCGACAAAAGATTTTCAAAGCGAGTCTCCAGCTCTGGGCTGGACTCCTGCCTGTGATCCACGGTGAGGGGGGTGCACGGGCAGACTTCTGAAAAGGAGGGGAAAGGACAGTCAAAGTGAGCTCAGTTCTCCTTATGTGGGTTGGGTTGGGTTGGTTTGGGTTTTGTTTTTTTTTCAGGAGGGGGGCCAGAATAAAGAATGAAATATAATAAAAAACACAAACAAATACACTCGCTATGCTGCTGCTTCTTCAGCTGCCACGTCAGCCCAGCTGTAAATGCCCAGTGCAGGAGCAAGCCAAACCAACAGTGCCGAAGGCTCCAGGAAAGACATAATGCTGACACAACAGTAACTGAGTTCCCAACTGATTTCAATCACTAGATAAATATCAGTTTCAACCCTAAATGATATTCTCAAGTAATTGTCCAATGCCCAGTTGGGCTGGAACGGTGTTCCTCTGGAACCAGCTCAGGCCAAGTTTAACTGTTTGGGAGTGCGTGGCCAAGAGCAGACTTATGTGCTGGAGCCTGAAACGCCATTAAACAGGCTGTACTCAAGAGGACTTGTTTAGTCTAATACACCATGGGACTTGTTTGCTACAGTTACAGTATTAAAGCTGTAATTACAGTCAGTGAACCGCAGATGTACTATAGCCATAGGATTTAAACAGGGTGTTATTGCAGTAGAAACCACCCCCAGTAGGTTATAAGTTCAAAGGGTCATTTTTCCTTCTCTGTTTAATCAGATACTCAAGCCTACAGAGTTCTTAGTAATCATCATCAGGTATTTAACATCTCAACCTGTTATATGCAGACCCCTTGGACTGATTTTTGGGTTTTGTTTCTGTTTCAAAAGAAAGAGTGTAGCTTAATGCTCACATGTGACTTCGTAGTCAGTATTTAGTGTGAAGTACAAATGGAATATCGTTTTTATGATGTGGTGGTTAGATACAGGTATGCCACCCTGCTGCAATGCTGAGGTGCAGTACTCAGTAAATAACGATGTAGATGCTTTGTACTTGAGTGGAGATTGTAAATCATAGCAGAAAACATGGGGTTTGATGCAGGAAAGAACAAAAATAATCTCTTTGAGACAGTGCAAGCACAGTGTATTTGGAGATGGTATTAAAATATGCTTTTTTGTAATGTTCAAAGAGATTTGGGGTTTCTGACACTGTCAGTGCCCTTGCATGGTGGCAGTCTGTATGGAAATGGTCTGAACATGAACGCACGCCTTTTGCTAGCAGGTATAGGTGTCAAGTCTTGATTTGAAGTGACTGAGGAAGAATGTCAAAATTCATATTCCTTTTGCTCCCTGTGCTTGACAGACAAAATTTCATATTGAACCTAAAAAAGATGATAGCTGAATATTGACTTTCCATTTTAGCAGTGAGCATACCCTTTTTTTTTTCCCCCGATTAAGCAGGACTGTAATGGTTACCATGTAGGAAAATATAGGTAATATTAAACTGAAATATGTCTGTCTAGGGATCCATTCATTTCCCCAAAATAGCCAGTTTCTATTTATATATGAATGTCTGTATGTTTATATATATTTAAATGCCCCATTTGCTACACTGGTTTTAGCTTCTTGTTAGCATCACTTCTTGTTAGCATGATGTTCTACAGCACAAGGCAGCTGGAAAAGTGAAACATGTGTTCAAGAATTTATGCAGTGTCTTTACTTTCTTTCATTAAGAGAACTAACAATAATAGGCGCATATTATAAGTTAGCAGTGTTAAGCAGTATGTTATAGCCATGTCTGACAGACATGTTGTTTACATTCATATTTTATATTGGTGAAACTGTAGCTTTTTTATCAACATGACATTTTTCAAATGCAATATTTATACCTCTTCTTCCATACAGAGGAAACTTAGTCATCTAAAAACATGCTATGTTTTAAATCCACTTGTCTCCTTTTCAATAAGAAAATATTTCCAATTATTTCCCCAGCAAAATACGTAAGTCAGCATGTTCTGTATTCCAGGCCTTCTATTAATTGACGAGGGGAAAATTTCTCACCTCATGCTAACAATAACCCATCTTATTTTAAAGTGGCTGAAACCTTCTCTGTGGGTATGTACAACCCTCCCTTGTTGCCCGTAGCAGTTTCTTTTCAGCTGTGTGTATCCTCATTTTGTATGTGCTGTCTCTGCCAGTGTCAGTGGGAGTAGTGCATGTCCTGCCATTTTCCCAGAGGAATATCCTTGCCTAAACTGCCTGAACTGTGATCTCTGCAGTCCTCAGAGGCAGCTAAAAATGCAAAATCTTTTCTTACATACCTATACCCCAGGGAGATCATGTGATAATGAGCTTCAAAGCCTAATTACACTTTATGTGAAATGAATATATACGTGCCTTGAAAAGACATCTCTGACACTAAAGTAAATAAATAAACAATTAATTAATCCATCTGAACATCCTGCCCTTAAAGAAACACACCTCGCTTACAGTGCTATCTTATTGTAGTATACAATCAACAATACAATATACAGGAGATATTCGGTAACATAAATGTCAGTCTGTATCAAGTCTGAGATCCATCCTGTGTAGTACTTCTATTTTCAACAACATCCAGAATGAGGTATTTCAGAGGGAGGTTTCAGCATCTCAGAGCAGGCCGAGGTGGATAATTCCTCCTTCTTTTCATCACACTCAGAAAGATCTCTCTTAGTAAATTGAGATTGCTTTAAATCCTGAAGCATAAGGTTTCATTTTTGTTCCCATACTCTTCCTTTTAGCATTAACTATTACAACCCTGGATATTACTACTGTTTCAGTACATGCCTACGCTCTTGTAAGACCATAACCCCAGCAACATCCTGTCATAATGAGCTCCAAGGTCCAATTACACCTTATTTGAAAAGAGTATTTCCTCCTTTCAAGCTTGAATTTGCTGCTGTTCAGTTGCACAGACTATTCTCTTGTTCTTGTACCGTGCAATAGGAATTTCAAACTGCAGCGGAGCAGCTCTGTCTTGTAGACACACCAGTACCTGAAATGTGTCCTCATTGTTAGCTGGCCCTCCAGATGTTAGAAGCTGTTCTCATATTCACCAGTGGATCAAATCCACATAGATAAAAGTAGCAAGAGATGACAACCACCATTTGTAAGGAAACAAGAAGAATGATGATGCCCAGCAGGGAGCGTTCACCAGGTCAGTGGTTAGTTAGGAGAAGGTACTCTCCTAACCTTTTGCTGGGTGCTCGTGGTGAAGACTTCATGGGACGTTGTGCTTACCGCTCTTTGAGCCAGCCCCTTATGAAGACCCCAGCTGCAGCTTGATCACTGAACACAGCCTCTGTCTTGCCCAGCTCACTATGAAGTGCCTTATTTGTGTTAGTTGTGGGGGTTGCCTGTAAAGTCAGGGACATCTCTAGAGAGCAGCAACATAAGACTCAAAGGTGGGATGAGCTGCCTTCAGGAGATGCCTATTTTGGCCTGTTGACCACATGGAGAGCCCAGGTAGCTTGCTTAAACTAGAGTAAATTTAGGTAGGAACAGACACACCGGATGTCAGCAGGCAGCAACTGGGGAGAACACGGCAGTGGTCGTTGGCCCACTGACACCATCACGTGTCACGTGTTGTCTGGCAGGCTCTGCAGCAGGCATCGTGTTTGAAAGATGCTTTGGGAAAGAGAGGGAAGATATCTGTGCAGCTGACTATTTGCTTAGTAATCAATTTCCAGTGGCCAAAGTTTTCTTCCACATTTAGACCATGCAAGTAATGCCAGACAGCTCCCTCATTACTTCCTATTGCATACAATTGCAGGTTGTAGCAACGTTTCTCTTTTGCTGTGCTGACATTTCATCAAGCTTTCAAAAAATACTAGGTCATAAGACAGAAATAACTCCATGCATTTTATACAGTTATTAACATGTAATTCTGAATCTATTTTAGAAGAATATGTTTGTGTGTGTTTGATGACGAGCTGATGTGATAATTAGATTTCTTCTCTACGTTGGCGTGTTTTTTGAAGTCCTAAAGGGGAATTTTGTAACTGTGTGTAATCCAGAATCTCACTCAGTGATTACACAAAAAGTTATCTGAACAAATTGGGTAAAGAAACAATAGAAAGTACAAACAATGCAGAGTGCACATAGCTCCTCATTTTTGTGTGGTTCAGGCAATCCATTAATTAGAGTGGAAAAGGTATAAGCATACAGACAGGTTGGTAGACTGTCAGATTATCCTAAAGGCAGTAAGTAAATAAAATGGACCCATGCAATATTATTATTGCACTTAGAGAAAGAAGAAAGGAAGGAAATCAGTGAGCAGGAACTAGCAAAAAAAAAAAGACAGTGGCTTTGGTGGTTGTACAGCTTTATTGATTGATTGTGTTATACTCTTGGTTCTGCTTTGGAGAGTGATATTTTTGCACATTTTATTCTCTGCAGTACTGAACTAAATGCAAAATCTTCCTTTTAATTGCTCTGCACATCTCATTTTACCAAAAAGTTACACATTTCTTCTGGATATGAAAAAGATATCAATAAATTTATGAAGTTAATTTTTCTCTAGATGTACAAACTGAACACATTTGATCCTTTTCACATTATCACTATTCTTTATAAACCTTCTGTAGTATTTTACCCTGTTTTTTCTGTTGTTAGACCCTCAATCATAAGAGCATTGACTGCATTTTTATGGAGTTCAGCAGTCAGCTCCATTGTGTTGCTCATTTAGACCTATGGGATGTATCTTAATTTTAGAAACAGTGAGATGCAATGTGATTTCAGGAAATGCTTATATGGTCAAATGGTTTTGACACACGTACTTGACATGGGAGAGCTGTTTCTGGCAAGCGTCTCTTCCAGTGGTCTGTACCATCTGACCATTACATTAGGCCTGATAACAATGAAATATAATTCTTTCTGGTGAGAATATGAAGGGAGAAAGGACCCACAGATGTCACTCACACTACTCAATGCTCTACTGAATAATGCATGGCTGCTAGAGTACCATGGAGATGCAGATTACAGAAGAAAAAAGAGAAAGGCAGCACCTCTCCGAGAGGAACCCAGGGTTCTGGACGGCATCCTGCTAGGACTCGGCCAGATTTAGAGACACTTAAACACATGTAATGGGCACTGTGAATTCTACCTTTGTAAATTTAGACTGATTGTAATCGCCATATAAAAGGTGAGTCCTTGTGCATCTGACCCTTACTATTATATTTATAAATGTCTGTTCTCTTAATTGGTGCCATTGGGATGTGGAGAGCCTTATGCCATGCACACTCCCCTGCAGTGCAGGGCTCCGAGAGCCCAGCTCTCAGTAGGTCCCCTTTGCTGGGAAGGAATGCAGGGCTGGGAGAAAGTTGTTTTCTGAGATGAATTGTAGTTGTTTCCAGCCAGAACCTGGACTTATTTTCTGCCAGTAAAATAAAAACAGCTGAATTAGTTTCTGGATATGAATTCCTTTGGCACATTAAAAATCTTAGCTGTCTCAAGCCAACCATTCTTCTGAGCCCATTATGGAGATACACCAGAGGAGAAGGTACAATAGATTGATGCTGTATCCCCCCCAGTTAGTTCTTTGGGAGATAATATTAGCTAAAGTAATTTAGAGCAGCCCTGAGGCTCCTCTAAGCCATGAAACATGCACACCGGTTCCAAGGTTTGGGAAAGAGGGAACGCATAAGGGTGAGTGAAAGGTATAGGAACACGGCTTAGGATCTGAGCCAAAGTTACTGCAGTCAGGGGAAGTCTTTCTGTTGACTTCAAAAGGTTTTGAATCAAGCCCTAAGGACGAAGGAACTGAAGTCTGACTGGTTGAATTATAATACCAAAAGGATTTAGCTTCTTTGACAGGAGTAAATTTCATCCCTCCTTAGATGTGAGATAGAAAGAAGTGTGTGAAATGTGCCAGCTGCCCCAAAGATGCCATTCTCTGAAAACTATCTATCTTACCCGTTTTCCTGTGATACTGTGTATGATCATATATTCTTTTGTACACAGTGAAGTAGTTTCATGAAGCAAGCTCTTGCCCAGTTTTCTGGATAAAAGAGCTCGGTGCTCTATTCATAGGTGCGATTGGTTGAATGTAATCTTTTGTAAACATCGAAAAATCAACTTGAAATTCTGTTGAGAACTTGATAAAAAGAAGTTCAGTTTAGTGCCTCTATAAAGAGTCAGAGTTTTGTGGAGATGGTATTGATTTGTTTTCATATAAACTAAAAATTACAGCTGCACATAAGAGCCAGTTTGACTTTCAGTGACCCCAGGGAATTGCCTCTTTCTCTGTAAAACAAAAACCTGGAAGTCTCTTGCAATCATGTTGTCTCTTTTGTAGACTCTAAGAGTTTGGTTATATTTCTTTACAGGCAAGCAAAAAAGGCAAAATCATGTTAAGTGAATTTATACTAAAGAAATAGGTTATTCATAAAAATGTTTCTATGTAGATATGAACAAAAGTATTTGTAGGATCTGTCTTTTTGTTACTTTTTTTTCTTCTCAATACTATGTCTTTAGTTAGGACGTTTCTTTTAATAGTGTTATAAGTAGTCTGTACATATGCAAAGCTTTAGTTGGGGAATGAAGATATGCTCTTTTGAATTATAGAGGTTAGTGTAGAGCTATGATAAGGAAACAAAGATGTCTGTAGTAGTGAGATACTACAAATAGTTGCATAAAATGAAAGTTACAGATTTGTTTCAAACTATTGCTGTACAGTAATGACTACTGATAGTTGTTTGTGAAACCAATGTTTGTGCTTTAGGAGCTGGGATTCCGGGTTTTTTATTATTTTTGTTTTAAATAGGTTAATTTATTTTAACCTGAAAGAAGAGTTCCCTGTATATGACATTCAGGGATGTTTAAGTATGCAAGTTGTTTTTCTAACAGTAATATTTTTGGAATGTACTGAAACGGTGTATTTTGAAAGGGAAAACATGTTAAACCAATCAGTTACATGAAACTGGATTCTGTGTACTGGGTGCTAACATCAGAAACCTCACACAACACTGGAGCACCAGTTTAGCTGTTTCTTGTGGTCTAACACACAACTTGGCATGTAGGGCATATGCCTTTGAGGTGGACTTTTCATCAGGGTGAATGACATCTCTTTGTAATATACTCCATGCAAAATCAGCAAAATAGCAGTCTTCAGTTTCATCAGTTATATACTTTCCAGGCAAAGTCGTGTATTTGCACAGAGACAAAAAGCTAAAGAACAGAAAAAGTTTAACCACAAACATCTTGATAAGTATACAGACATTCTCCTGTGACTCTGCTGTGCTAAAATGTGGAAGAATCTTGACGACTGAGTTGGTATGAAAGATGACATTTAAACCTCTACCGTTCTATTTTCATTGTTAATACAGTAACAACAGTACTAATACTCTCTGTTTGTGCCTTTAAACTGTTGAGTGTGCTTTGCAATGGTTGGTGTCATTCTCCTAATTCTTTTAACATGGAAACTGCAGTGCTGTAAGTCAAGTCATTTGCCTTGAGTAAGATGAGGTAGTGGCAGAAGCAGGGCTTGCCATCCATGTCCTTCAGTTTCCTTTTTTTTTCCAGCTAGACTATATTGTCTCTGATTGTATTAGCAGAACAGTTAATGATACTGATTTACAGTAATGCGTAGGGGTTTATCTAGGAAACTGCAAGGAAACAGCCAGTAGAGTGTGCTGCTCTCTTATGATGAAATGAAAAAAAAAAAATCATTGGTTGTTGCTTTGCTTAAAACCTCCTGAATATTTTCTCTTTTTATTATTCCTTAATGTAAAATTATTCTTGCCAGGTTACAATTTATATCCCTTTACCATTGCCTCTTCTGGAGTGGCACTCACAAAATCAGCAGGTGAAACGACTTTGAGTCATGTAGAAGACACTGTGAACCCCGAGCCAGAAGTACAGTATAGGAGAGCAATGGAGTCAGATTATCTCATTTTTCTTTCAGCCTGAAGTTCCTATTCTGAGAGTCCCATTCATGAAGGTCCAAAAAAAGTGTTTACGTTCCCCCTTTTCCAGCTGACCTTACCAGTTATCCTCTGACCCTGTGTTATGATCTCAAAACATCTGTGAAACCCTGGCAGCTTCAGTATTTTGGGGAGGGATAGGGAGGGGGAATTGAGGTTGTACAGGATCTTTCATCGCCTTTTGCTTTGGTTATACAGAGATTGCAGTATTTTCATGCCAGAGCTTGCATAAGAATATTTAAAGTAGTTTAATGAATTGTTTCTGAAAGACTCTGTGACACTATTATATTATCCTTTATGGTGTTGTCATAGGGGTTTGTTTTTTGTTTGCTTTTTTACAAATAACTTATTAGAAACAGCATTTCTCCATGTGTCCAAACTTTTCCCTACATGGCACTTTCCCACCAGCTGGGAACTGGGAATGGAGGTGATGAGCGTCCTTTGCAGCTGGTGGGTGCCACTCTTGGCTGGCTGATTAGCTGGCACAACATGCATTGTGACAGCATGAAAAATGTCGTGCGTTGGCAAATGAACCCATGCCTTCTACCACGCATGCTGCTTTTGGGCTAGGAGTTCAAAAGAAAAAAACATGAGTCATGGCTCAGAGTGGATGGGTTTTGCTGTTCACTGTAATTTGAATAAGCCTCTATCTTTAATGCAAAGACTAGGAGAAAAGATTGGAACCGTTCTTAATCTAATTGTAAAAATCAATAAACGGAAAAGGGCCGATATCTTCTCTTCCTACAGTATGATCCACAGTATTCACTTTTCAATTCAGCTTGTCTTCAGACTTTTGTATAACAAGAGAGGATCTTTCCAGAGAGGATCTCTCTAGTTTATTATTTTGGCTTTGTATCAAAAAATGTTGTCATTAAAACAAGCCTGTGCCATTAATACAATCTTAATTATTTAACTAGAAACATGAAATTTTTCTGTATTCATTGGCACCAGAGAAAAGTCATCAGAAGAAATTTTATTTTAATGTTAATGAGTTAAGATTTCTGGAAACGATGGGAAAAGTGACCATGGTTGAAAAGATGGACTCAATAGGTAAAACCGTAAGTGTGTGTGAGATCAAAAGAGAACAGTACTCAAATGTAGACAGCTCTTTGTGGCTTGTATAAACAAGTGCTCGTGTTGTTACTACCTCTGTTGGAGCTGCAGGCATCACAATGATCACAGAAAACGCCACGGAAAAGGGCAGATTTAGCAAATGCCTAAGATGACTGAGGGAAGATCACAGCTTTCTTAATGACATTTGTTTAACTTTTGCAACCATACATTTAGTAGGATAGGAGTGGACTGACTTCAGTCATGATGAGCCTAAATGCATCAGTGCCAGAGCAAAATCAGAGTAAGGGTCCGTGCTCCCTAATGTGGGCACCATTTCCATTAACATATGGGGGAAATATTTCTGGTGTGATTTCCTAAAAATACTCTAGCCATGGCTACACACTCAGAAATTAGGCAAGTCAAGATTTTCCTGTAAGCTCTATAGCAGGGAAAGCAACGCAAAAAGAATAAGAGACTTCTCTAAAATTACACTGGCTACATCTGTGCGATTTGTGGGCATATGGGGCAGGGGCTGAGCTATAAAGCACAGCGCTCTCCCTGACCTGTGCTCCCGCTGTCCATGTTGTGCACCGTGGGACATACCTAGGGCAGCTATGTAACAGGGTTACGGGAGCTCAGGCTTTGCCTCTTCCATGTTCCGGGTCACACACAAGCACACATTGCAGCATGGATCATTCCTGGCCATGTGGCTGCACAGGGAATTTGGGCAGACACAGGAGCTCTTGTCCCACCCTTATCCCCTGCCTACCCTCAGTAATATGTCCTGTAGGCATGCCATGATCCTTGCCAGAGATGGAGTTCACATATCTCTGTTTTGACCCCAGGCTTGCTCTGAGTCTTTGTGACAGCATTTCATTCAAATTTCTGGCCTAGAAGACTAGTCTGATTCTTTCTTCACCCCATTAATGAAACGTGTTTTCCTTTGTTGCCCATCCAAAAAAATCCCCACAACAACAACAAAACCCCCCAAAAACAGATGCATACAAGTACACGCCACTTTTACTGTAATCTGTGGGAGGTGCACAACTGACATAAAGGTGGGATTTCATACTGCTTTCATTTGGGGTACTGTAAGAACTGACTATACAAAGCTTTTGCAGTATTACTATATATACAAGACTTCATTACACTAGAACAAAGCATATAGTGTTCAGGAGCCATAATCAACCGTGCCTAACTTAAAACATTTAAGTTAATTCAAAATTTGAAGGTGCAAAATATACTAGATTGCTAAATGAAGGCAGAATTTAGTACTCTAAGAATGAGTCAGAGAGATCGTCTTCAATCCTGGCATTTTCTGCAGGGAGGAAGAAAATGGAAAGAGAGTGTGCTTTGTGTGCTTGTCCTTTGCCTGCGTGCCTTTGTAATATAATTACTAGGTAAAAATGTAACAGCGTAAGAAAAAACATGGCGTGTCTGAATTCAGTACAGCCCACTGCATACACACATAGGAGCAGAGGCTTCTGTTAAATTCCTGGTGTCCCCGTGCAGCTTGTGAAGTAGGTGCACAATTTTTATTTAGCAGCAAAGTCCAGTACTTCTGGTGCAGTTATATAAAGACCCAGCTTCTGCAATAGATATCAGTATGCTATAGTCGTTTCTGTGTTTCTTTAAAAGTTTGTGAGAACAAATCCTCCTGCAGTACATGCTTTTAATAACACCCACTATCTTTTTTCCTTGGCACTTCAACTTTCCCTTTCATATGACTTGCTCTTGTTTAAAGCAATATATATTTAGTTTGTTGCCAGAGCTATGTTTGAGTAACACTGTCTGGGGTTATAGATGAGCTTCCAGAGGATAATCTGAACATCAGCCTCATTATCCCAGATATTGACACAACAGTCATCTGTCCCAGATAGAGGAAATATGTCGGATGAAGTGCACGGCCCTTACAACAGCTTTACAGTAAGACTAAACAATCTGGAGCAGTCCAAAATTTAGAGAGAGAAGGGCTGTGGCATGCGTATTTTACAAGGAAAAAGGGTCTGGACAGTGATCAGACATTGGGGGCTCTGGTGTTCTATGGTGGAAACTCTGCTCTCTCCCCAGCACGCCGTCGCGTTAACACGGTCAAGGTACAACACACAAGAGAACGTGTGGTTAATTGCGGGTGGCTTTCGGCATCAGTCCAGGAGAACTCCAAACCTGTGTCTCTGTGTGCATAGCAAAACACCTCAACCACTAAGCTCTGTGTGCTGATGTAAACATCTCTCTTATTTATACACGTGTATTTGCATGCTGCCAGTCTATAGGTTTTGTCCATATGAATCCCAGTGTTTGCATGCCAGAGGGACAGTGTGTAAAAAATGCACCCACAAAATTATGTGTATCTAAACCAGGCTATCTCAGGTCTTTGAAACTGTGACATTTGCTGTTACAGAGATGTATTTTATCCTCAGAAATAAGTGCAAAAGTTATGTGACTGCAGTGGGATCTAGGATTTGTAGTAAGAGAACACCTTCTTCGACCCTTAGGAGACTGTAGAATGAACAGTTTTTGAGAATTATATCAAGCTAGGTATAAGCAGATATGTGGCAACTATCTGAAAAGATTTTACCTAGGTTTCCCAGCACAGACAATTTACATTTTAACTAGCATGTGGTTACATTTTTTTTCCCGGTTTAATCATTAAACACTGAAAATCTTAATTTCATCAAATGCAATCAAAGAATTTTGTATAGTAGCAATTAAAAGTATAAAACTAGCATTCGAGCTAGAGCAAATTAAACAGCTGCATTGGAGTATTTTTAGCAGTCATCCCAATCAAAATGCACAAAAGGCTTTTTTTTTTTTTTCTATGGAGTATCTGCCGGGTGTAGCTCTGGTTTCCGTAATTCAACAACCTCACTAAATATACGCACATACTTTGAAAAATTCAGTTACTGATAAGCAAGAAACTGTATTTTTTTCTACAAGGCAACTTGGGTGAAAAAGTTCAGAGGGCTTGTGCTGACTGAGTTGCTTTTGCAGAAGGGGAGCTTCCAGCTGTAGTTGAAGTGTTTAAATAAGGAAACCAAGACCTGCTTTGTTGTTTCTGTTACTTTTACTGTACTTCATGTGTGGCATTGAGTTTTCCATATTGTAAATGCCACACATGAAGCCAGAGGACCTTGTTTCTCATCATTCCTAGCTCCTGCCACGTTGTGGCAGTAGGTCTTTCTATTTATTTTACTTTTTTTACTGAAATGCCCAAGCTTTTGTGTGTAAGTCAGCCAATAGAGTCCTACATAATCAGCTATATAATTAACCAAGTGGTAGTTCTAAGCTTCAAGTACCGACATGTTCCACACCCCTACTCTGTTTAGAGACTGAATGAAGACATTTGGAGGAATTTTAGAAGCCTGTGCATTTCTGAGTTGCACTGTGGGAATTTGCCTGCATCTCTCTGCTCCAGGAGACTTGAGACCTTAGTCTTGTTATGTGATGATACCAAGAAATACAGAGAGAGTCACAAGTTTGGTTTCTGTCCTGACCCTCCTGGAATCTTTTGACCAAATCTTTAAGCGCAGGAAGTAGAGAATATACTCACAAAGGGACAAAGTGGGTCCAAGGCATAAGTAGAGAAAGAAGTTCTGGAGCAGAAAGAAGAAAGGGCTGGGTAGAAAAGGCAGAGATGCACGAGGAGCTCCATCAGTGTATGCGCTCATGGAGAAACCTCTGGCCTGCCTCCAATACAGCCGGGGAATTTGGTGTAACTGTGAGGTGGGTTCACAGCTTCTCTGCAGTCTAAGCAGAAACACGATCACTTGAGTTATCTTGAAACTGCTTTTGACCAACAAAGACCATTTGAGTCATGGTATGTAAAATAGTCATAAAATGACATGGTTGCATATCCAGTTCTCCCCTCAGCTTCTCCATACATTTTTTTCTGCAAAAGAATAAAATAAACAAACACCCTAGGCATCCATTCAGACAGAGATCCTGCTTTGTCTAACAAACACCTGGGGAACCTACATGGGGTTTTTGTGTTGCCAGTCCTGTGCTCAGAGACTGTATTCTCTTCCATTCTTCTTCTAGCTTTTTCCATCTTCCTCTGTTTCACCCTTTGCTCTATCTGTCTTTTGGGCATTCCTGATGTTTTACAGATCATCTCCTGTTAATCAAAGCTCTTCTCCCTTCCCTAGTGATTCAGTTTGTTGTTTCTCCTGAAATGCATTAGCTTAAAGTTAATGAACTTTCACTGGAGCTCTTTCCTGTTACTTGCTGCCGTGAAGCATCAATCAGTATCACAACAGTAAGTGCTAGTTTAGTGTGGATGACATCTTTAGAAGGAGGGATGCAGCTGAGGAGGTGAAGGGAAGTGGCTATTTAGAGCTCAAGTCATCAATTAAATTACTCAGTGATAAAGTCACTGTCTTGTTCTTTAGTGATGTTCATGTCGTTGCTGTGTGGGGAGGTGGTGATGCATCATTGCACTCTGGTGCTTTGTGATGTTGTATCAGCGCTGGGGATATTTTGGGATAGTGCCAATACTCTGCAAGCTTTGCAGGCACGAGATGCTATAATGAACAAGAGAAATAATTACTCAATTACCCCTCCCCTTACACTGGGAGCCGGGACTGGAACTCGGGTTTTGTTTAAGTGCATTTTCCAGAGTGACAGAGGCGGCCTCCTCGCTGCTACCAAAACCGCGTTCTCTGGCTGGCTGGAGAACATGTTTTCATAGGTTGTTATGCCTGCTTCAGGAAGTGACATTATGTTTTTCACTGCATTTTTGAAACCTTTCAACCAATGCTATAAATAACCAAAACTAGTGTTGCTTCTTGTTGTGGGCTACTGCTAGGAAGCTGAGAGCCCTCCAGTCCTCAGCATAGCTGTCTTAATCCCTGGCCTCTGCCTAAAAGTTTACTGTCACTTGAAAGGAAAGGATGAGATGTCATTGTCAGTTCCCCTGAGAAGGTTCTGCAGAGGAAGTGTTTTCTCAGAAGGTCTTTGAAGGCAATAGTGAGTACAGCAGAAGTGGGAAAATATGGACATTCAAAACAGGGAGTAACCATTTGAAGAAGGGAGGGACTCATGAGCCCCCAGTTTACTTCATGAACAGACTTGCCTCACCACACTGTCTGGCATGGTCAGCCTAGAAACGTTAGCAAGGCTGCTCTTACACACCTAGCTAGGACAAAACATCTGTGCGCTGTCAGCCAGTCCTGGCCACAGCGATATACAGGGTACACACCTAAATTCCTGTGATTAAACATTTCTCTTCCCCAAAACTGCTGCCTCTGAGTTTTGTAGACTCATGCTTTGGGGAACTGTAGCATGCACTGAAAGCCATTTTACTATTAACTATTGGCATGAAAATACCATATATACCATATATGGAACACATGATTACAGTGGCATTAATTAAAAATCCTTATCAGTCTACCTTGTTGCCAGTGCCTGAAGAGGTTTCTAAGGGATTTCACCAGCAACACTGTAAATTATTTGTCAATGAATGATGAAAACATTGGGCTGTTTATACTCCAGGGTTACCCTATTAATAAAGGACTGCCTGCCTGCCACCCCCCTTCATTTTTTTTGCCCCCTTCAGAAAGGTGTCTAAGGTGGGGGTCCATTGTGGGAGTTAAGATATCATGTTTATATTTCAAAAGGCAAGCCGAAGCCCTTAAATTTGGTCTCCAGCTGAGAGAAGCACACATTTAGAAATTACAACGTTGGTATTGGCTATCTGGAGCTCGAGGAAGTGGCTGAGAGCTGGCAGTCAATTAAAACTGGGCTGGAGTTCAATATCAGAGTTATGCTGCCTGTTTTTGTAGGATGTGTTTGAATCCCAGGCTATGCTGCAATATGGTTTTGATGTAGAAATATGTAAAAAGGAAATGTAACCCTTAAGAAGCTGTCTGCGTTTTCTGGTACAGACAGGTTGTTCTACATAACTCCAGTTCAAGACCATATTTGGGCTGGAAACTTGCACCCCACATACTGTGGTGCAGATTCTGATCCTATATTGTGTGGTGTAAACATGGGGTAAGGCTGTTAACTTTGCTCCTTTGAGCAAGGAGCTGCGTTACATGAATATTGCAGAGTGACCAAGGGCTGTCTTTCTGTCCCTACACGATGCCGGCTTTGGTGTTAGAGCTGCGCAGTGGCAGAAACAGGAGATTGTGCTTCTGTCCAACAAGGAAAGGATGTAATCCTTGTATTCTAGAAATGAACATGGATGTCTAGTGGTTTGATCCCCAGACTTCCTGGTTATGCTATGGAAGATCTAACTGATCATAGCAAATCTCTGTGCCCAGCATTTTTAAGCAGCTGGTTTATACAGCTGAATTCCCAACTGTTTTTATATAAGGACCCTGACCTTTTATCTTTTTTTTTTTTATCATTTTGGGGTTTTTTCTTACTGCAGCACCTTTCAGTGGTTAGCATGGTCTTTACTTACACAGATTAGGACCCTAAAAGTAACTTGTCCTGTCTGCTCGCTGTGAGTGAGGTGCCCACATCTGTTAGCACTATCGCATTCGGTGTTCACTGGAATATTCTAGCTCTTATCAGACAAAGCAGATCAGATTCGTATTCCAGAGACCTGTTATTTCTTTTTCTTTTTTTCCCCAGTATGGTTTGGGGCTTGTAATAAGAGTGCTTGGGAGCATTTGCAGCACTGTTGGGTATGCATGAAAAATACCACCTCACGGCCCCACGAGTTGGAGAACAAGTTTCAGAAAGGAATATTTGCCCTTAGGTCCTTCCCCAAAGACACTGAAACTAATTAAAAGGCTCCCATTAACTTCAAGAAGCTTTGGAACTGATCCCTGGTGTTTTTGTTTTCGGAGGGCTGACTGTGACCGCGGTTTCCAAGCGGTGGTGCGAGGCGGCAGAGCTCTGATGGCATTCTGAGCAACCGATGCCCCTTGGAACAGTCCACAAATGTGTAAAACAGATTCGCCTGTTTACAAAACCCTTCTCAGATGAAACCATTTAAACTCACTTTAAAAAGAAAGGAAATAATTGTTTCATTTGCTTTAAGGGTTAATTACGCTGGCTAACTAGACTATGCAATAAGGAAAGGATCCAGGGATCTTAGGCCTAGGAGTGAAGTCATGCCCCTTACCAGTAGAGAAAAGAATGGTAATTGCCTGCTGTGAGTACGAACATATTTTGCTGGCTAGCAAAGAAATGGCATTGACAACTGGCAAATCCACTCTGCTGAGGAAAAAATGTATTTTTGAGGCAGGCACACAGCCAGCATTTTCATTCGGGAAGTCTCATAAGTGGAATCAAAACTCTTGTGGAGGTAACATGAAACTGTGCGTTAGAAGGTTGTTTTTTTTAATCCCACATTTAATTCTGTCAACATTTCATGCTGGAATAAGAAAAATATTCCTTAGGTTGGTTTTAGTCAATTCCCCTCATTTCTTTTTTTTTTCCCCTTCAGTTCCTTTCTCCACCCCTCTCCTCAAGATTTCTTTCAGCAACATATTTGTTCAGAAAGCAGTGGACCTCAGGGAAATGGTTATACGGCCTCGTCTCAGATGCACCATGCAAGCAGCACTGCACATTTTGAACTTGGCCCCAATATGGGGATGTGTTGAAGACCAAGGATTCACACAAAAAGGGTGGTCTGGTGGAAAAGTGGCAGATCTGGGGAGCGGCAGCCCATTCAGGGCACCTCTGATGCACCCGTGTCTTCTGCAGCCCTTTCTGCCCTCACACAGCGATGGCAGTTTAGCAATGAAATAAGAATTGTAAATGCACTGTGTGTTAGTGAAATTCACTGGAGACGAAGGGGCAGAGCTGAGGCCTCAGAGATGGGCTGAGTCTTACACAATGCATCTAATAGTAGTAGGCACAGAAATTAATTTGCTTAGTGTATTTATGAATAGAGTCCTAGAGTCATGTCTGTAAATATATTTAGGCCTTATTTAGGTGTAAGATAAGCAGACTTTGTAATCGAATCTCTTCTCGCCTGAAGGTGTCCATACTGGGAGTTGTTCGGTATTGAGATCTTCTGAAAATCTTCTCTACAATGTAGATTTGCACCTAATCTTTTCTAATGTAATTAAGAACTGAGCACTTCTGAAACATTAACCCTCTGCCTTTGTGCTTAAGGATTTATAAAGAGCTGGAATTTTGGCTCATAAATCTACATACAGGCACTTAAACAAATAGCCTGGTTACCCAAAGTGCTGAGCACTCAGCCTTTCTGGTTGATTTTCTAGGGTTTGGCCTAAAAAAGGCCTATAGAGCTAAGCTCCCGTTCTTTCCTTTCCTCCTACACTTTTTAGTGGTTTTAAGTGTGTTCCTCTCTATAGAGCTTCACTTTGTAGTGATTTCTGCTGCATTTGCTGTATATCGCTTGCAAAGTGAATTGCTAAAATATGTTGCATGCAGAGTTTGAAATCGCAGGTATCCTGCAATTGCCAGAACATGATGCCTTTTTTGTAGCAAAAGCTTGGTTTCAGCAAAATTCTGTGACAACCTCATTTTTAGCTAAACCTCTGCTATTCTTTGTGCCTATCCTGGTCTCAGCATGCTTCAATATATAGCTTGTAGTTGGTGTATGCTTTGGGTATTTGTCCATTAGGAATTAGACTAGGGTCACCTTCTTACTTCGTATACGCTGGTGAGCAGCTTTCAGTTAGTTAGCAACTCCTTGCCATCAGACAGAATTTGATCCATAGAAGTGGAAGTTCTCAAGACCATTTCTTTGAACCATTCATTTCTCCAGTCGTTACTCTGTCTTATAACTTGAATACTGCAATAAATGCTCTGTTGTTTAAGATTTAGCTTTGAAAGTCCATTATGTTCAGTCTTCTGATCTTTATTGATGCTGTTTGGTATGGTTCTTTATCAAAAAAAAATTTAACTTAGGGGAAATAAAATAAGTATCTGATGCCATAAATTTTTAACTGAGTATCTTTCTTTCCCCCGTTTTTAAAAGACTTCATAAATGAGCAAACTTGTTGCCAGAAAATTGGTATGTTCAGGCTTTTCTATTTGTTACAAAACAAGTAGCATAACAAAATACAAATGTGCAACAAAAAGTTGTGGAAAAGTGGAAGAGCTTTTGGAAGAGGAGCTACAGAAGGCATTAACATGGCCTTTTTTATGGATGAACTTTAAAAAAGATGTATTTGGAGGCAGGAAATAAATGTTTTGTTTCCTCTAGAAATGATTTGCTTTGTGTTAGAGTTTTCTGTTCTGGCAGTTTTGTGATGGCACTGCAATGGCAAAACAGAGAACAAAATAAAAATTCCTGAAATTCTTAAAAGAGAAAAAAAGTCTCAGATGATTGTTAGTGCCAGCAAGAAAAAAAAAAAAAAGAAAAAAAAAAGGAAGATCTTTTAATAGTCTGTCTGGATTTCCTCTAAACAAAGATAAAAGTAATTTTGGAGGGAACTCTGCTTAGAATGGATTGAGATTTTTTTGCCCTGCATTGTTTTACAGTACTGCCAAAAAATGTAATTGATGGAGGTAAATACTAATGACAAAATATATTTGTCATTAACTCTGGGAAATATTTTTTTATCTTTACAAAAGCATGTATAATAACTCTAATGGAACTGAAAAGTGAGGGGCAGACAGATGTCCTCTATAGAGTCAGGGATACAGTGCACCTGCCTACCATTTTATTTGGCCTGGGTATAAATAGAGGGCTTTGGACCAGGTTGCCATTAATCTCTCATCTTTCGTTATTATTTAGTAATTTAATCCACAAAATACTTTAAGCGGTATATTATGACCCTTTGATTTCTAAATGATTTTCCTCACAGATCTTTTTCTCCGTGTGTGTTTATTACATTCCTGTGCACATGGGAAGTCTGGGCCTGCTAGCAAGGCCAGAGCAAAGTTTTCCAAACAGAAAACAGTTCACCCTCACTTTTGAACTGTAAAGCACATCTAAAGGGAGGCTGGGCCTTTTTAAACATCAGAGGAGAACTGAGCGTGAACAGACTTTGCAGGGCTGAGTCCTTCAGAAGCAGGGCTGGCTTTGTGCCTGAATGCACACACTGAAATTATGAGAGAGGTGTGAAATAGAGCTGTGCTTGTGGTGTGTAAAATAGGCCTCTGAACGGAAATGAAATGTAGAAGGGGGTTCTAGATGTGTTTTCATTATTGTAGGCTCTGGAAGAATTACAGAAAAAAGAATAGCCCTTTACACTCTCTCCCTACTAGATACAGATAACTGCAACTCCAGTGAGAGGACATTGGTCTCGGACTATCAAAAAGGACAAGACAGAGACCTCAGCTACAAACACTGTGAGGGTAGTTGTTTGTTCAGAAATGCATTTAGCATTTTATTAGTAAGTGCTGGCAATAAGAATGTTCAGATAAAAAAATCCCACAGAATCATCTTATGTCCAAAATTCAAACAACCTGTATTTTTAAAGACCCAGTTAACTTCATTTGTAGTTAGTTTTCATAGAATCACAGAATGGTCGAGGCTGGAAGGGACCTCTGGAGGTCATCTCCTCATCATTTTCCTCTATTACCTTTGGGGCTTAAGCGGAGCCATGAAACAAAATTGTGACCAAGCTGCAAAATACTGTTTTGGACCTGGATGAAACCTGAATGGAGACTTGAGAGCAAAAAGATTTTCTTGTGAAATTTCCAGTGTAATTTCAGAAAAAAAGAGATCTTGGAATTAAGTCCTCTAAACTTTGGAGAAACATCTGAACTCTGGGATAGTCACCAAAACAAGCCTTAAAAAAATAAAAGAGTATTAAAATGCAATGAATGTTTATAAAGAGGCAAGACTGACACCTGTGGAGATCAAACATCTCTGCTTAAGAATGGAGCAGTTGGCAGCATGGGTTCAGTCAGGGCTGGGCTGAGGTAGCGCTTTTCCTAAGGTGAACTGTGTGCCCGGTGTCCGCAATCTTTTAAGTTTTCCATTCTGCTGAAGGATCACTCCAAAAAAGTCTCAATATTCACTGTTTAGAGTGTTAGAAATGTCTAGCTGGTGAATTTTATCATTTACATCAATGGAAATAGTGATTTTGTTATCAATTTCCATTCCCCTTTACTCAAGTCTTTCCCAAAATAGGTTACTTTGGTGTCATTCCTTCCAGAAGTCAGCTGGTACAATATGCATGATGGCTGTGTAGTTTCACCCCTCAGTCTGACCTCTTGTGATCTACGGCCATGGCTTCTTCTCCTCACGTATGTGGGTGGCTCTCAGAGCCACCTACCCCAAAAATCACAGTTCCTACCACCCAAAGCACTTCATAGATACACCTTAACTTTTGTAGAGAAAGCTTGCTTCTAAAAATAAAAGGCTAATTCAAGATCTTGTCCTTTTTCTGAGACAACCAACCCATGTGTCAGCTACTGGAAACACCTGTCCCTTAGGCTTGGAGAGAGAGAGAGACTCGGCTCTTCACCCCATTTCATTGCAGTCCTCTACTGGAAATAGGTTATGGACCACTTTAATAATTGCTTTCTTTTGTTTGTTTGTTTTTAGTTAATAGGAAAAAACAGAAACATTCAAAACCAAGTTCAAAGGGAACTTGGTCATCTCTATTTCCCCATTCAGGAGAAAGGGGGTAAAAATCTGTTTTGAGTTTAGCTATCAATCTAGAAGTAAATTGAATTAAATAGGAAAATGTTTGAAAGCCGAGTTGTATTTCATTCCAACTGCATCACTGATTTAAATGGGGTGGTGGAAGGGGGAAAGGGCTTAAATATTCAGCATTTTTATGATTAAGTATCCCTTGTGCCCCTACCACACCTCCTCTGAAAACAAAACACAAAGCATGTTTGGAACAGCTTGTTACTGCTACGCCTCAAGGCCCTGATGCCTGTTGTATTGAAGCTCAGCCCAAAGGAAGGTGAAGTGCTGAGCTGCACCAGCGCATGTTAGCGCTGCCTGTTTGAATGTCCACGTGTATGCTTGCTCATGCACATTAGACATTGTACAAACATGTCACAAGAGCCAGAACCCATGCTTTATATATGTTACAGTGCACTTCCAAGGCAAATGAAGGAAAAGAAAAAAACGTTTCCTGAATTAAAAAGCGTGCTAGAGGAAGAAAATGCTGTTTGAATGATCAGTGGGCAGGAGGAGAATAACGCTATTTAGAGTTTTCCAAGGGCAGGGAAAGAAAGCAGGTCTGGCCTTTAATTCTGAATTCCTTGAGCAGGACAGGGAGGGAAGCGTATCTCTGGTATTTTTTTCATGTGAGGATTTTGTACTCTACAAGTGGTCTGTGTCACTAATTTGTGTAGAATATTCTTTGGTCCTTACAGCGTTAGGCAGGCTCAGCAGGGTGACTGATATCCCAGTTGAAATGAGAAAAACAACATGCATAGAGATGAAGGCTGCTATTCACCAACACATGACAAAAGGAAACAGTATGAATAAGCATGTTCATATTCAGCATACCCAGGAAGTCTGGCAGTAGCAGCAAAGATGCCATCATCCTGGTGTAGTCTTCAGGCAGTGGTACTGGTTCAAAACCCAGCAGATCTCACTCACGTTCCTGGTGCTAAAGACCTCGATTTGGCCACTTACACAGCCTCTTGTCATCTCTGACAGTTGGGCTAGGCCTTTCTGTTGTTATGAGGGTTCACAGTTTGAGCTTCTGTTCAACGCTGAATGCCTTGGTGCTCCGTATTGCCTGACTGTTGACTTGCAGTCTGGCATAACTGTGAGAAACTCAGTTGGGTGGGAACACAGCAAGACACTGATTTGAGCTCAAATCGCACCTCCACAAGCAGGACGGATGTAACTGGTTGAAGTCCCATGAAGCCAGGAACGTGAGCAGACATCCAGACATGGCTAAATAGGAAAGGGTCAACACATCCGTAACTGGGGATTTGTGAAGTGGGAAATGATGAACAGACAGGACAGGCAAAGCATTAGGCCAAAAGCTGAGGCACTTGTATGAAGGTCCAGGCAGAAGGTAACAGAGGGAGCCTCTGAGTACGGCTGCAGCAAACACTACGGGAGGAAGCTGGGGTGGTAGTAATATTTATGTGCCGTTGATAAAGCTTATCTCAATATTTGTAAGGAGCTCTGGAGTGCACTATCTGCTAGATTAACCTGCACTGATTTTGCCTCCATTTAAACAGGAAGGCATGTATTTTTAACATTAATTCTGCTGCATATTTAAATGAGACATGCTTTACAATGTAATTAAGAAACCCTTCTTTTCGCACAATTGTCAGCTCGCACTTTTCCCACTTTGCTAATGCCTTCAATGCACAAAAGCCATGAAGAAAATCTTTCCGTGACATGATGGCATTACCATCTCTTTTCAAGTGGGAGGACTGTACTCCTACACAGCAGATTTTCCCTGTGTTGTGGTATTCATGCAGCAAAGAGCTGTACTTCTGAAGGGTTTCTTGTTTAAGCTCTTTCATGCTTCTTGCCTTGGAGACTTCTTTTAGACTTGTAGCCAAGAGGAGGTCAGGAAGTGCTCCATGCTGCAGCTTCTTTTTCTGTATATGTTTCTATGTGGTTCTCCACAGATCCATGGAACACATTCCCTTCCATCTCTCTCCCTTTCAGACTAGTTTATGTTTCATTATTTGCAGATGGAAAAATGACAACTTGACAAACAGGGGAGGATCTTTTTATTTAAATCGTCGTCTTCTTTCAGGCTCCCATGTAATCTAATGGGGTGATACTGAGAATGCAAAAACTGATTGGATTTTATTTGCCCAGTGCATGAAAAATGAACTTCCGTGCACATTTCCATGTGAGGTTATTTTTAGCTGTCATTCTGCTGATGGAATTTGCTCGTCTTCGTGACTTTCTGATTTGACCAAACTAACGATGCATTTACTGATGCCTTTACTGCCTTTGATTTTAGGGGGCTGAGTTTGGCTTTATAAAGTCTGTATTTTCATGGCTTTTGTACTTCTTTTTTCATTGCTAAGCACATAGAGTAGCAACCAGGGATAAATGAAATCTTGAAAAAGCCACTAGGAATTCAGCAGCCCGAACCATCCCATCTAAATCGAGACATGCAAGCTCCATTCCCTGGTTTTGTTTATTCTTTTCCTACCATGATTTACAGCCAAAACACATTAGCTGTGCTCGCTCCTCATATCTCAATCACAAAACCAGGAAAGACTTTCTTTAACTGAACAGCACTGTTAAGCCCTCGTCTAACAGTTTCAGATTCATTTAGCTATGAGCACAAAGTTAATCAAGTTTCACAAATATCTGAGTGTGATCTCAGTCATGTTAGTAAGAGCTCTGAAAAGTGGTGAAGTTTGAGGACAACGTCCTGTATGCTGTTTGTGCCAAGCTGCTTCTCTTGTGTTTCTTTCCCTGCTATTACATGTCAGTGCTGTAGCGGAAAGCACTGAGAGCATGAGGCTGTCAGCCAGAACTGATTCAAAATCTTTCAGCAGCAAAACCGAGTGGTGGGGAAGGATGGAACAGGCTCAGGGAAGAGCCTGCCTCAGAGTGGAGTGATCAGCTCAGGGAACCGAAGATGGGCACCAGCTGGCATTGCCTGACCATCAGTCCTCCATCTTCCACCTTTGCTGGGCTGCCCATGTGAGAGGGCAGTGCTTCCACTTTCCTCCCCGTGAGTGCAGGTGCCTTCCCACCCAACTGGCTGATCTTCTTGTGCCTAAAGCCAGCCTATCCTGTAATGCTGCAACCAGGAGCAGCAAGGCTATAGCTGCGTCACAGCAGCAGGGTTGGCAGAGCTGAGCTCAGGGGGTAGTAATTAAAGAGGACATCCTTCTGCCTTTCCACACTACTGGCCCGCGAGCACAGTGGATGGCCCGACCACTGCTTTCACTGTTTCATTTTTCATTTGTGTCCACAGTAAGAGATGTAGTACAACCAGAGATCTCTTTTCCAGCATCCCAGTTTTCTAGCATAGCAACTGAGCTTTGAAGTGACTGGTGTTTGTGAAAGCAAGCATTTACTTCATAGCAGCATATATTGTCATCAGTCTGTACTAAGAGCCAGGAACAACCCCCTAAACTTTCCTTTATACTATGTTATGGCAATTGGTGTTTTTTCAGAAACTGACGTCATGGAATCAAAAACATAATTCTTCTTTTTTGTCTGTGTTTTGCTCTGAATCATGATTGTTACTGCAGTATAACAGAGTTCTGCTGTTATCTTCCACCTTCTCCCTCCAAAAATCAACCCATAAAAGACCTGTCTGGATTTTAGTCACCTGGTTATAGTTAGTTTCTTATTTTAAAATAGCTTTCAAAATAGATCAGACATTACACCGTTAAAAACAATTTTCCCTGTAGGTATTGAATATCAGACAGGGCTTGTAGTAATAACTGATAGGTATCTAGAATAATCTTCAGTATGGACTGAGACTATAAAGATCTGTCAATCACTGCATTTAACTTTAAACACAGATGATTTGAATTCGTGTTAGCAGCATGAGGAAGTCAAAAAGATGGAATAGTGCTGTCGGAGAAAAGATGATAGGATTACCTCTGCTGTTAGCCTTTCCTGCTACTTGTTTGAGATACTAAATCAAGGTGAAGTTTATGAAAAAGGCTACAACTGGGGTTTCTTACTCTTCGTTCCTGCTGGGATTTTCCTATTATAAATCTGCTGTCAGAAATAAGTGCTTTACTTGTGGCTTAATTTTATGCAGGCACAAACACCTTGGCTCAACACATTTTGCCAGAGACAGTCTTGACTGTCTTAATGCAACAGAGTCCTCATTAACAGGGGCCTGTGAAAAAGAAAAATGCACACATGCTCTTTTGTCGTTGGTCATTCATGAGCAGTCCGATGAAAACTGAAATAAAACATAAATCCTGAGGTGGTGTGGAGCTGGTGTGGAGACATAAGTGCTTGAATCACACAGCTTATGTGAATTATCCATCTTGAAGAACATTACACTCCACCTTTTGAATGAAGTTTCATTAATGTGGTGGAAAGCTCACAGTTTCTATTTATTCTGCTGTGGCTGCTGAATTTAGCACAGCCCCCAGTGCTCACCCCCAAAGCAAACACCTCTGTTGTGGTGATTTTTCCTTTTTTACCCAACTCTATAACAGTACAGTCTACTAAGACAATGCTTTCTGAGAGGCTCGTCAGACTTGCTTGGGCAGTTCTTTCTCCATGCGAGTGCCATCAAGACAGATCAGTAGTATTTTGCCGGCTTCATAATGCATTTGTCCCATTCGTTTGGAGTTCCGCATGCAAAAATAAAAAGTCAGGGTCAGGCCTCAAAAGTGATAAATGCCCATTTGGGTATTTCCTCCTAATTTTGTCACTGTCTGGTGTACTGGGTTGTGTTTCAAATGTGCACCGAATAGATTTGTCACTGGTGTCTTTTACGTTATTCTCAGGACATGGATGTGAAATTTGCATTCAGACACTCAGTACTGGAAGTATGACTTTAAGTTTGTCCCATCTAAAAGAAAAGATTAACCTGAAATGATAGGAGAGGCAATCTCAGATCACAGGAAAAGAGAACTTGCCAATACTGTGATGAAAGACATCCTTATCCCCAACCCAGGGTGTGCTTCTGTGTTGCTTTAATATCAGATTTTAAAATCCTCACTCAACTAAGACTGCATCACTTAAGTAATGACAGCATTAGACTCAGGCTCATTCAGGGCTGTAAAATTTGAAAATTCAAGTATAATTTTGTTCCAGGTTGAAAGAAGACTCCAGTGTACTGAAGTACTGAACCTTAAGTAAAATTTTGCCTTAATTTCTAGTCTGGTCACTCAACGCATGTATGTTTTAACAAAAACAAAATCTTTTCATTTGGGTTTACTTCATCTCATATTTTAAAATACTCTAAAAGAAAAAAAAAAAAAAGAAAGAAGTAATTTTTAATGGAAAGCTCCATAAAAGCCATTCAGAAAATGTGAAAACAAGCCATTTTGATATTGCCGGAACGGTCTTTTCATCTTGCTTTTTTTAATCTCCCCCTGTTCCACAAAGAAAATGGCACCATTTTGCAAAAGACTAAGATTTTAGGGAGCTGCGCCTTTTTGACAGAATATGGCTCCAATGTTGCTGGCTTTTGTGATCGGCTCCTGATGGAGTAGTCAACTGATGAAATATAATGTGCTTTGAATTATCTGAGCAAAACGCTTCGCTTGCGGTAAATTCATTGGCATGTATGCACGTTGTGTTTCCTCAGATCAGGCTGACAACCTCATTGCTGGCTGGCTTGTGGCATCCCAAGTTAACACATGTAAACTTCGCAGCTGTGGGCTGTGTTACAACCGAAAGGACGTAGGGGCTGAAGCCAGCAACTTCTTTCTTTTGTTTTCTTCTAAAAAAAACAGTCTATGCAGAGATGCCTTTACAAGTGAAGGACTGTGAGGTAGCATAACCCAGTGTATTTTATCTCCGTTTTCATGTGGTTCTCCTGACTTAACACCCCCACCTATAGCCGAGAGCTCCCGAAAGCTGGCTGAAGAGGGGGTCTTCACAGTGTTTTGGGAGAAAAGGGAGGATTTTGATTTACAGGCAGCCTGCTATATGGCACTTCAAAGCATTCATTTTCCAAAGTGCGACAGATATAAAGTAGCCACAGAAATTATTTTCCTGATGAGTCTGAACTGTGAAGTGGGAAAAGGGAAGCATATTCCAGTGAGTGGTTGTGGTACAGTTTAATTTTCCCATGTACCCCAACTGCAGATGCACCCTGCCTGTTTAGATCAGCTACTGAAGTCTGTTGAGCTTAAGCACAGAGAAATATACCTGATCTGCCGAGCTACAGTGGATAAGCTGGATTTTAACCATAGCAATTGGGAACTTGGGGGCAGGGGCTGGTTGGTTTTGTTGTTGTTTTTTTTTTAATTAGTGTCTTACAACCCAAGTTCTCAGAAAAACCTTGAAGTGTTCATCTGAGAATCCAAATCAGAGGGTATTTCTGTGTCAAACAGGTATCTGCAGGTGGGTATGGCTCTCGGCATGCACAAACCCCCGATTGCACTTAGGGGATTTTTGCTATCTGCTGCAGGAAGACCGATGCCAGGGAGGCTGGAGAGGGGCCAGGAGGAAGGAAGAGGCCTTCCTGGGGCTGTGGGAGACTTTGAAGCGTGACCCTGAGCAGAACCGGGGTGGGAGCGGAGGCGAGGGGCAGTCAGGGTAGGCAGCGGGGTGCTGGGGCTGCGGCTGCAGGAGGGGAAGGCAAGGGGTCAGGGAGGTGGGCGTACAGGCAGGGAGGCTGCCAGCAGCAGGGACAGCAGCGCCGGGAGCTGGGGGCTCACCAGACAGGTTGCAACAAGCAGTTGGAGGAAACAGGGCCGTGTTTTTTAACAGCTGGTTTGACATAATGAAGGCTGAGCAGCCTCCAAAGCAACCCTGATCATGTGCCCCGGGGGAAGCAGTGGCTGAAGCATCAGGCTAGGAGTCAGGAGCCCAGGGTTTTATTCCATCATCTGCAGCTATTTCAGGAGTGACTTTGGGCACGCAGCTGATGTGTTTGAGCCGTGGTTTCCCCACCACCAAAAGGTGTTGCTCCCCTTGATACCCCTGAAACAGATGCTAGAAGCGGAAGCCTCTCCCAGTGCAGTAGGACAAAACCACTGAAATTAAAATATGGCAAGTTCAAAACTGTCAGAGGGAATTCCTTTTTCATATACTCTGATGTAAATTGGGGCTAGCACCAGTGACTAACGTGAACTGGCGTCAGTGGGAAACAGAATTAAGTGGGGTCTGTTCAGTGCCTATAAAAGTAATAAGCACACACTCATCGAGGCCTGACCCAGCTATTCTTCTGTAGTTTAATTTTTTAATAAAACAATTTTTTTGCTTGCCTTTTTTAAGACAAATGTTGAAATGAGCCTTTGCTCATGTAAAATGCATTTGCCATATGACTAATGGTTATTTTTAAAGCGCTGAGCAAAGTGTATGCATGTGTGTGTCAGGGAGACAAAGAGAGGCAGTCTCTGTGTATTTGCTGTGGTAATTGTTTATGAATATAGTTGTTTTTTCCAATTATCCTTTCCAATTATAATACATCAGCAGTCTTGTCTCATTTCTCTCAGTTGAGTTTTGCGTGTAAATGTAGAGATTTATGCTTTCAGATATTTCAGTTACAAAAGTATATGCTACATCTTAAGCACTGATTTTTATTCATGAAATGCCATAGAACAGAGAGAGGGAAGTTTGTGGGAAAGATGGAGTTAAACCATTGTCATGCAAACAACTATGTGGCCATATGGCTAATTTCAGGGCCTTGGACTGAAATATTATTTTATATCCAAAAAATAAAGGAGAAAGTCTAAAAGGCCAGAACTCATGCTAATGCCTGCAGGACAAGCTAAGCCCAGAGTCAGGGCTGGAGAATTTGACCTAAACCATATAGTGTGGCTTCACAGATGGAGACACAGTATGGAAGTGGAGAACTAATTTCTTCCACGATAGCAAGATTTTGTAATCTTGCTCAAACAAAAGCACTCTGGAAAATGGGAGAGGTGGCCTGTGGAGTACAGAGTCATTTGCACTGGGAATAAGTGAGTCTACAAGTGAGTCCTAGCCCTATATGTCAGCAGTAAAAATCCCACAGACTTTATGTGGTTTACATTGTACTTAAGGTTTTAAGTACCTAGTACCCAGCTGAGGCAATGGTCTTCTGTGACTGACCTCCAAATCAGGCACTGAGCAAACGCCAGATACATCATAGAATTATAGATTCATACAGTAGTTTGGGTTGGAAGGGACCTTTAAAAGTCATCTAGTCCACCCCCCCTGCAATCAGCAGGGACATCTTCAACTAGATCAGGTTGCTCAGAGCCCCGTCCAACCTGACCGTGAATGTTGCCAGGGATGGGGCATCTACCACCTCTCTGGGCAACCTGTTCCAGTGTTTCACCACCCTCACTGTAAAAAATTTCCTCCTTATATCTAGTCTAAATCTACCCTCTTCCAGTTTAGAGCCATTACCCCTTGTGCTATCGCAACAGGCCCTGCTAAAAAGTTTGTTCCCACCTTTCTTATAAGCCCCCTTTAAATATTGAAAGGCTGCAATAAGGTCTCTCTGGAGTTTTCTCTTCTCCAGGCTGAACAACCCCAACTCCCTCAGCCTGTCCTCACAGGAGAGGTGCTGCAGCCCTCTGATCATTTTTGTGGCCCTCCTCTGCACCCGCTCCAACAGGTCCATGTCTTTCCTGTGCTGAGGGCCCCAGAGCTGGATGCAGTACTCCAGGTGGGGTCTCACCAGAGCAGAGTAGAGGGGCAGAATCACCTCGACCTGCTGGCCACGCTGCTTTTGATGCAGCCCTGGATACAACTGGCCTTCTGGGCTGTGAGCGCACATTGTCGGCTCATGTCCAGCTTTTCATCCACCAGTACCCGCAAGTCCTTCTCGGCAGGGCTGCTCTCAATTCCTTCATCCCCCAGCCTGTATTGATCCTGGGGGTTGCCCGCATCATCTGTGTGCGTGTGTGTGTGTTTAATATGAAAGCAGCTTTTGTTTTACAATTGCTGCTAGTGCCATAGGTCATGGGGACTGGTTTTCATTAACATACTTAGGCTTTTGTGATTTAACACTATTACGTGATCTGAGTGTTTGAAAATGACCCGAGCAGGACCAATCCACAAAGTCTGCCACGTGTCTCAGTGCCCTTTGCCAGGGCAGGACTCGTTTCACACTGCTGGCATGATTTCTTCCAGCAGCACAGCAGGAAGAAATCCTTACAGGTTTCAGAGGTTGTGAAAACCTGACTGCTTTAGCAATCCCTTCTTCATCCACAGAAAGGAAGGGTCTCCATCACTTTCTTCTTCAAGGATAACACCATCACAGCTATACTGTAGCAGGATATTTAAAATTTATGCTATTTGGTTTCGGAGCTAGAGGTCTGCAGATGCTGCTGTAAGGCTTCTGTTGTTTGACCATTATTTCATGTTGTCATTTTTATTTGAAGGCCCAACCATGGCCAAGAAAAGGAAACTTCTGTACTTCTCTTTTTATGTTACATCTTCCAACTGGAATACTTTCAAGCACAATAGAATTGAACATGAGCTTTGGGGAGGGAGCAAGAGGAGAAAAGGGAATCAGCGAGAGAAGAGATGATGACTACAGTGGGGTACTGTGCAGTTTAGTTCTCTGGGGACTGAAAAATGCTTTCAACCAGTGTGATGTTGCAACAGTCCAAAAGAGGAGAGAAAAATCCATGTCTGGTCTAGACCGACCAGAAACTAAAAACAAGGGACACTTTGAATTCTGAGACTCTCACCACAACTGAAAACTGTGTTCAGGCCAAGTAACTGGAAAATCAGTTTCTTGGGTTAGAGAAATGCTTCCCTGAAGAATCAGAAGCAGCTTTCCATTTTAATTGGTAAAGAAATGACTATATTCTGAAGCATTGATTCTAACACTTGAACTGGTGCAAAGGTTCGTAATCAGGGCTGTGAAGAGATTTGGTTAGTTTCACATGGAGCTCAGTGAAATGCTGCAGTAAACCAATTTTTCTATGACATTTTCTTGCCATTTGGCTGTGATAGTCTATCATTTGTTGCAAAATGGAAAAATGAGATCTGTCTTCATAATGTACCAAAAAGAAGTCTGACTGCAAACACAAGTCAGGAAGAGGCATAGGGACTGGAGCTGAGTGGTGAAACCCTAGATCAGGAGAAGGTTATGAGAAATCATATACCAGGAGACCTGAGAATCCCCCAACCAGGAGTAATTGAATGTGGTAATTGTTAAGGAGACCTTTAAAAAGAAATGTTGAGTAAAAATTACTTACATGGTGCTTGTTTTAAGAGGGAAGTGTAGTAAATTTCAGGACAAATTTTTAAGTGGCAATAGTACAGGCACAGCCTATGCTGTAGGCAAAATAAATTTTCTGAACTAAATGACTCCTTTCAGTCAGTCAGGCTACAGTGTTTGTTTTCGGGGTGAAATATGTATTTCCTTCATTGCGCTGGTACAAGGATGGCTGAAGCCTGAGAGGAGGTCTCTAGGGATCTGGTCGTAATGCCTGGCAATACCACCTGCTACTTACCGCATGAGGGGCGAACTTCGCAGAGATTTGCACTGCAGAACAAGGGGTGGAATCAGAAAACCTTTCTTGTGGCAGGGATATGTAAGTTGTGTTTCATTTTGCAAGAAACAAGAAAACTTGGGGGTTTTCTCTTAGTCCCACACTTTTAAAACTGGTGTATTGTTACCAGTCTCCTCGCTGTGGAAGATGTTAGGCTAAATATGTTAATTCCAGGGAAAAGTGCCCTGCAATCTTCTGGATTAAAGTGATATATGTGTGAGACATTATGTTATTTTATGATTAAATTTTAAAACAGTATTTTCTTCAAAAAGATTCAGTCAATATACTTGAGTCTGGTAAAAGTAATATAATTCATCCAGCCTGTATTTTATCAATATTTGAAGCCTGTCTTTTACAAAAGAGCAGCATAGCACTTCAAGATAACAAAAAGTCAAGGGAGTTTGACGATGCTAGGCAGTCTCTTCTTGTAGTGCTCTGATTTGTTTGTGCTCTTGGAGAACTGCACTCAAAGAATATGCAGACAGACTGTTTTTTTTTCAGATGATTAAAAAACTCACAGATGGAAAGTGAAGGAAGAATGTCACATGCCTCTGTTCAGGTCTTTTAGGTGCTGTGGCCACATGATAGTTCCTGATTCGTTCATCCAATTTTATGCTTTATTTTCCTTATGTTCTCTTTTTGTCTGACTGCCATTAGAAAGCACAACTTCTCTGTACTAGTTCGTAAGGACAAGATGATGTGTTGGGAATGTGCCATATCAGGGATGGGGAACTCCAGGAGGATGACCTGGAACTTTTTAATGTTTGCAATGCACATTTAAGTATCCAGGAAGGGGGCAGAGATACCTTGCGTGCATATGATTCTTGCATGCAAATATGCTTGCAAGCTCAGACTCACATGAAATTCTCATCTGAAATTTGTTGCCTGTTGCACAGAGCTTAGGCCAAGATCTGTTCACCTATGTTTTTTCAGTATTCAACAGTGAGTACTCTTCCTTGCTTTGGCTAACTGAAATACATTTTAGGAGGCAGCTGCCTGTTGCCAAGAAGAGCCTGCATGCAAGAATATTTCCATCTGGGATGACTAACATGTGCCCAATGCACGTCCAGTCTCACATCCCACTCTGCAAACAAAATCCACTGATGAATTAATTTTCTTCTTGCTTCAAAGGGCAGTCAAAAGATGAAAGTGAAAAACTGGACATATTTCAAAAAATTACATTATATGAAAAATAGGTCATTCAGCCAGATTGCAAATCAGAGATTTTCAAAAATGTGAAATGTCAAGCAGTCCTATTTGAAAAAGTATGTGTTTCCTTGCTTGTTGCATATTTTGTTAGCGATGGAAAGAACGTATTGTAAAAGGAAATATAATGTTTTAACTCCGTCTCAGGATAATGCCAACAATATTCAACTTGTTTGATTCAGGCTTATGGCGATGTAAACATGATGCATTTGTCCTTGCTCAGTTTGTAATTCTTTCATAACAGAAACAGCAAAATTAATTTGAACAGTTGTAAATATAAAAGTGATGCAACAATTTCTGGTATTTCACAGTTGCAAATATCAAGTCTGCTTCTCGTGAAGACACTTGATTTTATCGAATGTGTCATATGCATGGCTGATCCTTCTCATGCACTGAAGGAATGTCGATGTTGATATAAAACCCCATATAATAACCCTCTGGCTTCTCATATATCAGTGACTCAGGCAATAAAATAGATAATTGTGATGCTAATTAAATTGCTATTTTAAAGATCTGTCTTTAAGAAAGGGATTGTTTGTACCTACCCAGAATTAAAAACAGAGCTGTCAGTCTAATTCAGTATAACTGTCAATACTTAAAACAATAGACAGAAGCTGCAACTTCTTAGCTAGTCTCAGAGGTGCAGGTCTGAGGAGGTGTAAATCCTCCACCCAAGATGAATGCACAACATGCTGCCTGCCGTTTAACTGGTGGTACAAATATTAGCAGAGCAAAGGCCTATAATTGCATAAATCCTAAAAAAAAAAAAAATAGGTGTTTAGTAAACTATTTGAGCAGTACCAGTGCTAACTGCCTAAAACTGGCAACCCAAAACTCAAACAACAAAGAAAATGTTGACCCAAGCAAAACAGTATTCATCTCAAGAATTAAAACCCTAAGCCAGTGTCATGTGCACTTCTCTCAGATGTAATTACATATTGTATTCTAGTTTATCCTGAATGTGCCCAGTATGTTTTTCCATGCTGTAAAACTAAATAGTGATTTAAAACCCTGGAAAGTCCAAGTAGGTAATAAATAGTCCAGGTCTGTAGAAATGTGGCATCTGACTTTCATCCAGCTCAGCACATCTGGGCATTTCTTCTGCAGGTGCCAGGGGTTAGCCATGTGTGTAGAGGGCTTCCCCCTCCATTTACTGCAACTGCAAAGTGGTGATCTGTCCTTGTGGAGGCCAAGGCAAAGGCCAGGCATAGAGAAGGCTCATTGGAACTAGTAGTTGGGCAACATTCGAAAATTAGTACTTTACACGCAGATTAAACAAAACCAGGTTTGTAGGGAGAGGTCATAGTTTTTTATTAGAGCAACTTCTATAGTTGGAAAAAACAGGCAAGCTTTTAGACAGACAAGCCCACTTCTGGTCTGGAACAGAAACAGGAGTGTTCAAAGCTAACTACAAGCTGAGAACAATTGCTTTTCTTTTACTTCATCATGTTAAACAAAGCACTGTTAGGACTGATTGGCCACCTCCTAGAGCCTGGAAAGTCATCAAGCTCTGAGTTAAGAAGAAATGGTCCAGCTATGTCAGTCTATATTAACCCCACGAAAGGCTCCACCAGCTTCAGCAGACAAACATCTTTAACCTAATCATTTAATGATCATTTCCATTGACAAATTGTTTATTTATACTAAAAGGCACGATGGCCTTAAGTGGGCAGGACTCTAGGCTGAAACTCTGAAGTCAGCCCTCTGTTCTGCACTCAGCTGCTGGTCTACTGAGTGATCTACAATGAGTGGGTCTATCTGTCAGCTTCTGTGTGGTAATGGGCATAATAAAACTGGCCTCCTCACAAAGTCCTTTGAGATCTACAAAGAAGTGTTACACAGCAGCTATACGCTTCATTAGTAGCTCTTTTTCATGTGGTTCCTTTAATAGACATTTGGGTTCTGATTTAGATCTTCTGAACAGGGTGTAACACTACTGGTTCTGGTAGCAGCTCTGTGTTTGCTGAATAGGACTATAAGGCTCCTACTTCTGCTATGTAAGCAGTTAAAAAGTTATATCTCTAAACTTCCCGATGTCAAATACGCTCTTAAATAGCGAAAGGCTATTTGTGTTCAGGAACTACAGAACTAACTTCGTCTCCCTGGACAATTACTGCAATGGGACATTTAATCTGAGTAGGCACGTCTAGAAACAAATAACCAAGTAGACACTCACAGATTCTCCAATAAATGGATAATAAATTTTTGACACTTAAGTAAAACACAGGAAAATGCATGCCAGCGCATTTCACATTATTCTGTAATGCAGGTGGATGTGCACAGTCAAATGTACAAATGCATAGCCATAATTAGGCACAATGGCAAATGAATGTACTAGGAACATATGTGAGTATGCATATGTTGCCATTAAATAGTGCATAATATCCCAAAAAACTACGGCAAGTAAACATTCAAGTTGCAAAGCCAAGCAACATTGGATATTCCAGAATGCAGGTTTCCTGGGCATCCTTAATTAGCCCTTTTGAATATTTATGATGATACCTTTTTAATTACATGATAATGTGTAGGGTTTGGGTTTTTTTTTTCCTTAACAGATCCTTGTTTCAACCAGTCAATGAGAAGGCAGTTTTTTAACCCTTCTGGTTTTTATCTTTCTCCATTTGGTGCTCTGGCCTCAGACCTCACATTAATGCACATGGTCCAAGTGTTACTCTGAACACAGAAAATATTATTCCCCTTCCAAGCTTTTGTTTCTCTGGTGTTCCCATCACAGCATCTTAATATGCCCCAGATCCTGATGGATGTATCTCTGCAACACATCTGTGCAGGGTGAGAATACTGTTATCTTCACAATATTCTTGCCATTATGCAAAAGCACCAAAGCACAGGGCGAGAAAGGTCGGGATGATGACTTTCAGCAAAAGCTGAGTGAGAGATGTGGGAGCTTTCGCAGGCGTAGCATTTCCCTAGCACTTTCTCCACTCAAAGCACAGGCCCAGTTGACTTCAGCTCTCAGCACTTCTGCATTTCAGGCCCCAGGTGTCTTTTGTTGAGCACCCAGAAAATGAGGCCAAGCACTCAAGAGGGAGGAAATTCCAGAATGATGTCATCATGCCTACATGTGGGGAGGGGGAAGGAGCTGATCGTGCCCAGGCAATCCAAATTCTGGCATTTGCTAACATTTTAGCATTTGGCTCACAACCATATCGTTCTTTTAGCTGAGTTTCTCTGTGTATGTGTGTACATTTCTCTGTAAATAAATAAGGACATCTGAACTGTGTCTAACCTGCTAAAAACTCTTGCACTGCCTTCCCAGTAAAACTAATTTATTGATGTGTGTCCCCTTGGAAAAAGGCATAGCATGCGTTGTAATAACCTTCACTTATTTTTCCTGCTGTAATTAAATCTAGGGAAATCTAGGGAAACTTGGTTTTGATTGTTCCCAGAAGAGGAAGGAAGGGAAGTAAAGAAGATGTACCTTAAAAGGTGCTGAAGTATCAGTGCAGCCCCTTGCTCCAGCTGTGCCTCAGCCATTCATTCCTTCGCTGCTTTAGAAGCAGGAAAGGGCTATAGGCAAGCAATCAATTTGATGCCCAGAATCATAGGGATTAAGGACTTCTAGGGGACAGGGAAAAATTTGTGTCACTTCAGTCTGAAAACTTGCTACTAAATCTGAAGTTCTACATTTACTACATCATCCCGTCCCTATCCATTAGCAAATTACAAGAGAAGCATTAGAAACCATAGTGTGCTGCCTTAAAAATCCCAAGATTTTTAATTAAATATTGGTTTATTTTTGGTTTGCTTCCTGCAAGTTTTCTTCAACCCTTCCCCTTCTGAAACTTCCCTGCACAGGCAGACAGGTTGGAAACAGGTTAAAAATGGAAGCTGAAATCCATATGTAAACAGCTGGCTCCAAGAGCTATTGCTCTAGGGAATGAAAACTTGTAATGCAAGACTCACAAAACTCTTGTGGGAGTTGGCTTCATTAGGTATCCACCATAAGTGTGTCTGCATGCATATATCTGTACACCGTTGCGATGCTATCTGTGTGTGCTTGTGTACCTGAGGTTAGCAGAGTCTTCGCTCCCTGCTGTGCCGGTCACTCCTCTCTCACACTTCTCATCTGTTCTTTGAAACTGGGAGTGCCGCTCTCTTTCATACATCCCCATCTCCGCTAGCGCCACAGGCTGATGGCCAAAGGATCTTTTTTTTACCTTTCCTATGTGTGTACAGCAGGTGAGCTTTTCTCACTGACTGTCTGCTGACTCTGTCGGATGTTATCTAACTCTCAGCCAGCGGACAGAACAATGTGTTTACCCTGCTGAACTGAAACACCCTGCCTGGCTCTCCAAAAGCTCTTCCCTATAGCCCGTCTATATAGAGTACCGAGGGAAAGGTAATTGCCGAGTGAGGCATCGAATGGAGTCATCATGAGCACCCTACCTTTACTCCACTGAGGCTGTTTCCTCTCAGGGTCTGAAAAATTCCTGATAAAGGAATGGCATTCATTGGTTCTGCTTTTAGTTCTGGAAATGCCTCCCCATCTATGCTGGATTCCTCCTCTATTCCCAGCCTGGTGAGCACATGGTTATCCCTCCTCCCTGATGGCTGGGGCGCTGAGTTTACCCTCTTCTCCTCACTGCAGTCGCTAGTGGTAGGGGGAGCAATGTCAGATCTTATGCCAAGTTTTCCTCTTTTTCCCAAGAGGGAAAAGTGCATCTGTCCATGCTGAGACACTTCCTTATGGTACGTGGCTAAGCCATGCTCTCCAGCCAAGAAGTCAGCTAGCAACATGCCCTCTGTGGGCTTCTGGGGGGAGAAGTCCTAGGGTAGGCAACATGGTGGGAATAGTATGGTGCCTATTACATTATTGAAAACAAAATACAGCTGCATGTTACTGTTGGCTGAATGCAACCTGTCAGCACCAACATCTCCCCAAGAAGCCAGGACTGATTGCAGCCAGCCTTCGCAGGAGAAGGTGCCAGTAGCTGAGCAGTTGGAGAAGTGTGACATGTTGCCCCCTGCCCCAGGCCGCGTTAACGTGGCTGTGTTAGAGCAGGGAACGTGCTGGAGAAGTGCCATGTCGCAAGGAGCCATGTGGTGACAGGCAGATTGCTCAGAAAGCCCCAAAGGAACTGCAGCGGTTTTGCTGATGGCTGAATGCCCCATGGCTGGGACAACATGCATTCTCTCATGCGATGGACCAACACAGGGCACCAGTGGTGCTTGCTATGCTTTGACGGTACATCAGGCTCCAGAATCACTCCAGAATAATTTCTCCACAGCCCACAGATTTGCTCATCCTAATTGTTAATTACTGTAACTCACTCTTTTTAGACCAGCTCTGTTTTCAGTCTTCGTAGTTCACTGAATCTAGAAGGCTGTACGTCCCTATCCTCTGACGAGTGTGAGTGGGTTGGGTGCCAGCCCTGGGCACTGGAGAATGAATCACATTGCTGTAGCTGGGAAAAAGTAATGAGGGTTAGGTAGGCTTTGGGCCATTTTGGTGCATCACTCTCTTTCCAGCTCTGCTGTATTATGTTTTGGTCTGGACAATCAGAACCCTTGTAACTTCAAACAGACATCAAGGAAAGGACTGAATGGTTTGCCCTCCTTAATAAAATGAGAACATTGGGGAGAGAGGGGAAGGAAGAGAAGCATTTGCATAGGTCAGGAAAGGTCATTGAAACATCTGGCAGTAGTAACTGACATGTGTCAAATTTTAGTGTTCATTAAATTCGTATTAATGCAAGAATGGTTCTTAAGCTCCAAATGCCACTTTTGGTTGCTGTGTTCCCCCAGCTGATGGTGATGACTTTTTAGAACTGTACCATGCTTGTTTGCTTGCTAGTGGCGTCTGACCTGAGGTCAGATTTCTATTTAACCCCTTCCTGTAGGTCAAAAGACAAATTAATCTGGTGAGAATTGAATTGGAAATGAGGTGTCTGGATAGCAGGTGTCCCAACCGTGGAATAGCTGCCAGGCTGAAACATGTTTGCATCTGTTCTTATGCCATCCAAGAAGTCATCTCCAAGGTCAGGGAGATATTCAGCTGACATCTGAGATGGGAAGTTGCCACAGGGATCACAAGGGGCAGGTGTCCTATGTTAGCGTATTATCTTGCAGTCTTGGGGGGAAATGTCTGAGAGTCACTCTGACTATAAATGTAGATGTTTCCATTTATTGTGTACTTTGCTTTACCTGTGTTTACTACCAGTTTGTAACTGTAAAGAAGATACACAATTTCCATCCCCCTTAAAGACAAGAATCTCACAAATCTTTTTCTTCCTTTTTTTTAGAGGATGAAGATGATGAAGAGATGGTGGAGCCAAAAGCACAGGATGACTTGGAGACAGAAAATCAAGACCAGAAGCAGGAAGTGAAAGAAGGTACTTTAAAAAATGAAAAGGATTTTGTTACAGCTTTAAAGGACTGAATCCTGCAAGTAGTTGTTCTCATAGGTAGTTTCTATTATTGAGAACACTGTGAAATCGAAACAGTCACCAGTTCTATTGATTCAGAACCACATGAGTGACATAAAAGCAGTAAATTGTATCCCAGCGACCCAGCTGGTAACTCTGAGAAGCTTGTGAAAGGCACAAGATTTCAGCTGTTTAGAAAAAGCAACATGTCCTCATAATTTGGGAACGAAGCAGAGATTCTTGGATTCCAGGACTGGTGCTTACTTGTCCTCTGGCTCAAATAGCCTGCTTACCTGAAAGATTTAAAACACGAATGCCAGGCATTCCAGCACCTCCATAAAGTTGGTTGGTCTTCAGAGGTACTTAAAGCCCGTAACTGTCTGCCTGCTTGAGAGGGGCAAACTTGACCTAGTGGCGGTCAGGAATCCCCCAGCAGAAAACCATTTCACTGGAAAATGTTGACTGTCAAAATAAAAAACTTTTGTAGGAGCTGCCCCCAGGGAACTTAAGGTCACAGCTGAAGCCAGGCGGGTCCAGCCCTTCTATCCATTTCTCTGGATTGAGACACTCTCCAAGGTTACAAGAGACAAAAATTCAGGTTACTGCTTCTTTCTGGTGCAGACAAGAGACACGTGTTGAAGTGGTGCATTATCTTGTGAAAACAAGATAAGACACGTGTCGAAGTGGTGCGCTGGATGCGGTAGATATGCTGGGTGTCTCATTCACTTCTCTTGGACTCATTGTAGCTTTTGTAATTAGAAAAGGGATGTAAAATTTGGTCTTCCTCACCTGGGAATTTACTAGAGTATTGGCTGTTCTGGTGTGTCATCTTGAACAGTCAATGCTCACCCCTGTGTGGAGTCGGGGAAAAGGGCTGAAATATCAGCAGCTCCAGTACGTGAGGAAGTTTCTTCTCCAGCATTTCTTAGCTCTGTATTTCCAGGACTGTTCACAACGCTGTTTACCTTCTTGAAAGGTAACTTACTTTCTCAGGTAGGGCCTAAGTCACTTTGTGCTATGGTGATCATCGTCAGGATGATTCTGTGACCTTTGTTTTTCACAAGATAATCTCACTATTGGAAAAATATGGAGGCGTTTTACAGAGAAGCCCATGAAATTGTTAACTGTGAATACAGCAATGGATGCTCCTTTCTCATACAGGGGAGCCTGGCATGATTTGCATCAGCATCCAGTAAACCTGAGTCTGGTGTATAGTGCCAACGTTTGCTGTCCTCACACAACAAAGTGAGTTGCAGTACCAGCCATGCTCTTTTGCTTATAAATTGATCTTTCTTCCCTCTTAACAGCATCACAGAAATCACCCATGCCATAAATCCTGCAGTGTGCATTCCTCATTAGGTCCTTGTAGAAAAACGGAGAGGAGAAGTTACTCCTCCCACTCCTCATCCTTCTGCTTCTCCCACTGCCCCCATGGGCAGAAGGGAGCAGTGGGAGCAGCAGGAACAGGAGTCACACAAGAGTCTGCAAAGGCAGAACTGAAGACATGAGCAAGAAATATGACAACACAGAAAAACTTACTTCTACCTAAAACTTACCCTTCCTCCCAAAACTGTGGGGTCAGCTCACATATAGGCTCTAGCAGTCACTGGACCTAACCCAGTGTCTCTTTTACTGTGTCATCAGTATGATGGCAAGAAGCCATAAAACCCAATATCACTGCACCCAGTGTGTAAGCACTGTCCTGAGTTGCTGAATGTCCCTCTAGTATTCAGCTCACAGCTGATCCCACCCCCATTTATTTCCACATGAAAGTAATGCTGGTGCTTATACCTGGGGAGAAAGCACAAACTCCAGTATGAAGAGAAGAAGAAAAAAAACGAAATACATTCCTGAACTGATTTATTTCACTTTTTCATGGGCTTTCAAGTTAGCCTTTTATGTACTTTGCTGACCAAGCACCACTGCCAACATCTTTTATTTCTTTGTTGTGTTTTAGTCTTGGAGCAGTGCTCCCCTTCCCTGCCTAGCAGACCCCCCAGGAACGGCAGGTCAACTGGGCTAGTTTAGCACTAGTCTCAGACACACAAACTGCAGGCTGTAAAAGCAAGGCACAGCTTGTTTTAGCAGAACCGGCTTTGTGAGGTGCTAGCACTTGACTGGGTTCAAGGAAGGCGAAAACATGCTCATTGCCTGATAAAAAGTGAACTTGACCTGCAGTGCATGTTGTGATGGATAAAATAGTGTAGTGTTGGTGACTGGCATTAAATGCTGTGAATCAAATGAAGCAGTCGTCCCCAAATTGGCAGGGAACGGAGTCCCATTTTTTAGCGTTTGGTGTTGTTCTCTCCCTGTTGGCTTTAGCCCTTTCGCCAACAAAATCCCGTTTTCCTCTCTGTTGTAATCACCCTTCTCATGTTCTGAGCAACATTCAGAGTTTGAAGCCATCGTTTGTGTTTCATGGAAGTGATTAAAACCATGTTACAAGTCAAACAGGAGTTTAGAAGAACATTTCCTGTTGGTGCTGCACTCTGTGTGCCTACTCAGAATTAATAGCTTTTCTGCAAATTAGCACATAATGGGTTAAAAGCATGTTTATGTTGGCATTAAGTACTCTGGCTTCTTTTTCTCTGCAAGGCAAGACAATATTTTGCAAACTTTTTAAAGAATCTCTAATAGATATTATAGTGGCGCCATTCACACTGCTATATAGTAGTTAAGGCTGTGTCAGCACTTCCATTATGAATCCTGTTTTTCAGGGATTTATAACCCAGCCGTAAAAATTTGCTCTGGGCTGAAATTTGGTTTCAGCCTAGGGAGCACATTTTTTAACAGATTAAAAAAAATCAGCATGGCCTTTTCTGAGTTATAGGAGTGTAAGAAAGAAAACCATAGGAGAGAGAAGTGTGGAGAGAGAAAGGCAGACAATTTTTTCATGAATATAACTCAAAAATAGGTCAGGATGAAAAATAAAGCTTGGATCTAGTCTGTTCAGTCTCCCCCTCCCTGAGCCAACAGGACAGGAGTGCTCTATTTTTATAATGGTATTTTAAGAGGAAATGTGATTTTTTTTTTCTCTGTGGTTTATAGGTAGTCTAATTTAATTCCACAGACATTTATTGCATGCTTAATTTCCTTGTCTTCCCCCCTCACACCCCAGAGTTGCTCTGCAGGATTTGGTGGGATTATTCAGCAGTCATGGCTGTTTGCAGGGTCTGACCGTAGTTCTGGACCTGTCTCAGCATCACCGTAAGGCACACAGTGCACCTGCAGTAGGGCAGCCTGCCTGGCACACCACCTCTTGTGGCACTTCAATGCCACGGAGGTGCTAAGGGCAGAGGAGCAGCTTGAGCCCCCCAGAGTGTTTCTGGAGTGGGAGATGAAGACCCATCTTGTTGGCCATTTGAAGCATATGAAGCCTTGGGACCCCCCTGTGTTTCTTCCATGGAGTTGCCTGTTGTCACTCTTGTCTCAGGTGCATGGTCTCCCCATCATTCTTGGAAGAGCCGAGTATGGGATACCTGCTGGTGAACTGGGCTGGGCTCTGCCTCTTCCCAGCCTCTCCTGACCATGTAACCAAGACATGTGGCATCAAGTGGGTTGGGGCTTTCCACCACCAGAGAGCTCTGGAGCTCCACCTAAGGCGCCTCTTTGTGTCAGTAGAAACCACATGAACAGCGGGACGGGCTGGGTCTTGAAACTGGGCCTCAACCTTCGTTTATCTGAAGCTGTGGATAAATCCACAGAAACTTGCATGAAAGGCTGTGATGAGGGAGGCTGGGATCTGCAGCTTCAAAGACCCCTCTCTCGCCCTAGCCCTGTGCATGGGGCTTGGGTGTCCACGCAGCAGGCTGAGGTGGGGGAGATGCTTGAGCTCCTGACAGCTCAGGCATCAAGTATTGGAGGAGCCAGACAGGTTGTGATGGGGTTCCTAATAGCCTGCAACGTCACGGTTTCACTGCCATGGACACCACAGCAAGCCCAGGTGTGCTGACCCATGCTCAGGCGTGCTCAGGGATGATGCTCAGCATGGCCCCTGAGGAAGGACGATCAATGGAAACAGCCCTGCCTGGCACAGATTTGAATTTAAGGCTCTGGACCCTGCTACGCCAGAACCAAAAAATCCCTAAATGCACCTCAAAATCTCCCTTTATATGTTCAGCAATTATGCCATGCAGGATCTTGTGTTTTAAACCCAACACAACCAAGATCGGAAATATATCAGACCATGATATGGCACATATCGAACCAGGATATGGCATATATCATGCCTGGCATGAAAGCGAGAAGCACAAGAGAAAACAGAGGGTCGCAGGCTACCAGCTGGCAAGGACTAAAAGCGGCTGAAAGCTGCTTAGCACCTTGCGGTTCTCACACTGTACATTTCTACTGTCCTCAGTTGTCAGCATATCGAAAGTTTACATGGGTTTAAATATACACTGAAAGAAATAATAGAACTCTTAAAAGGGTTTTACTAATCTCCTTCTGTCTCTCGTTATATCTCTGGGATCATAATAAGGCTGCTTCCTGCTTTACTGTTTTTATTAGTTCACCCTTTCTTTCATTCTCTTACTCATTTTGTTCTTTTTTTTTTCTTTTTTTTGGCCTTTAGCAGACTTCATTTCTCTTGTCAGATTTTTGCAATTGCTGCAGTTCCAGGAGAATATTTTTATATTCTATTATACTTATTTAAATGTGGGTCTTTTTTCTGTTGTTTTGGGTTTTTTTTAATATCTTTTTGGCTCCCTTGGGAGAAGACTCGAATCCTGGTGTTTAAATATTTGTGAATTTGATCCTGCACTGTTATCACAACTATTTATATTTACTACAAACCTGCTTCTGCCAGATAAGAACAAGTCTGCAGCATTTTTTAATCTTTGTTCCTAAAGATCCAAGGAAATGTTTTAATATGAACTATTTTTTTCTGTTTTGTCCAAAGAAATTTGTGGACAAAGGACCCGATGTGAAATATGGTATTTCTGAAGATCATGTTAAAGCACGTGAAATAACAAAATACTCTTATTTTTCATAAATAAGTGTTGCATAAATCAGTTGTTTTCATTGAACATTTGTCATGTTCAATTTTTGTTACATATCCTAGACCTTTTTGTTCATGCACAGTGCACAATGTCTTTCCTTATGGATATACCTCGCATTTTCTTCCCCTACCATGTCCTCCATGCATATATAACTACACAGTGTTTTAATTTTAAATGTAAATTCCATTTTATTTTGTACAGTATTATACATTAACATGAGTACAGGACTTCCTCGATACATGTTGTTCACCTCATAACCCCAGAGCCACCCGGACAGCACTCTGCTTGTGGGTAACAATCCCACCAAGTGGGTCCGTGGACAGACGGGATGCCCAGTGGCCCTGTTCGGCAGAACTTGGTGGCTGCACCATGTGTCCTCCTGCCGTGAACTGTGTGGGACCACAGGTGGGTTCAGCTCCTCTGGGTGAGAAGCAGAGCACAGGCACAACAGTTCATTACGAAGCCGCGGTATAGAACAAGAGCAAAGTATGTGTCTTTCTTTGCAGGAGCTTTCATTGCACTCCAGGCAATAAGCGCGTAACTTTTAGCACTGGTAAACTAAGCATTGCACTAGGCTTTGTTAGACAGGGAAGGTTAGGTGTGGTTTGTTTGGTTTTTGCGCCAGGGAGAGCAGATACTTGAAGGCAAATGCTGTATTCTTACAGGGAATTTCTGAAGATACTGTCACATCACATAGGTCTCTGTGACAAAACAAAACAAAAAACACTTTGATCAGCTACTTACATTTCTCAGAGTTTTCCTTGAAGAGAGCCTGTGTCTCTTGAAAGCTGAGATCAAAGTAACTGTAAGCTCCCAGATAGGAAGAAAAATTGCAGAAAATTACACAGATTCTTTTTATTTTATTCGACGTAATGGACAGACAGGGAGAAGGAACAAGGGGAAAATGGAAGTGGCTCTGAAAGATAAATGGTTAGAAAATCTTCATATTTGAAAGAACAAGCCTGTCTGTTTTGGGGTTTTTTTTGCTTATACTTCATGTATTCGCAGTAGTTACAGCAATGTTTTACACTGGAAAAAGTAATGATGTTAACATTCTTGTAAGAAGAGATTGCCTCAAATAAAACTTCAGAGGCAGCCGAATGAAAGAAGAAAATAAGGTTAAAATATGAAGTTTAATATCGCCAGGGGGCATCTGGTGTGTCAGTCAGATGAATGAGGTAAGCTGATTTATGCCCTACAAACTTTAGCCAAGGTGTTTCTGATGCCGAAGAGGGTTTAATAGACTGCTGGCCTCCCACAGATCATTGCTAACTGCAAGGGAGATTTTGCTGAGGTAGAACTGCAATCACGTGTGTCTCCATTGCTTGTGAACACTCTACAGCTCCCAAACTGTTTATTTTTTGCCTTTTTCCTTTCTATTGATTTTTGGCTCTATTTTCTTTGCCAGTTATAGTCGGCAAATGGCTGAGTAATAAATTTATATTTCCAAGCTGTAGAGAGGATTTGATTTAGCAAATAATTTTTACCATTTGGAGCAGTTTAAAATGAGTTTTCCAGTTGCCTTTGCAGTTATTTTCTCCCCTTTTATGCTGTTTTGCTGCATTGTCATGCTTGTTGTCTTTGATTCTCGGAAAGCAATGCTTTAGTGGTGACAGTGGGATATTGCCTCATTACAGGCTTCCTTACCAGATGAGTTCCCTTAGTGCCAATTACTTTTCAGCAGTGGATGCTGCAATAGGTCAACCTGTACTTTTTGCTAGTCATTCCTTTTTTTTCACATGCATTGCTTCTGTCTAAAGCACTTTGAGGCAAATTGTGCTCCTGCCTTGGTAATTGTCACTCTGCTACTTATGGGGACCATGCGGGGGGATGTAGATATTCTCTGGATGTGTGGAGCTCCACAGGGACCACTAACCTGGTGGTAGGAGGCATGGGGCCAAGCCCATAGGAGATCATCAAAAGTTAAAGTTTCTAACTTCTTAGCTGCTTTGTCTCCTGAGGGCCAAATTGCTCCTCCACCTTCTGCATTTTTCCTGCCTTCTATATTTAGCCCAGGTGTAGTGCAGAGATTTTGTCTTTCAGAGCTATCGCTTTGACCAGTTGAGGCAAACCTAAGCGTGGTGATAACAGCCTCTCCCGACCACAGGGAGTGCTCTGAAAGCAAGTGCACTGGAAACTGGGGGAGCTGAGTACTGCACTTATGCTGACCACATCACTACTCCTGCCTGCTGTTGCGCCTTTCAATCTGTCCTTGCCCCTGGGGCTGGTGGTGGCATCGTCCTTGGGCACTGGAGCACACAAATCTAGTGTGAACCACGGGAAAATCACACAGCTACCAAAGGCTACATCTCCCTCATAGCTGAAAGCAGCTGTGTGGCATGGCACAGCAACTGGAAAATAATTTCAAACTACAACCTTAAGCTGTGTCACTCGTTTAATTAAACATTAAGATATGTATGACAGGGCTGGGAGTTAAATTTTGATGTGTACCGCGTGCGGAGTTAAATTTTGATGTGTACCGCGTGTCCTCTGAGGCACTGTGCTGAATTATCTTGTTTGGCTGCTGGTGGTTTAACCCAATATGGCCTAGGGAGACTGCAAGGTCATTTTTACAAGTAAACACCTCAAATCTGTAGTGTGAAGCCAAATGCAGGAAACCTTTGATTGACAGTTAAACTCTAAGTATGAGTCTCTGCAATTTTGCAATAAATCTGTTTACGATATGTTGTTTGTGTACCTAATTATAAATTTGGAGCAAAATTCTCTGTTAGCATAGTTGCTGTAATGTCAACATAGCTTTTCATGCTGGGGAATTTAAGCTAGTTGCAAGGTTGGTTTGGTGTAACTGTGAAGATCTGAATGGCATTTTTTGTGATACAAGTAATTCTGAAATAAAACTAAAATGATGGTTTAAAAGCACATGTGGGCAAAGGCTTAACTGATGTACAACAATGCCACAATATCAATATGACCCTGCTAGTGTAATTGAGAACAGAATTGTGCACCGTAGCAATAGCAGCATCCCAATTTCCTTTCCCTCTGATGCTCACGTTTGAGTTGGAATTTACCAACAGGTGATTATACTAATGGAGACGTAGCATTGGTGCATCCTGCAAAAATAGTATTTTTCAAATGAAGTACCATACTGGAAATACTGGTTTGGAAGTAAAGGTTTAGCATTTCTGCATATGTGTAAAGAAGCAACTTCATCTTGTGGGGGCCAGGCTATCCTGACCAGTGCCTGAAAAACGGCTCCTACCCCCTCCCAGGGCAGCCTTGACCACAGCTCGCTGGCATTTGTTGCTCTGGCTCTTAGGATTTCTCTGCAAGGAATAAAACTTCCTTAAAGGAACTGGTGTTTTATTGGTTGCTTTTGATTTTGCTGCCTCAGAGAATATCTTTGGTTATTTACTTCATTGCTTCACAAAAGCTCTAAAGCAGAGACAGGACTTATCAGTGACACCAAGGAGAAATGGGAAGAAGTGAAGGGAGAGATTATGTGAGCCCTTTTAACACAAAGAACTGTAGTCTAAGTTAAGAAGATTATTTTATCTTTGGCTCCTCTGACAGGTCCCCTGTTACATAAGTGTTCTGCTTTTTCGAGTTATGTATTGCCTAAATGTCAGTCACAGCCATTTCCTGAAATAGGAACACTGAGTTTATTTAATTTGGGGGGTTTAAGTATTTTCCATTTCAGAATAATAAATATATAAGGTATAGGATCTCTTCTATGTAAATGCTACATTCTGGGAATATACAGGAGTATGTTTAGATATACTAAAAAATTCTTAGTCATGATTTTAAGAGTAAAGCTTTGATTTTTTTCCTGACATTGCTACGGCAAGCTTTCATGTCAAAAGAAACCCACTGAAGATGTTGATTCATTGGGAAAGGGGTGAAATGTCATACTCTTAACTACATCTTTTCATTTTCCAAGCTCCTCCTAGAGAACTGACAGAAGAAGAAAAACAGCAAGTTCTCCATTCAGAAGAATTCCTGATATTTTTTGACCGGACAATACGTGTAATTGAGCGAGCTTTGGCTGAAGATTCAGACATCTTCTTTGACTACAGTGGCAGAGATGTAGAAGAGAAAGATGGGTCAGTTTGTGTTTTTTTTTGCTTTTGTAAAATAAGCTTTATAAAAAGAGTTCCAGTGCCAGGAAACCTTAATTTTAAAACTGAATTAAACATTTCTATAGTTAATAAAAGGTTAACAGGTCTCTGTGAAGGCCTGGATCACTTTGTTAGCCAAAATTATTTTGTTAAATTGAATCATAGAATCGGCTAGGTTGAAAGGGACCTTTAAGATCATAGAGTCCTGTTAACTGTTAACCTAGCACTGCCAAGTCCACCACTAAACCATGTCCCTCAGCACCACATCTGCCCATCTTTTAAATACCTCTGGGGATGGTGATTCAACCACTTCCCTGGGCAGCCTGTTCCAATGTTTGGTAACCCTTTCTGTGAAGAATTTTTACCTAATGTCCAATCTAAAACTCCCCTGGCACAACTTGAGGCCGTTTCCTCTCGTCCTATCACTTGTTACTTGGGAGAAGAGACCGATCCCCACCTGTCTACAGCCTCCTTTCAGGTAGTTGTAGAGAGCGAGAAGGTCTCCTTTGAGCCTCCATTTCTCCAGACTAAACAACCCTAGTTCCCTCAACCGCTCCTCATAAGACTTGTGCTATAGACCCCTCACCAGCTTTGTTGCCCCTCTCTGGACACACTGCAGCACCTCAATGTCTGTCTTGTAGTGAGGGGCATAGCTTCATGCTTTTTGCTCTGCATTTTTTTCTTTGATATATTAGGTTGTTTAATTTTTTGTTCCGTTTTTGGGGTGAAATTTAAAATTCTGAAGAAATAATTGAAATAGATAAAAGTGTGTCTACACGTATGTATGTAGAAGTGCATGTGTACATTCCAGTGGTGTATGTCTGTATGCTTATATCATGATACTTTTACAAATTCAAATTACTGTTGTTTATATTCTACTACTGCCTCAGGTCTGTAATGGATCCCACTGTGCTAAGCATTGTGTCGATGAAAATTGTGATCTCCCAAAGTGTTTGCAATCTAAACGCATAAGATGAGAGGTGACAGGTTGTGTATTCAGCAATTGATAGGGGAGTAGAAGCAGCAAAACTTGTTAGTAAGAGAGGAAGTATTTAGGTTTCAACAACTGCATACCCATTCAAGCCTCATGGCAAATGAGTAGCTATGTCATCCTGAAGTTACTTACTGGAGGTTACTCTAGAGCATCGCCCCTGTGGACTGGCCAAATGCATCAGTGTGGCAGCTTTGGACCAGCACTGAACTTCAGCCCATCCTAATGGTGCGAGAAAGCATCTGCCGTCTCCATTGCTGGGAGGAGACAGTGTACCTTTAAGTTTTCAGGAGTCAAAACTAAGAGAGATTTGGTTATAGCTTGGAGGCAAAGATTCAGAAAAGGGGAAGCTGAATGCCAGGGCCAGGTTTGGTCCTGGGAGACAAAGGTGGCAGAGGTGACCCAGGGTTAACCAGAGGAGTGAGTCAGAAAAGAGTCAGGAAGTTGGTGGGAAATTAAGAAATGTGGTTTTGTGAAACACATGTAAAATTTTTTCCTTGGTGCAGATTTGTTACTCTCAGCAAGACAATGAGAGCAATTAAATCGAGGTGGCAGATTTCCACAGGTTGGGCAGAGATTTGAGAAGGAGTCAGAAACTTTTGCCTTGCTTTTCACAGCATTTAAACCCTGGTACTTCAAAAAGTGTCACTTTGTTTGAATTCACACAGAGATGTTCAAGCAGGAGCCAACCTTTCCTTTAACCGTCAATTTTATGATGAGCACTGGTCAAAGCATCGTGTCGTCACCTGTATGGATTGGTCTCTTCAGGTAAGATGTGAAGCTGGGAGATACGTTTCCATATACTTTCCAGCTTCTTAAAAAATACAGCTAGTGTCACTTTGCCCTTTGTTCTGCAGAGTATATGTTATTTCTTAGCTAACTGCAGGGCCCTGAATTAGTCAATGCATGTTTCTCCATAAAGAAGAGTAATAGGCAATAATGAAGCTATCATTTTTTTGTGTGTGTGTTGCTTGGTCTTCAAAACCAGGATGTTGTATTAAAACTCTAGGTTAATAAACCTACTAAGATGAAGGATTCTTTACTTTTCC